>CM069435.1:58644462-59244462 GCA_035610365.1 Aquatica leii
AGTGCCAAAACCAAACCAGCATATCTTGATGATTATGTGCACTTTATTAAATAGGAAAGTTTTATGTATTAGACATTTTGCAATGTGTGGCGACGGCACACAAGCGAGTTACGCGGGACTTGCGCGGGGACAGAGAATAGATGTAATGTAATGGTTGCTCATATGTTGTATTTTTCTGTATTTGTTTTACTTGTGTTGTAAAAGTAATAAACGCTATTACTGAATTTAATTACGGTTAATGCCGGTACACTACATGATTATATGATATAAGGATTTATTCCGCCACCGTCCATAGTGACAAAATAAACAAGGATTTAACGTTTTTTTAAACAATCAAAGACAAATATTTGAAAACACCGACATTGCAAGAACTCATAGGGACAACATCTTAGACAGATGACGATAGACTGCGTGCTTCTTATATTATTTCTTTAATAATTGCGAAGTTTGGAAAGCCGCACACTATGGGTGAAGAACTTATTTTACCAGCTTTAAGTGAGGTAATACGTACTGTGTTGTACAAACCCGTTTCCGATGTTATAAAAAGAATTCCACTGAGTAATAATACTGTACGAAGAAGGATCGACAAAATGGCTTAGTGTGTAGAAAACTCTTTATATCACTACTTAAAAACACCTGAATTCTCTGTACAGCTTGATGAATCAACATTACCAGGAAACGAAGCTTTACTTTTAACTTATGTGAGATTTGTAAAAGAATTGTTATTTGCTAAATATTTGGAAACTGGTACGACAGTGAAACGTTATTCACTAAATTAAAAAGATTTTTTTGATGTAAAAGCTATATCCTTGACTAATATCATCTTCGTTGTTACTGATGGTGGCATACTTAAAACAAGCTATACCAAATGTATTAGATACATTGTGTCATTCATCGACATCATTTGATCATAAAAAACCTTAGTGAACGTTTACATGAATCCCTACATTATGTCATTAGAGTAATTAATAAAATCAAAAGGAATGCCTTAAATGAAAGATTATTTGCTCAACTTTGTTTGGAAAATGATGATGACTATAATCGTTGGTTATCTAAAAGTGTATGTTTGGATAGCTTCTATTCGCTCTTTGATTCAGTGTTGGAATTCCTGAAGAGTAAATGACAGAGTAATGACTGATTTATTTGCCAAATTTAAAGAGGCTAATTAGAAACTACAAGGTGACACATTAAATTTAATCAAAGCTAAAAGCGTCATATCTGAATTTGTTGCAAAACTTTTGCTGTACAAACAAAACTTGAGAAGAGGAAAATGTACTCAGTTTTCAAATCTTTCAAAATTTCAAATTAGAGATGAAGATTTGTTTGTTTATTGTCAACACTTAACGGTGCTTAATTTGGACCTTAACCAAAGATTTGGATATCCTCGTGTGGGCGTTGAACGCTTTTGTAAGTATTCAAATTCAAAGCACAAATACAGATAAATACATACCTACTAATACAGGAGTAACATATTGAATTATCCACAAATGAGCAGCTAAAACCAATATTGAAACAAGGATACGACAACTTTTGCTTACAAAAATCCTAATTTGATATCCAGCATTATGGATTATTGTACATAAACTTTTGATTGCTTTTCCGTCTTCCTATTTGGTAGAACGTAGTTTCGGTGCCGTCATGAGCCTCATTACAAAAAAAGAATCTGACTAGGAATTAGCACTCGTGGGATTTCCGGTTGCTACTCACAAGCATTGAGAACATAAATACGCTCATAACAACATATCAGGTTCATCCAAGTCATTAAATTTTTTTTTGAATTTTAAAACAAAAGTTACAATTTCAATCAATACTTCTTTAACAAAATGTTTTATTTATATTTTATTTTTACGTCACCATTTACCATTCAAAACATAAAGGTTAAATTTGTAATTTTTCTATTATGCATTTATGTAGTTTTTTTTACTCAGGAGTCCGTAAGCAAGTTTTGACTGAAAAGGGGTTCGTGGACCAAAAGAGTTTGGAAATCACTGTTACAAATGAACTCTTAAGTGTAACACTTTACGGCTATAAAAAAACTATAATAAAGTTTCTCAAAACGTAAAGAATTGAAGCCAAAATCGGTCATTTGTAAGGTAGGAAAAAGATTATTATTGGTCAGTTTGAACAAGATTGTGTTAGCGACACATAGTGATGACTACCATCTTGTGAGTATCTTACAAACTTTCGCTAGGAAAAACTATTAATTTTATAATATCGACTGTGGAAATGCAATAATGCGCGTCTTCCAATGTCGCCAAATCCATTTTAATACCTACTTGCATGTTACGTGTTATTGCATTTCTACAGTACTACAGTCGATATATATTTTTTGTTTAATACTATAGTTCGTGAAATATTAACAATTACTATATGTTGTTTACGAATAATAAAAAAAGATTTTGCTTACTTAGCAATTGATTTTGGCTTCACTTTTAATTCATTAGATAGGGTAAACATCTTTGATAGTATCTTATTGTTACATCTATTTATAACTTATACTAAAGACGTTTTTCCAAGTTCTTGTAACAACCGACAAAAGCACACGCGCGAGGCTTGTCATAGGTAACTGTTGAATACAATATTAAATAAGCTAAACCGGAAGGTTTTTAATATCTAATGAATTTTTTTTCAACGAATAACGATGCTAAGAATCAACTTTAAAGTAATAATTCGTTTTGTTGTTTGAAATCTACGTTTTCCATATAGACATTTTTGATCTTACCGCACCTTTTATGAAAGTGAAAAGTTAAACATTATGACTAATTAAAAAAGGTAAGGATACGCACGTTTAAAAAGTTTAAACGAGTAATGTCAGTTTTACAGTCGAAAGTAAAAAATTTAGAAAGTTGGCAAAAACTTTATCTTTTAAAAATGGTTGACAACGTTTATTACTGAAAGCATCCTACCAATATTAAATTCAACTGTTGCTGAAAGCTAGTAGTATTAAAAATTAAACGGGTTTTTAATGTGAAAAAAACCCGATTTATTCAATGAAAATGTTAATGCTAAAGTTTACTTTTTACCCGATTTGTGTAGGATATACAGAAAAGGGAAATAATTACAAGCGTATTTACCTACACGTATAAAGAACTTCCCGTGCTTATGTTGCTCTTTTCGTATATCGCAAGTATTCAAAATTTAAGATATTTTATTTTTATGTACGGACACGTGAATAGAATGAACAGGCAATTAAACTGTCACAATATTTTGTGTCAAGTATAGCAGTGCCTTTTCATGACAGTTGTCACATATTGTGATGTAAAGCATTCGTTTTCCCCAACGTACTGGACACCACTTGATAGCTAACGGATGCAGAAATTGGACACGACTCGATGCGACAGTTTCAACAAGAACGGGGATTCTAGATTAAATTTTTCATGGTTGGGGTATTCGGTTGCGGTCCCAGTGTTTCCGAAGCAGAGCTGTCGTAAAGGGAATGGGACAACATGGCTTGGATGAGTGGGTTAGTAAAGGGAACGGTGGTAGGGTTAGTTGGGGTTTTGATGCGAATTTAGCTGGGAGCAACAGTGTAGGCAGCATCCGGAACGGCCCGCTTGGGACGACATTCTCGCTTACTCTAACAAACAACCAAAATAGACATGCTTCTAAACATAGGAATTCTGTTCAATCAAAATTAAACTTCGACTGATCACTTTGTTTTTGTACGAACTTGTTTGTGTTTTTGTTTTCACAGATTCGCTCAAATCAACTTGTTATTTATATTTACTTATTGTCGAAAGTGATCAATCAGTTTTAATTTAATACAAAGATTATAATGCTAAAATACGCGTTCGTGTTGCACGTTGCAATAACCGACACGCAGTTTTTCACGTATTACGATTAACCTTCGAGTCGAAAAATGTTATTTCTCTTCCTGTTACGTGACACCCTTTATCATATTTTCTAACACAAAGACAAATACACCTAATAATAAAGGTACGCTATTGTTAATAATAAATGCTAACGGGCGAGTTGACGAATTTTTATTTTTGTACGTACATACTTTAGTTGAAATAATTAATAGATATTAAAATAATAAATAAATAACTAAAACTATTGAAATCTATTTCTCTATTTTGACATGAGAATTAACGATTCTAACAATAAAATCCGTGTAATAATAAGTAAATTCTTACACGAATTTTAGTAATGTTAGCTTTTTCAAAGTTGGTATCTCTGCATCGTAAGTTGACGTTACACGAAAAAGAAATCAAAATTATTGGACCTTAACAATTGAAATTCAAATTTTGATGCCAAGATAAAATAAAAATCTCCTATTAATTCAAAGTTATTTACTTATAAAAAGAGATAACTTTGTATGACATTTAGGTGTACACATAAACTTCAATATGTCAAAGTGTAAGTGTTGCCAATTTAATAAAATATAAAAGTTTGCCAATGTTGTTTTAAAATTAAAATTATACGAAAAATATTAAATATTGTATCGAAATAGAGTAAATAGTATAAAGCACACGTCATAGAATACGTTTCAATCACTCAACCGCTTCATAAACTCGCGGCTCGTGTATGGAGCGCGTTCATTCTGTAACTTGTGTTTTAATATACTATTCTCTATTTCGACATGACAATTAGCGATTCTTACACTAAAATCCGTGTAAGAATAAGCAAATTCTTACACGAATTTTAGAAATCCTAGTTTTTTCAAAGTTGATGTCTGCATCGTAAGTTGCAGAAAATTCCATAGGTCAGTTTTTCCAATTCGGAAGTATTAAGAAGACTATTTAAATAAATAAGTGTTTAACGTTTATTAGATATTTTTACCTCCAACTGCCAAAACCTCACCCAAGACAAGCCTGCTAAAGTTTTGGGACAGAACAGCCTTAAGCAAGGGCAGTAAAGCGTTCCCGAAATATTTGGAAACTTAGGAACAGTCATCGAAAAGAATGGAACATTTTTGATTCCGATAACAAACATTAGAGTGTCGACAACTTTTCGAAACAGATATTTTAAATTTGTTTAGAAAGCGAATTGTTAATCAACTAATCTTACACTAGTTTGAACTAGAAGACGTTTTTATTGCCGACGAGTGTGGATTGTTTTATAAAACTATGTCTGATCGCAGTTTAACCGTAGAAGGTATTTTTTGTAAAAGCGGAGATATGTCAAAAGAGCGCTTAACGGCTTTTACAATAAGATGCTTTAAAAATATACAAACTGATAAATTGCTAGTATCTTGTCGTAAAATGAAAAGTTGTAAATGGCATCTAAATTATATGGTAAATGGTTAAAACAAATTAATATAGATATTCGGAAACAACAAACGCATATATTATTAACAGTGAGTAATAGGGTGGTCCTTATTTAGGGTTTGTCCGAATTTTTTTTCACGATAGTCCTAAATCGGTTCTAAATCTATTAAACAAAATTCATGCCAAGTTATAGCTCTTAATTTTAATTTTAATTTTAATCCGACCCCCCCGACAGCCAAAGTTTTAAATGGAAATAACACGGGAAAAGTTCTGTTGATTTTTTGAAATTTTTTTTCATCATGAAATAATGAACAGATAATATCGACCAATGACAATTCTTATGGCAAATTTAACGCTCTACAAAAAAGGTCTCTTATGATTTTTTGCTAACTCTAACGGTTTCTGAGTTATTTAAGGTCATAGTTGAAGCTTAAGTCAATTTTACGATTTTTTTATTTCTACCGTCGTTTAATGATTTAAAAATGTAAAAAGGATAATAATTCTTAATCTCAATGGTTTTTTTTCTTGTTTCTTAGAAAACTTCCAAAGTAACCGTGACCCTAAAATGATAGTTACATTAATTAGCAAATTATTTTTTCGATATCGACTTTTTTGTAACTGCAGAATCGATAAAATTTTTTGAAAGATTTGAGTTAGAAACAGAATTTTTACGAATTCATCCCTCTGAAATGAAAGCTATAAAACTGCATTACGATTCGTCGAAAAATTGTCAGTTGTGAATGATTGTGCTGAGAGAGGAGTTAAACTAGTGCAAGATTTTTGTAGTCATTACACGAAGGATGAAAAACAAATGCAATATGTATTACAGTTGGTTAAAAACCATCGTCAAATGTTTCCTGATGCGCTAAAAAAAACTGTAATAACTTCATAATAGTCTCGATGTTAAAAAAAATGATAATAAAAGTATTTTTTTTTAATTTATTGAAATTTTGATAGTCGATTTTTTTAATAAAATAATACTTTTCTTTCAGAGCATGCGTGAAGGTAAAAAAAGTCGTCTAAGTTATGAATTATTATCTTTTTTTCATTTTTAAATCAATAAACGACGGTAGAAATAGAAAAATCGTAAAATTGACTTAAGCTTCAACTATGACCTTAAATAACTCAGAAACCGTTAGAGTTAGCAAAAAATCATAAGAGACCTTTTTTGTAGAGCGTTAAATTTGCTATAAGAATTGTCATTGGTCAACATGATCTGTTCATTATTTCATGATGAAAAAAAATTTCAAAAAATCAACAGAACTTTTCCCGTGTTATTTCCATTTAAAACTTTGGCTGTCGGGTTAAAATTAAAATTAAGAGCTATAACTTGGCATGAATTTTTTTTAATAGATTTAGAACCGATTTAGGACTATCGTGAAAAAAAATTCGGACAAACCTTAAATAAGGATCACCCTAGTGAGTAACTTTAGCGCATGCGTGCTCACACACTATTATTGGGTAATGTAACTCAAGTTTCTACTGTCAAATATTTTAGCTACTGATCAGGGTTTTTCTAAAAAAAATTATGGCTTTTTAAAGTTATCGCTAAATGCCAATTAAACGCACTGACTGCGACATGAACGCAACATAAACATTTCTGATTTTAAAGCGCAGGGTTTTTATATGTTATTAGAAGAAAACATATCACGAAAGTTAGCAAACGAACATAACGTCAACGATGAAGTTTTGTCTTTATCAGATACAATAGAAACTTCTACTTATTTCAAACTGCAATAAAGTATTGATGCATTAATTTGAACTGAAAAAATGAAATTTAGACAAAATGTTACGTGTCATTAGTAATAAATTTTTACATTTCGTATTTTAAAAAAATTCTTAGTACCGCACTGTAAGCGACTGCACCACTGACGGTATGATATCAGTAACGGTGTGGGGACGCCTCGTTGCGTACTATTTTGCTTTTTACATCCGCTTGTAGGTAGTTTAATTTGGGCTGAACTTTTCCAGAAGAATCCTAAGGACTTTCCTTTTATTTAATTTTTCTTCCTTCCCAGTAAACACAAAATTGATAATGTTTAGTAACAGTTTAAAAACAAAAAAATTATGATTCACTCTTGTTTCAAACATAAAAGAAACCTAACTGCAATAAAATAGCTATAAGTCCATTGCTGTTTCACTTATTTGAATCAGTATAGTTTCGGTATTTTAAATTCAAATCTGTTGCAAACTAAATGTTGCATTCGGTTTACGTTTTAAAAGCTTCGTTCTTGAACTGATACTAAATGATCGATACATGTATGATTTTTTTGTTTCAATAATGAACTAAAACAATTCTTTCAATAATATAATAATACATTTTCGAATGCACGTTTCAAAATTTATTGCACAATAAATATTTTTAAATACATTATCACATTGAGTTTTTTACATATTGCAAATTTCTTTGATATGGTCTTTTCACGGAAGCCTCGAAAACTGCATCAGTTACTGTTGGGTAGCAACTTTTTACCGCATCTGTAACATAGAAATAAATATTTCATTTATATACATACATAATCATTGAGTTACACAAAATTAATTACATTTTTTTAATCAAAAACAACACAAACTTAATATAAATATCACTTTAGCAATTATAAGAAAGTTATAAAAACACTGTGAATACCTTTAGCTGTACATAATCGTATAGAAAACTTGAAGAATTGAACTGTAATTATAAATCCTAAGTATCATCAGATTTACGCAATAATCTACCTTAACGCAACCATGTGTGTTAATTTATATTTTTTTCATACAAATTAAAACATGATACATAAAGAACAGAAATGATAATAATATTGATTACATTTATGGATTATAATAAAATATTTCGACTTACCGTTTATTGTTCCATTTCGTAATTGTACACACAGCATCACTTATCAAACTACAACCGAACAAGTGAAAAGATATAAATTTGCAGCGCAAGCGTTGACGACAGTAATCAAAAGTATAGCAACGACTAATGCTGACTAATTACAAAGTATTCGTTTTTCCTAGAATGATTCTACTGTTTTGAAAATAATTCAATCTTATTTAATCGATCTTCAAGCAATTTTAGTTATTCAAAAAATATTCGGATTTAACAAATCAGTTTTTAACCGGTTGCTGATTATGGGAAAAAAATTGCAAGTACTGAAACGGTTCAAAACTGATTGTGAAAAATCGGAACTCTTTCAATTTATTCACTGTCAGTTACATGTAAATGATATAAAAATGGAACTAACACGAAACAACGTATTGAAACAATTGTTTTAATTTTGTGACTGTAACAGTTTCAATCCGTGTTTACTGGGTTGTTACTATTACGCTTTTAGTAATTGAAATGGGTTAAGAATGAAAATTCTCTTGTTGGAGGTTTTAGATTGGTTTTCTTACTACTTGCTACTATTTACTGGTTACGTTAATTTAAGTCGAACGAATAACCTTAGGAATTGTTTCTATTCAATAACGGTAGTGGTTAACTTAAATCTGTGAATGCCAGTTTGCACTTTTCAGAAGTGTCGGTGGTATATTACTGAAGTAGCAATTATTACTACCTGCTACGCTAAGAAACTTCAATTCTAAGGGGAACTCTTACGTTACTTATAATAATTTGAACCATCATGTCTCATTATTTGAAAACTTAATTATTGCCACAAGTATGGTTGATTGATTTTGCCTTTATGTGACTGAATTTTGTTAGTCATCTATTTTGTCTAGACTTTCCTAAATTTTAATCTCTTGGAAAATAAACAACAAGTTTGTTATGTTCTCTTGTTGTTAGTTGTTTGCTTTTCTTCCCTACCAAATTTTTTCGGCAGTGAGTTTGCGTGTACTTTTGGTGTCTTCAAACCAAGGATTCTACAGGTACGTTAAAAGTGACAACCGTTTTTTAAGTTATAGCATTTTTAACCTTACCCACTCACCGACATTTCAGCTAGCCGTGGTATCGTGGTTGTTACTAGCAGGGTCCGCTGGAAAGAAACAAAACTACTATATAGGATTGTTTTAAAATAAGTACGTACGTTTATATATTTTTCTACAACTAACAGATAATAGGATACATTGTATGTTTGTCTGCGATTAGACAACATTGTGTATTGTGTTTGACCAATTTTATTTCCGTACAGGTCAGTCATTTCGGTATAGGTCATAGCTATTACCGCACAGGATAATGAATTATGGAACATAATTTAAAAAACTTGTACAAATATTTCGTGCACCACAATTGTAAAATTTAAAACGAAATCATTCAGAACCGTGTGGATGCTATTGAATTAGTTTCAACGGTAAGTACAGAGTAAAAAAAGGTTGGTTTCTAAATTAAATATTTTAATTTATGTGTGTAAACGTTGGTAATTAGTGGTGATTTTGCTGTAATTAAATGTTAACACCTAATTTGCAACCTCACTACTTGTTTGCTTGCAGATTTTTCTTTTGATATCAAAACACGTCAACAGTAATTTATCGGACTTTTGCAGTGCTATAAAAAAGTTGTAAATATCAGGTGTTTAGAAACTTTACAATAGTTACTGAAGCTTGCTAAAATTAACGTAAAGAAGTATTTGTTAACATTTGCTGCATGACAATTTAAGAGAGTCTAATTGTTCTTTGGCATTTATCGATAGTTGTAAGATATCAAGATGTTTCTTCTGCACATGCCTGATATTTGTACGTTATAATGTATTCTTATGTTAATTGTGTTTTCATAAGTCTTTATATACTTTCATTCCGTTGTGGCGTTGCACCGGCGCTCAGTTGTGCAGTTGGCGGGCGTGAGTCAATTTAACAAAAAAAGTTTGTCAAATAAAAAATTAATTTTAATTACTATACATATAGAATAAAAATGATTACATTGACTTTTAACATATTATTAATTCCTAATATTAATAACAAAAATATTAATTTGCTCTAGCATAAAAATAAAAAACTTAACAAAAACTAAGGGCGCCACAAATTTTCCGCAGTTATAGTCCTTGTAACCCGTTGGCGAAAATTTGAAAATCAACAAGTTAATTCTTATTTCTTAATCACAAACTTGTAATTATTGCAGATCGGTATATTTGCATTTATATATATATAAATAGGTTTCAAACAAAACGTAATAAAACTTATATCAAAAAGTCACTTATCTGAACTGCTTGAACCTTATGCCTGGCCATAGAAGATATCTTGCATTTTATGTAATTTAGGTCACATCCAATAGTAATGATTTTCCATCCCAAAAAACTACACAAAAGTATTTTGTCGAAGATTTCTTTTGCCTTAATTATAGTTCTTGCAGGGAAGCTGTGTTTCGTTAACTTAATCTTTCTTTTAATCACAACACAACCAAATGTTATCACCACGTTTGTATATTTATAAATTCGTAGGTTGAGCGTCACTATAAAATTACTTAAGTCCAATTAAAATATAAACTAATACTTTCGCGCTAATTAAAATCCGTAAAATTACGTTCATTAGCACTCCAAAATTTGAGAGCGTGTCCCCAAAAGATTAACAACGTCCTTTCTCTTTGACGTTTACGCGCTATCCTCTTCCAAAAATTCCTTTAATATCATTTGCTATCGCGCCTTATCGACCACGGCCTTTTACAAATATTCTAAAGTGCATTTTAACATTTATATTTAATATATACGAGGGAGTACAAGAAAGTTAATTTGGAACGTTACACTGCCCCCTTCCTCAGATAAAAAATAGCATGAACATGATCATTTTTTTTTTTTTTTTTTTTTAGGAAGCCGCAACCAACATAAAAACATTAGAGACACACATACATCAATTCGTTGCCACATTCATCAATCTATTATTCGCTCAGGTTTGCTTCTCCAAAATAAGGCTTCAAATCTTTTACATGCCATATTCCTACGTCTTGTTTATCTTCGTTTTCTAATTTGTAACACAAGGGAGAACATACTTTTGTCACAGTACACAATATGTATTTTGGCGCCAGTTTTGCTGCAAATTTATCTGCTGCAGATGATAACACAAAATTTCTTTTCCAAACTAAGTCCCCCACTTGAAAACGTAAGTTACTTTTTCTTAGATTATATCGCCGGGCATTATTCTCATAGGCTTTACTGAGCTTTAGGCGTATACTTTGAAATAGTTCGTTAAGATCTGAAAATTTCTCTACATATTTTGTGCTATCATTAGGAGTCAATTTTAAGACTTCATTTCCGAGATTTCCATAAAAATCTCCTACAATTGGTATCTCTCTTCCAAAGACTATCTGATTAGGAGTTGCTGATGTGACTTCATGAACCGCTGAGCGAATCGCATAGCCGATCTTGTATATGTTAAGATCCCATGTACGATGATCTGATTGTTCTAAGTAACATCTTATTGCAGTTCCTATAACTCTGTTAGTTCGTTCTGTAAAATTCACTTGCGGGTGATAAAGTGCATTATACCAGATCTTTTGTATATGGTATTCTCGAAACAAGTTCGTAATAGCCTTAGACTTAAATTGCGTACCATTGTCTATCATTATGATTTGTGGAACTCCAAATACCAAAAACACATCATTTTCCAAAAATTTGCAAATTTCGATAGAACTTGTTTTCCTCATAGGTTTTAAAAGAACAAGTTTGCTAAACTAGTCTGTTAAAACAAGTAACCAACGGTTACTAGATTTTGGCCTAGGCTAGAGTCCTATTAGATCAGTTGAAACAATTTCAAATGGAAACTCCACTTTTTTCTCTTTGTCCATTAAACCACACCTAGATATGCTAGAAGTTTTTTGAAAAATTTACAATGTTTCACATACCGCATAATATCAGCGTTCATTTTAGGCCAGTAAAATTGAGTTACTGTTCGTTTCCACGTTTTAAAGAAACCAAAATGTTCTGATGTAACGCAATCATGACATTTCTTTGTAAGGGTTTTGGTACTACTATCTTCCACTGTGAGACATTAAATGGTTAGTGCCGTACAAGTAACAATTTCATTTGATCGTCTACTGTCTAATCCGGAAATTTAGCAGCGTCTTTAAGAACTTTACTTCGTTGTTTTATGTACCAGTTATCAGTTTATCTTCTACTATCTTTAACTCTTCAACTTTAGGGATACGTGACAGTTTGTCCGCAACCACCATATTTTTTCCTTTGCGTTGAAGTAAACTGAAATCGTATTGAGAAAGTTTTAACGCCCATCGTGCAAGTCTTTCGGTATGGTCTTTTACTTGTTGGAACCACAATAAACTGTAATGAACTGTATAACAGTAAAATGAACACCTTCAATGAAAGGTCAAAACTTCTCTATTGTAAAAATTACGGTAAGCCAGTCTCTTTCTGTTACCATATAATTATTTTCTGCTCTGCTGAGAGACTTACTTGCAAAAGCAAACGCATGCTCCCCATCTTCAACCGCACCTAATTCAACATTGCTTGCATCGCTTTCAATAACGAACGGTCTACTAAAGTCTGAAAATACTAAGATAGGCGCTTCAACTAAAGCTTTCTTAATAGATTTAAAAGCCAATTCAGCTTCTGTGTTCTAATCAACAAATTGCTTCTTTCGTCGGCCTTTTAGTAAGGCATTGATCGGCGCCATTAAAGTAGCAAAATTATGAATAAAACGTCTGTACCAAGAGCAGAGACCAATAAAACGTTTAATTTCAGTTGCAGTATGAGGAATAGGAAAATTAATCATCGACAACACCTTGTCAGGGTCGGTTTTAATAGCAGTAGAATCTACAAAAAATCCCAAATATTTCAACTCTGGTTTGCAAAACTCACATTTATTGACGTTCACTGTTAGACCAGCACTGCTTAATTTATTATAGACTACCTCAAGTATATGTATATGTTCTTCAAACGTTTTACTAATGACCACTATATCGTCAAGATAGACAAAAACATACGGTTCCATGTCCGGTCCAAAAATTTTATCCATAAGTCGCTGTTGGGTTTGAGCCGCGTTATGCAACCCAAAAGGTAAAACTTTAAAATGAAATAAACCTCTTCCTAAAACTGCAAATGCCGTTTTTTCTTTAGACTCTTCTGTTAAGGGGATTTGCCAAAAACTGCTTTTTAAATCTATGCTACTTATAAATTTTGCATCCCGTAATTTAGATAATATAGTATCTAATCTAGGTAGAGGATACGAGTCTCTCTTTGTCACTGAATTGAGAGCACGCCCATCAAAACAAAATCTTACTTCTCCAGAATTTTTCTTAACCAGCAGCACTGGAGAACACCATGCACTTTCTGAAGGTTCTATGACCCCTAACTCTAACATCTTATCGATTTCCTTGTTCATGATAGTTTGCATATACGGCGAAAAATTGTATGGCCTTTGACGAATAGGATCGGCACTTCCTGTTTCTATATTATGTACATACAGATGAGTTTTTCCAAGTCTTTTGTTACCTAGATTTGTAAACATTTCTTTGATTTTACTTAAACAATAATTTTGTTCTTCTGTAAAGCATTTTTGTTGATCAACTTTGTCAGTTACTATCTCATTTAAAACAAAACGATTACTAGCAAAATTTATTTCCATTTTCGCTAACCTTAAAAAATCAATCCCTAGAATTAAATTTTCTTAAGACCAGGAACTACTAAAAATTTATTCCTAATTTCTTTATTGTTTACCACTATTGGCAGCCAAACTACACCAGTGACATCCTGCGTAGTTCCATCTGCAATTTTGACAAACTTAGTACCAGAAGAATAAAAAGTTAAACCGCAATCAGAAAATAGCTTAATGCCTGAACCACCAAGAATCGAACAGTTTGCACCAGTATCAATCAAAACCTTCATGTGCTGCTCAAAAATAGAAATTTCTAAATAAGGGCGATCATCAGCTCCACTAACTGCTAACATTGGACTAACATTATTACCACACATAAAATTTCGGACATGAGACAACCACAAATTCCAATCTAAATTGTTATAGTAGTTACACTTTCTAGTCTGAATATTTACAACGGAATGACGTCGACTAGCAGAAGTATTCCAAAAACTAGTTTTTGAACGACAAGAACATGCTGAAGAAATTTGTCCCTTTCGGCCACACCTAAAGCAAAATTTACCGCTTTTCTTAGTAGAACAATATGCAAACTTATGACCAGGAATTGCCGCAATTCCAGCAGATGCCCGGAAAAGAAGAAAGATTGTGTTTTTAAGTTCTGGTTTTCCAACTTTTCTAACATAGTGTCGTTTTCTCTATAACACACAATCTCGACTGCCTATAATCACTAGAACTTACTTCTAATTTCCTGCATAAAGCAGATAAGTGTTCAACTGAATTTATTTCAGTTAACGCTAAATGAGCTACGTAGTGAGGTAACAGATTCTTTTTAATATTTCGTACACGTACTCCTTCATCAGGAATTGATGACAATTTCTGAAAAAGATTGATCATTGAAGTAATGTATATTCCTACTTTTTCGTTTTTCTTCTGGTGTCTTGTACGAATTTCTTCCCACACTACATCATCCATGTCAGGGGGCAAAAATTCTTCTTTTAAGGTTTTTACTAAACAATCCCAATTTTTTAAACCTTCTCTTTTAGCTCTAAACCAACCTAAAGCGGGTCCTGTAAAAAGGTCTACTGCAGAAAGAAATAAATCCTCTTTTCTTACTCCACGAGCTAGACGCAACTCTTCAAGTCTCATCAAAAATTCATACAACTCATTTGGTGAAGAATCACCTTTAAAAGTAACACCCCATTTGCAAACAGGTAATGTGCGAAAAGTTTTAGAACTTGAAGGACAATTGGCTTCTGTCGAATGTAAAGGACCAGTTCTTATCGGAGAACCCAACTCTTCGCCTATATCGTTTTCTTGACTCCCTTCGCTGTCAGAACTATCGTTATGTTGTGTGAAAAGATCTCTTCTTGTACTTTCATAAGTTAAAGAAAATGACATCGCTTTTAATAATCTTTTTACAGTTTGTTCCATTTTTACTTCAAGTTTAAGACATTGATTACCGTACTTTGTTTTGATTTCTTTTTCAAGTTGCTCGCTTTCAGTTTTATTCTCTTTTGTAATAGAAATTCTATCGATTCTTCCCCTTAAATGTGCCAACCTTGTTCTCATACGTGTTTCTGATATTTTGGAATTTTTTCCAGGATATTGGTTGATATTTTCTGCAAGTTCGTTTAACGACTCTTTTATTTCGACTCCATCTGAATCGTCTGTATATTCATCCTTACTTAAACAAAGTGGTTTCTTTTCTAGCAGCATTTTTCTTAAAATTATCCTAAGTTCCGTCACAGACAAATCATCTACATCTACAAACCCTCTCAACCGCAACTCATACAACACTTCAAACCTTTTAAGTAAACTAGGATTAAACTTGTCCATTATATCTTCCTAATTATGCGATTAAAGAATTAAATTTTTTTTTGAGCAGTAGAACAAATAAAAATGAAATTATATCTAAACCACCACCGCAATTTATTATAAAGCCTTAAAATGCACTCTAGAACGAATTCTTCAATTCAAATATAATTAAATAAATAATTAATCAAATCATGATACCCAACTTAAAAATTTACCAAACTGCAAAAAAATTAAACTCTATTAAACAATAATCGAATTTTTAACAAAAAAGATTACTTCGAATCATAACTTCTATTATAGAAACATACGTTGATAAATTCAAATCGCGTTGTGCAGTTCTAAGATATGGTGTATTTAAATGATAATTTTAAAATGCACTATACTATTAATGGCATAACTAAAATTATTAATTTTTTTTTTATAATAAACGGAAACCTGTGTATATATATATAAAAATATATCTGTATTTTTCATTAAATATAAAAAGTAATTAGTATTACATATGCCCCACGTTGGGCGCCATTTTCTTGTGGCGTTGCACCGGCGCTCAGTTGTGCAGTTGGCGGGCGTGAGTCAATTTAACAAAAAAAGTTTGTCAAATAAAAAATTAATTTTAATTACTATACATATAGAATAAAAATGATTACATTGACTTTTAACATATTATTAATTCCTAATATTAATAACAAAAATATTAATTTGCTCTAGCATAAAAATAAAAAACTTAACAAAAACTAAGGGCGCCACAAATTTTCCGCAGTTATAGTCCTTGTAACCCGTTGGCGAAAATTTGAAAATCAACAAGTTAATTCTTATTTCTTAATCACAAACTTGTAATTATTGCAGATCGGTATATTTGCATTTATATATATATATAAATAGGTTTCAAACAAAACGTAATAAAACTTATATCAAAAAGTCACTTATCTGAACTGCTTGAACCTTATGCCTGGCCATAGAAGATATCTTGCATTTTATGTAATTTAGGTCACATCCAATAGTAATGATTTTCCATCCCAAAAAACTACACAAAAGTATTTTGTCGAAGATTTCTTTTGCCTTAATTATAGTTCTTGCAGGGAAGCTGTGTTTCGTTAACTTAATCTTTCTTTTAATCACAACACAACCAAATGTTATCACCACGTTTGTATATTTATAAATTCGTAGGTTGAGCGTCACTATAAAATTACTTAAGTCCAATTGAAACATAAACTAATACTTTCGCGCTAATTAAAATCCGTAAAATTACGTTCATTAGCACTCCAAAATTTGAGAGCGTGTCCCCAAAAGATTAACAACGTCCTTTCTCTTTGACGTTTACGCGCTATCCTCTTCCAAAAATTCCTTTAATATCATTTGCTATCGCGCCTTATCGACCACGGCCTTTTACAAATATTCTAAAGTGCATTTTAACATTTATATTTAATATATACGAGGGAGTACAAGAAAGTTAATTTGGAACGTTACACCGTATTACATTATAATCTTATAAAACACGCAGTGTCGCTACCTTGTTACAAATGTAATCGTACACGTTGTACTTACGTTATAATAAATAACACAAGATAAATTTTACAAAAACAATCAATTGTTACAAGACTAATGCAAATTACTGATTTATACATTGAAAAAATTACATATTTAAAAGTAATTATAAGCAAAAACACTTGATCACTGTTATCTTCACTTTTGTAACTTACTTCTTGTTTTTTTCTACAATATGATTTTCTTAAGTAACAAGATTGCTAAGTTACAATACATTTGTTTTGTTAAAAATTTCTTTTTATTGCAATATTTCTGATATTTAAATTCACAGTAGATTGTTGCAGCATATTAGATCCATTAGGATAATTTACTTTATGATTATAAGCGATTTTCGGGTTAGACCGCGTCGTAGTTAAACACCCAGACTTAGGCTTGGCCAGTGACATTTACCACTCTGAAGATGCAAGCTGCAATGTCATGCAAAACGTCAGTTTGTTTGGGTTCACAAACGACAATACGGCAAAGGCCAATTTTTACTTCTTGTTTTGGCTCTCAAGAAGAGACTAGGACCAAGCCTAAGTCTGGGTGTTTAACTTTATCTCCTAGATCACTTTTCTTGTTAACCATAGTTCTTAGATACATACTTATATTTGTAGGTATCTTGTATTGATTCTCTATCTATTCGTATATTTAATAGTGTTGTTTCTTCTTCCTTGCCGTGCGTTTCTCCTCAAATATTTTATCATTTCGGTTGTGATTTCATAACAAGCTAGTGCTTTTCCTATTTTAGTTTTATCTACTGCCTGTTTTAATTCTCTCTCGTTTATTGGGTAAGGGTATCTGTTTCTTCTTTGTTTTTTTTTGAGTCATCTGTCGCGTTACTTTTTTATCCTTTCCGTTACGGCTTAGAAGTTTTTTAAAATATTTTCTCCGTCTGATATTATCAAGTTGTCATCGGTGATTAGACGTCCAACTTTGCTGTTTATACTTTTCGTAGCAGTGTTTTATTTGTTTTTAGTCCTTTCAAATTTTCTGTAAAATAGTTTGGTGTTTTTTTTGCCAGTTTGCCATATTTCCCAGCTTCCTCTTTTGGCTATTGCAACTATTTCCTTAGCTCTCTGACGTTGTAGTTTGTATTGTTGATACTCATGCTGATCAGTGCTGGGCAGGGCTGATTTGGCTAATCAAATCAAATTAAAAAATCGTGATTACAAAATAAGAAACATCAATTTTGTAATGGAATCTACGTATTACCCAAAACTAGTTATTCAAATAATTCATGCACATTGTTCATAACTATATTTAGTTTTTTTTGTCATTGTTCGACTGATGTTTGTTAAAATAACTAATTGTATAACAACCAATTATTTAAAAAATTGATGTCCATTGTAACCGTCGTTTAAAGTTGTTTGATTACTTTCGGGAAAAACCCGGTATTTATGTTTTTTCATGTATTTTGGATTTGTTTTTTTAATTTTAGATTAATTTTAATAACTTATTTTACGTTTTTAAATTTTACTTTATAATTCAAAGTTGCGAATAAAATTTTGTATTTTGTTACGCTGTTGAATCATCTGTATTCTGCGACTGTGTTTATTTGGCATTTTTCTTTGTTCGATCAAAATCCAGTGGGTAATTTATGTTTCCCTTCCTAGATATAATTGTAATTAAAGATATTTTAGTAGTTTGTTTATTTTAAGTTTGTTTAAGAGTTCTTTGTTTTAAGTTGTTTTGTTTTTGTTTCAGTACAGTCGTATTTGGTTTCTTAGTGTTAATCGATTAGATTATGTGGAAAATTAAGTCATTATTTTAATTTGTTAGACAGTTTAAATTTTATGACCGTCTTGAAATACGATATTTTATCAATTTGACAGTTTACGCAAAAACAAACACCGTGGCCCAACACTACGTTTGTGACGTTATTTGATCTGTTTGCATCTTCTTTGCTCTTCTTGGTGGTATGGTTTTCTTTCATAGAATTTCGAACACAGCCATTGTGGAAATGGTAGACGAATAAGTTATATAGAAGTGATTTTGGTAATAGAAAGAAGCTAGTGGGTTAACAGTCGTCGAAATGCTTTAATAAGATAGTTTGTTAGTTGGTTTTTGGGGTGGTAAACTCACCCCCTTTAGATAGAGTAACGCCGCGGAAGTAATATGCAGAAAACGTGTATTTTTAGTGCAGTCAGTGGAGTTTTGATTCTCCTAATTCGTAAAATCTATAGCTTTTAAGAATATGTCACGCGCTTTCAGATTTATTTTACGTAATGTAGAACCGTGTTCGGCGAGTGGTAGGACGCGGTTATATTTTTGTCTTGGTGGAGAAACTTCCGACGGACATAGTTCTTTGGGGGGGGGGGCACCCTTCAACGTTTCTTCCTGATTACATCTGGCAACCCAGGATCCAATCACAAGTTCTTTCTTGGATTTATGACTACAGTTTAAGGTGTTTATTTTGTACCAATTTCTTAAAATTTGTGAATTTTATTTACGCGTTTAAGTGTCTTAAAGGATTTGGTTTTTAAGAAAAATGAGTGTTGCGATTTAACGATTTAATGGATAATGTAATTAATAATTGATTATTATCTGTATTTGTCAAAACTATGTGACAAAATTTCGTTGTGTTGAAAATTTGTTTGACGTTAACCGGAAAATTAATTATTAAAACTTTTGTCCTGTTTTTAAAATAGATTAATTTATTTAATTTTGTATTGAATTGCTATTTATTTAATGCGCACACGGCCGTGCTTTAGTTAATTAAGATTTTTAATTGTTTCTTTTTATTATGATTATATTTTATTTGGTTTCATTTCTTTAAAAATTTTGTTTGTTTTGATACGATTATTCAAAATACTTTAATTTGATTTCAATTTTTGATTATTTAATTTTTTTTTATTATTATGCGTTAATTTAAATAGTCTTTTTGTTTGTTTTACTTTCTTGTTTTGAGTAATTTTTTTAAACATAAATGTTATATAGTTAATTTGTATACAAGCTCTTAATTCCGTTCTCCTTTGCGTTATGTAAAATTTAAGTTCATTTCAGATTTTAGTGAGATACACTGTAAGGCAAGTCCATTTAGAGTGTATTAATTTGGTTTTCGTTCAAGTTTTCTAAATCACGAAATTTTGAATATAACCCACCCCGTCTTTACTGAGCACCGGCAAAACTTCGTTTATGTTTCACCTTTTGCACATAACACCATCAACAATACCAAAGAATTCTGTAGTATTGTGTATATATTTTTTATGTACTTTATTATTCTGATTTTGTTAACAATTTTTACATAAATAAAATGTATTTTAAATTGAAATAATTGTCTTCTTTATAAATTTTAAATGTATGTATTTTGTTAATTAATATAACTATGAGATTGCGCTACAGTGTAGACTTCTATAGTTTAACAAAAATAGTTCTTAGGTCAAACATAGATGTCTATAGTGTCGAAAAATTATACGATTTTTTATACACGTAGTGCTGCATCTTCTTTACATTATCTTTAAAATTACCATTAACTTCAAACGTTCAAATGGATCCGCGAGACGGCATAGAAGATGGTCAAAGAAATACCGACGCATCTCAGTGAGGAAGTCAGAAAATTATGGAGATACGACTCGAGGACCGTGCGTAGGTACAGGAGACCGAAACACGTACTCCAATAGATAAATATGAAAAACGTTCTCGGGTAACCGAAAACGGCCCAGTAAGTATGACGTATCAGATTTAATATGATAGGTAACTTAACTGAAATATTAATGCCATTTATGTCCACAGTCCACTTCAAATAGGGTTATAAATGATCATTCTCAATATGGCCAAAAGACATACTAATAAATACACAATTTATGCTTAATGATCATTAAGTTTTCAGTGTGTTTACGGTACTACTATTTATTTTTAATTATATTTCAAACTAGCTATCTGCCCTTGATTTCTTGCGGCTATTAAATGTGGTATTAATAATTTCCGTTTCTTTAATATCTTTTCCGTGTAGTCTTGTTCAATCTATATTTGAATCCTTTTAATTTTTTAGCATTTCTTAGGTTTTCAGTTTTTGTTCTGTATTTTCGTAATTTTAATATTATGTTCCTGTTCTATCCTTCCCTCAACTTTGTCATTCTTGTTAGTTTTTCTATGTCTATTTCTTCTTGCATGTATACCCTTATTTCTTTGAGTATTATTTTAATATTGTATTTAGCATCTTGTTTCCTTCTCTCTCATCGTCTATTACTCTCTTTATGATTACATTTTTCCTTCTCATTTCTTGTTCTAAGGTTGCAATTCTGTTGTCTTGCTTGATTCTTCAGGACTGTGTTTCATTTCTTAAGTTTTTCCACTTGTTTATTTAAGTTTCTTATTTTGTCATCCATCAAATCTAATTTATTTTGGATTTGTTTGAACATTTCTTTAATTTTTTCCATCTCCGTCATTTTTGCCATTTACTGATTGTGATTGTGGCCCGGTTCTACATCTCGGAGGCGCAACTCTTCTTTGTACAGTCGTCTGCTGTAAAATTTATTTGTTTATATTAATTTATGTGCAATTTCCTGTTGGTATGATACTAAATTACTTTAACCAGAACCAATAATGCAATAATAAGTCTTCTAACACTATAGAATTTATTGCTACCTAAGTAAACAGACTTGGTTGACACTAATGCGTAAATCGCAATAGATTTTGTTTTGATTGTTGATTATAATGTGAAAAACTTGAATGCAAATGAGGTCTAATTTTAAATATACAAACAGAAAATTTAATGCGGATCTACTTCAGTTTTATACTACTTTGATAAATCTACGGTATACTTATCTTTAATAATTTCTTGCTTATGTGTCAGGTTTAACGTGTTTTATTTAATAAACAAAATTGATTTATATACTTATATTGCAGTTATAATAAAGTTTTATTAGGGTCAATGTTGAAACGATTATAATACTTGAAATTTGCAATTAATTTGATCAAGCGCTTAATTGTCGTAAAAACAAAGAAATGTATGGTTAATAAACGCGTGCGTTGTAAATGTAGAACATTTCTGATCGAACATGTTCATTAGCAAAGAGTCAAATTAATGCGCTTAAAATTTTATGTCAATAGCTACGCCTGTATCGTTAGTGGCGCAATTATCGTATTTAAATAATCTCGTATTCGAATACTTCTGAATTGATTACGATTTTTATAATGTGCCAGATGACAAAAGTTTGATTATTATGTAAACACAGAAACTAAATCAAATGCAAACAACTTTTTGACGTATTTGATAAACAGTGGAAACCCATTTCTGGTATCAATGTCATATAATAATCGAGCTTTGTGCATGAGGATATGAATGTTATATATCAATTTAACTTGGTTCAGTCAATGGTAAATGCGATAATATATCATGTCGCTAGTCAGCTGTACCACCGCCAAATCAGCCCTGTTGCCTCCATTGTATACATGAATATCTCGAAAGTCAAATATTTACACAAGACTTAACAATGAGTTTACGGATCAACAATACCAGTTACTCGTTAATATTTCTTTTGTTTTTTTATAAGCCATCAATAGCAAAAACTTTGTTAAACCTTTGTTGCATTGGACTACGGAAAAATACACCTGAACCACTACCGTAATAACAATCCACGCAGAAATTATTAGATATCAATTATTTTTTAACATAAAGTAATTGAAACATTTGTTCTTGTACTGCTACAATTTTATCTTGTTAGGACATAAAGAGAGATAGAGAGAAAATGCCGCAATCGAAACATAAACTCCGCAAATGTATTTAATAGCGACCCATACCTAGAGCTTAATTTATATGGACAATTGAGTTGCTTAAATTGTATATGAGGGCTTATGTAGTTATGGAATAGCGTAAATTTGTAGTTATAAACTCGCTTTACTTCAGATTAGTTTAACTGCTTAAGCTGTTACAACAAACTAGTTGCGTTCCAGCAGCTTATGAGGTTTAAGAAGAATCTCTGCATATCATGCATATCAAATTAGTTTATTGCGCAGATAATTAGAAAATCGCAAAATGATTAGAAAATACAACCACGTAAGCTTATGCATTATTCCCCATCTTACGAGAATACTCTTGTTTATGCCTGCAATTAGTGTGGAATGATAGTTTGGGGTTAAACCGTAGACCTAAATTCTTATTGCGGCTGTTTTGAGTTTAAACACTTTACCTATTAGTTTAACACTAAATTTGTATTAATTCTTTTTTAGTGTGCGGTTTTAGTGTTTATACATAGTGATCTAGGCTAATCTTTATTGTTAGAAGTCGAAACGGAATCTTCAAAAGTCTTTTAATAATAAGTTGAATACAGTAGTAAGAATAACTTGTTTGTTTCAATTTTTTTCTTTAAAATTGTTAAAGGACTGCAATTTTAATCAAATCTAATTGAGAAATTCACTTCAACCCAATGAACGTGATCTATTAGCACTAGCAGTACCAAAATCCATATTTGCTTTATTTTTATTTGTATAAAAACATAATATGGTTTTTCTACTTTTGCAAATGAAAACTATTGTGCAATCGTAGTTTTTGTTTTATTCTACCCTATAGAATATTTAAATTTAATACGTGCGTGTCTGTATATATCTACAATAAGTTTACGTTGTTTTAAATTTATTGTTTGTTTGTTGTGTACAAACAACTTAATTTTTTATGTAGATCATACAATTTCCAATTTTTTTATCTACATTAAGTTTTAGATACAAGTTAAAGAATTTATCTAGATACATCTACGCCGCTTAATAGAATCACATTGCGACTTGTTTTTGATAACAATAACCGATATTAAAAAAAAACATGTTTATTGATTAGAAAGGAGTAAACACATACAACGTGTATCGAATTAATTTAGAAGATGAAATTATAGTATGAATAACAATAGTTAGAAAATTACGGCCATGTTGCATTAAATCGTCTTTTAAGTTTGTTGTCATCGTGAATAAAAATAAATCAAATTAACGTTATGGTGTTTAATTTATTTCTTCTCAGTAATTTGCTTGGTAGTATATAAACACAGTTAGAAGTTAGACAATACTAACAAAATCGCATTGATAATAGCATATGGATTATTAGAAAATGAAAAAGCACAAATAAAAAAACAGTTCTGAAAGCAATTATCAGAAGCAATAGAAAAAATATATATAATTATAATACGTGATTTAACCGGAACAATAAGAAAAAAGGACAAAGAATCAGGAGAGACAATAGGGCATAGAGAAAAAAACTAATAAAAGAAAAAGATTAATAAACTTTGCCATAATGAAACACATAGATATACTAGAGAAGTATCAAGCAGAAAGAAGAATCATACATTGATTACGTAATAAACAATAATCAATATAAAAAAGAAATAAAAGACACAAGAGTAAGAAGAGGCGCCGAAACATATACTGATCACTACGAGTATCAAAAACTAAAATAGTACTTAAAACTAAGGAAGACAAAAAGAGCACACAAATAAATTCATAAACGAAGAACATACAAATTGCAAAAAGATGAAGAAGCAAATAAATATACTGAAAAAACAGAAACAGAGATAAGAAACATACAAAAAAATATAAGAAAGCGCAATATAGAAAAACTTTGGATAAAACTTAAAGAAACAATACTGAACAAGTGAACACAGCTAAAATAACATGTGGAGAGACAAACGATAACAAAAATTTAAAAAAACGCATTGGTAATGTGGTAATGAATGTAGAAATAAATGAAGAAGTATAGTTAAAGAAAAATAAAATGGGACAAATATCTAAGAAACAAAAACAATGAAAATTATAAGAAATATAAAGCACAGAGATTACGTACATACGTACATAATGTGGAAGAAAATAGTGAAAACAATAAACAAGAAGAAAAAATAATTTAAAGTAGAAAAAGTAAGAGACACTATAAATAAACGCAAAAGAAGCAAAGCGCCAAGACATGATGGTATAAGTGAAGAAATTTTAAAATTGCTAGGAAATAATGGAATATAAAAAAATGCAAAAAAGTAAGATTTTGAACGAGTAGGAAATCAATATAATAATACTACTATAAGGGAATAAAAAAGAATGTAAAAATTAGAGAGGGATAACGCTACTGAGTAACGCATACAAAGTATACAAGAATCAGAAAATGGTTTCAGAAAAGTTAGAGGAATACAGGACTACACATTTACAATAAAACAATTGATAGAAAAATACCACAAAAAAGACATATATTCAGTGTTTATTGACATCGAAAAAGCTTTCGTTACTATACCGAGGAGAATCATTTGAGAGAATTTAAGAGAAGATAAAAACAGATGGAACCAAATTAGAACAAATAATTTGGAGTCAGAAAAATTTGCGACGAAAGAGGGAGCGAGACAGAGTAGAGTTCTAAGCTCAACATATTCAACATCTTACTTAGGATGTTTACAGCACAAAAAATAGAGATAGGTGACCCAAATTCAAACGCCTACGTTTTATTGGGGGTGAAACGTTTGAAATTGTATTTGGAGCAGTGCAGCATCCATACATATACTTATAAGAACTATTTATTCACTTAAGAATTCCACAAAAAAGGTTTAAAGCGGTCAATATAAAAAAATGTCAAATTCCTGTAGTAAATATTTAAAATGGTCCTTCTAGTTAAAAAAACAGACAATAATAAGCCACAGGTATATGCAACCAATTTATACAACACAGTGTTCGTTCGCAGACGACTTGATCATTTGTGCTATAAACGCGGAAAATCTACAAGACAACTTGCAGCTATGGACAGTACATTACAAAAACGCAACCTTAAGATAAACATAGACAAAACTAAAGTAATGATATTACAAAGCAAAAATACAACTTAATAATAACGAGATTGAGTAAACAGACAGTTTCAAATATATGTCCAAATGATGTCTTTACATTCCGGGCTTTAAAGCGGACCTGTATAGGATGTCTTTAATAGGACGTCCTCAGGATGTCAATGAAGAACGTACGATGGGATGTCCTATGCGGGAAAAAACAAATGCAAACTTAGTGCGCGTGTCCACTTTCCTTCTTGTTCTCTGGTGCCTACTTAACACCCGCACGTTCCTTTGGTATATCAAAGTGGTGCATTCTGTTTGCACCGTTTGCACTCTGTATCTGTTTTTGTTGGTGTTCTGACTACCTTATTTATCTGTACTTTTTATTATCTAACGTTTTTTGGGTGTTTTAGTGCATAAACAAATTTATTTGGTAAGTTTTTGGTACCTTGTATTTATTTATAATGTATAAAAATCATCATTTATAATTATTATTTTGAATTACTAAAAATTAATAAAAGTTTATTGAAGAAAATATTTATTTTATGTAAAAAAAAATTTTTTTACTCAAAAAATTATTTAAAAATGTTTTCTTTGTATTAAAAGTTTCAAAGTGTGACGTTATCTCACGACTTTTAGCGTCGCGATGCACAATAAGTCAACCAAAAATGTCAACATGACCGATAAGGCACAAAATCGCTAATCTAACTAAGAAACTATAACGTTATCGCGTTCTTGGTATTCCTAGTTATGATTACTGTGCCTATTTCTCGTATTGTATTACTATTTCCACAATAATTAGTTAGGTAGTTAAAAATACGTCTAGAAATAATTTTGTTTTTACCACATTCCTCTGATGAAATGTAAATGCGAAACGTATAAAAATTCTTAATGAATTTGCAAAACTGACGCGTTTACAAATTTTTTTTAAAAAACGATTTAAACAATTTTTAACTGGTTATAATCGATCATCTCTTATGATTTAATCAATAATAGAATGGTCAAAAAGATCAATCAATAATTCTACAAAAGAAGTATCACTTTATGAATTCATTAATTTAGAAAAATGTAAATTCTGTCGAATCGAGAAGATAAAAAAATGAAATAATCTAAATTTATTTTATTTGAATATAATTTGGATTATTATTTAAAAATATAGTTTTATGTAATAATAATTTGTATTTTATTTGATAAAGTTAATTTTATTCATTACGTCAAGTCGCAGAGGAGTACGTTAAGTCTCCTTACTGAATAAAAAAAAACAATAGAAAAAACCACAAAGTAGATGTACTTTAACTGGAAATGGTACTTTTCTTGATAAAAATATAATATACATATATAGTACATATCCTACAGCCATCTAAAAGGGACGTCTCGTTGCGGATACACAAGCATGTCCTAAGGGCATCGTAGGGATGCACACACTTGTGACAAAAGAACGTCCCATGATTGTCCCTAGGACGTACACAGAATGGGATGACTTTGGGACATTTAGTGATCCGCAACATCATGTCCCCGGGACATCCTTGGGACATCCTTGTGTTTGTTGGGAAATAATGTATTTATTAAGAAAAGTACGCAATAAGACAAAACTAACTGTATACAACACAATTTATAAACCAATATTGACATTCGGTTGCGAAAGTTGAACGCTGATAAAAAAAACAAGAGATCAAGATGCAAGCATGCCAACTGAAATACCTAAGAACAGTGGCGGATTATGACTTTTTTCGCCCATAGGCAACTATATTATGGCGCCCTACCCCCTCCCCGAAAGTTTAAAGTGATATAATATAAAAAAACAATAATATACTCAGCATAAACAAACGATAAACAAAATTAAATTGAAAAAGTCGGATAAAGTTAAACAAGTATTAAAAATGTTATTTTATAAACAATAAAAAGAAATATTTTGTATTATAAATATCTACACTATTATATGCGTTTTCTGAATTTCTTACTGGCGAAACTATTTATAATATCATTAAAATCAAGCGCACTAGTCAAGTCATGATTTATTGATAGCACAGATAAATTATTAAGTCCTTCTTGACTGATGGCGTTTCTTAAATATGTTTTTATCCTTTTTAAAGTAGAAAATGACCTTTCTCCTGACGCATTTGAGATTGGTAGAGTAAGAAAAATTCTTAATGCAATTTCCACATTAGGAAACATGGTTATAACATGTTTTTCTCTGATAAATACTGTTACGTCTTTATTTATTAAAAACTAATTTATTTAAACGATTAAAACTACGTTTACTTATTCTAGAAATATATACACTTTTAAATTAACCGAACTAATTAAATCTAATAATAATATTTAATAAAAACACTTACACTATAATTTATATCACTTAAGATAAGATAACGTCCTCGGATTTCACACTTGTTTACACTAATTATCACATACACGATTATTCTCGATTTATTTATGTAGACAAACACGTGCTAACGATTTATTTTCACTTGATAATCTTCTTAATACAGCTGCATTCGCGTTTCGACAATAACTGACCTACGATTTCCATCTTCGGCTTTTATAGACATCGGCGAATCCTTCTCGATCGTTCCTCACTTTTCGCTATATCTTCTAGAAACTAGATAACAGTTCTAGAAGGCTCTTGCATTTGCAAGTAATTTCTCGGACGTTTCAATACTAACATGTCTCTAACATTAACGATGTTTTCTAGGTTTTCAACAAAATATTTGAATTCAATACATTCCTCAGTAAAACATTCGTCCAAATCATTTGAATATTCAACTTGCAAATTATTTGAATCATTTCTTATGTCGTCGTCATTCATAATCTTAAGTTTATTTAAAAACCCACATTTTTTTTCTATTTCTACATAAACCATCAATCGCGTCTTTAATTCTTGATCTAGCATATCAATAATAGCAAGAAAACCATTAATTCTCATGTCAGTTTTGCCGTCGAAGTTCGTTTCATTTTCATGAGTTCCGTCAAATTGAAGCTTTCTCTTATGTATCCTTTTTTATCTTTATTATATTCTATAATTGTAGATAGTTGTTGGCCTTTTTCTTCATATTGATCAAATTGATCTCGTAATGATTTGAAGTAACCAATCAGTGATTTAAAAATTGAAATCGTTGTTGATAAGTCAATATCAACGGTTTGTAAAGTCTTACTGGCTTTATCACACTTCTCTAAAACATCTGACCAAAACGATGTTAAAATACCCGTCTCTAACAAATTAAATTTACTTAACAATCCCATTGCTTCTGCTTTTACGGAAGGTTTTTCATTTTTGCTATGGACTATTTCTTCTATACTTTTCCGAAATGTGTTATATGAGACAGATAAAGCTTTACAAGCATCAGCACGAGCCGATCAGCGTGTAGTAGACAAAGATTTTGGTCTTAACTGATTTAAAATTATGATTTCACCTTCACCCTCTGTCACATTTTCATTTACATTGGTTTTTAAAGTATTCCATCTGCTGGTAGAGGCAGAAAAAAAGTTAAATATATGTTGGACGAACATAAAATATTCAGTGGCCATGTAGCAGGATTCTGCTGCTGCAGCTCCAACTAAATTTAAGGAGTGTGCAGCACACGGAACAAATAACGCAAGATTGCTATGTTTTTTTATGCGAGCCTGAAGTCCACTATATAAACCTGCAATATTAGAAGCGTTGTCGTAGGACTGACCTCTGCAATTCCTAACATCTACTTTTAGTTCACTAAGCAAGTCGAGTACACATTTTTCCATGTCAGCGCTTTTATGTCCGCAATTACTAATAAATTTTACAAATCGTTCGTTTGGAATAGCCTTGTCATTCACATAACGGACAATGAAAGTCAGTTGATCAGTGTGGGTAATATCTGGGGTAGAATCGACACTTATGGCATAATATTTGTTTCGATGCAACTCTTTGACAATTTCATTGATTACTGAATTTCCGATTAAATAAATTAATTCATTATATGTGGTTTTTGATAAATAGGAAACACCACCTGTACCTACATTGCCATATTTCTCCATGTGATTTTTTAAGAATAAGTCATATTCAGATAAAAGTTCCAATAAGCCCAAAAAATTTCCATTGTTTGGAGAACCGATTTTTTCTTCGGTGCCTCTAAAGGCAAGTTCACGTATCATTTTCAGTCACTACCGTCACTACACATCTACACTATTTACAAACTCAGCACTCAGCTCTCACCTCACCGATAAAAAACTAACTTAAAAAACGTAAAAAACTATTATAGGTATGTACAGCCGCCGTACGTACAGGACCAGTATAAAATCGCCAACTATCGTAAAAAATGTGCAAGTTTAAGTTTTAAATGCAAATTGGTTTATGCTTAAAATGATTATCGTTCAAACGGCGCCGACGCGGCATTTAGGATTTATGATAATATTGCTCGTAAGCCGTAAACGTAATACGTAAACCCCGGACCATGGTGGCCTTGGGCTATGGAATTTGTAGTTTTTGCAAAACTTAATCCGCTTATTTGCAAATACGAATACTATCTAGGAAACTGACCATCTACTTAGTAAGTATTAGTAGGTGTGTGCTTAGGAGGTGTATTTCTAAGGATTTTAAATCCGCACATCGAAGTATTTAAAGAACTTTAAAATAAAAAAAAGAACCGGTTAAAAGCTGTTTGTAGTAAAATTTTAGTTGTTTTTTATTGTTTTATTTCCTTCTACCCGCAAACCATAAAATTCAAAGTAGGATAATAGGATTACATTACCGATAAGGTTCTTACTTCTTACTTTGGTAGTTTCGTAAAATTTAAAAACACAAACAGATCTCTTGTAAACAAAAACAGATGGAAAATATAAATTTGTCTATATATATGGGGTAATAAACATGATTGTGCGAAAACGTGATTGGACGATTTATTTATTTAGTTTAAATGAATTTTCGTAATTAGTGATCAATTTTTTTTTTCGTTGCGGCGCCCCTCAAGTCATCGGTGCCCCTAGGCAGCTGCCTATATTGCCTTATGGATAATCCGCCACTGCCTAAGAAGAAACATGGAAATAACAAAAAGAGATAGAGTAAGAAATACCTACAACACTAAAGGTGGATTCATTAAAAAACACTATAAAAAGACAACAGCTGAGATGGTTAAAGCGAAGGTGTCAAATTAGGATTGAAATCTGTTTGAAATGGGCCACGTGAATATGAAAACTAAAAAACGCATTATGATTAAGATATCATTGACTTTCATTTTTTACGTTTAATTACACTAAGTTTAGTGAATAAACAAATATGCCTAAATTATACATAAATGGAAATGAGTTTTATGCAAATTTTAATACGAACGATTAAAACTGTGCTTTTTTTGAAGTATTTCTTTGTAGTTAAAATTAAAATCTGTCACACCAATTACAAGCAGTGATTGTAAATGATCATCTGATAAATTTGTCCTGTACTTTCATTTCAAATACTTCATCCTGGAAAACGTTTGTTCGCACATATAGGTAGTCCCAAACATAGAAATAAATTTACAAGCAAATTGTTTTACATTTGGAAACTGTTTTGCATCTAAATATTTATAAAAAATGACCATGCTTCCTTCCTTGTATTTATCCTTGATTTGATCGTTAGCTTGAAAATGAATCATTATCTTTTTAAACTGACTTTGAATTTCGGTAAGATTGCAGTCAAATGGATTTTGAAACAAACAAAATTTCCTTAGAAGTTATGTCCAGATCAAAAAATCGCTTTTAAAATTCTTGTTTTAAATCTGCGATGACTCGTACTGCAAAGCTGGTTGGAAATTGTTTATCAGTTTTTTTATTAAATTCTTCACAGCACGGGAAATGTATAAAATTACAATCATTCGCTTAACTTTCAAGTAATATCAGCTTTGCCCCGAATGCTTTGATTTCGCGTTTTTACCTTGAAGCTGTAAGTTCAAGTCATTCACGTGTTACAACATCTGCAAAAAAACCAATTTCCAGAACCACTCGGCATTCAATAAAAGTGGGTCAGGGTGATTCTGTTCCACAACAATAACTCACTTATTTCTAAGTTTAAAAAATTGCAATAATACTTTTCCACAACTAAGCCATCAAACGCAGTATAATACGACAGGTCAACAGACTCTGATTCAATTTCTTTGAGAAAGGATTGAAATTGGCGATGGTTAAGTGCATACGATCGAATAAAATTTACGACAGAATCTACTGGTTTTAAAACGCAGCTCATCGACATGTTTTACACATAGCGCTTGTTGATGGATAATGCAGTGCAGAAAAATTGGTACTGATACTCCTGCACTTTCACAAGCTTTTCTAATTTGACCGACCACACCGATATTTAAACTAGACATGTTTCTTCCTCCATCAATTGTCACACCTTGGAGTCGATTCCAATCCCAGTTATACTTTGCCAACGTTTTTTTTATTTTTTTGAAGATATCTTTTCCAGTTGTAGTGTTGTGCATGCTAATAACGGAGGATAATTCTTGGGTAATATTAAGTTTATCGTCAACTTCAACGTCAACAAAAATTAAAAATTGTGGTGTCGCTAACATCAGTTGATTCATCCATCCAAGAGAATACCGAGTAAAACGCTGTATTTTACCAGTAATCTGCTAGATAATATTGTCTCTAATATTGTTAATTCGACGAGCAACAGTATTACATGAGAGACTTATAATTTTCAAAAGATTCAACTTTTCTGGACACAATTCACCAACAGCTTCCATCATACATTTTTAACAATGTTTCCATTCATAAAAGGTTTTTCTTTTTTTGCCAATAAATAAGCAACTTTTATGATAACTAAAGTTAGTGCTTCAATTTTTGAATTAGCTTTAGGGTTGGCGAGATCCTTCTTTCCAGGCTTGAGAATAGTGATTAGCTTCCCAGCTTTCCAGCTGGTAGAAAAATAACCAATTTTTATGCAAGAGTTGAACAAGTCAACGATCGCTGATGAGAGAGAATCTAGAGCAACCGTTCGCAAAACATTACAGTGTATTCCGTCTAGTCCAGGAGATTGATTTTTAGGGATTTTGCTAGCCACCACGGCTAAATCGTCGCTAGTGACCACCCAGTTCTGTCGGGAATTACTTTGCAAAAAAGATCGGGATCATATTCGGGCATGATAGGCATTGCCCGTCGAGGGATCGTCGTCTGGAAATAATGTGGAAACTATTACTTTGATCGTGTCTAGTTCTGAAATTGTGCATCTGTGCAGTCTTTAATATTAGAACACGGTTGGATCGACAGGAACTTGCAGGAGGATAACCTGTAAACTAACCCTCAAGGATTCGTCAGGCTTTTTTCCACAAAACTTTGCCAGAAGCTATATTTTGCTGTCTTCACTGCTAGTTTGCACCGGTGAAGCACGGCCTTATACAAACCAAGCCATTGATGTTTTACGTCTGCAGGGGCTTTTTCGTGGTGTTTTTTCAAACCTGTCTAACTTAGAACTCTACCACGGTACACCAGCTCTAGATCTAAGGCGTATGCTATTCAAGCCATTTTAGCAACAGTCGAAGATCATCCTGGTTAACTTATCAATGAAGGCGTCTACAGATTGGGGATCGTGGCACGAAACACCACGTGGAAGATAAGTAGGAATAGAATTTGCGATAGCTTCATTTAGGCAAACAGGATCAATGCGTTTAAAATCAAGAATTTTTTCAGACAAAGATCGGAAGAAGTAGCGTAGCAGCAAGCTGACGAAGAGACTAGACAAAGTTGGTCCGGTCTGTAAAAACACACAAAATGCCAGCGACAAAAGACTAGATATGATGTCAAGGCATAAAACGGTGGATTTCAACCTGGCGACACGATGTGGTTGTATAATCCTAAAGAAGACGTGGTTTGTCGCCGAAGTTGCAAAGAGGGCTCTTATGAAGTCGTGTAACGTATTAAAGACGTCATATATCGCATCCGGAAACCAACCAGAACCAAGTCAAAAGTGGTTCACATTGATCGTCTAGCCTCGTTTGCTGGCGATAACAACGTTACGGAAGCCCAGGTCTGAACCAATGTAATCACAAGCAAAACCAGAAATCAAGTTGATGAAATAGACTTTGATAAAATTATGAACATGTACGGGCTTTCTGGAAATGCTAGGTTTGAATTACAACCTATTCCAAACAAGATAAGATTACGTCTCGCACATTGCGTGAGCGAGGATCTTGAAACGTCAGGAAGGGATGCAGTCGAATTTAAGAAGAATTTTTGACGGTTAGATGAATTAGAATAAGACAGTAACCGGCGGTCGGAAAGGTTTTAAAACTACGTAATAACCAACGCTTCATTTTCTATCTGGTTTTCCAAAAGTACTCACGTAAAAAGTCGTTATACCAAAATCTGTAGCGAGCATTATAAAAGCTTTAGAACGAAATGGAGTTCCAAAATATAAGAAAATTGGCAGTACCCAAGCTTGGTTGTGGTTTACATCAACTGGATTGAAGGACAGTTTGAAATATGTAGGTCGTCTTCCCAAAAATAGACGTTTAAGTATTGGTCTGCAAGTACCATTCAACTAGAATTTCGACTCAGAAAAATTCCATTGACTACTACTTTTATGCTCAAGGAAATTGTCGAAATTGAGAGAGATGCCGCTATCGCCATGATCCTTTCTACCGGTGTCGCATCCAGTTTCCTGTTCTGAGACAGAACAATCTTAAAAAAGGAACAGTAAAACGTTGTCAAAGTCATTGTCAACTTTGAGACATTAACCGAATGATGTGTAACACTCTAGATCCAGATAATAGAAATATATAAAAAGTATTCAAATGAAGTTGAGATCACTTTTGGGATTGAATCATAAAAAGACTTTGTCTGTTTAAGTAAATTAAAGTGTTTAGCGCGTGTGCTAAGATAAATATAACGGCGTGTAAGTGTACGTGTTTTTAATACAAACAAACACCGGTTTAGCTGCGGACATTATTTTTCAAGTGATAGTATTATATAACTTAACGTAAGTGTTTTTCTGAAATGTCGTTGACCGAGGCGGAAAGTATTCCATTTCTGTCGAGAGAACTATAGTTTACCGAGAGGCATAGCCTCGAGGTGAACTAGTTCTCGAGACAAATGGAACACTTTTGCTAAGACTTGTATTCAATTTTATTCACAATCAGCCATTAAATAAAATAAATAACATAAAACTAATAGAAAATGAATGAAAACCTACTTCCAAAATATTATCGTTTATTTCGGTAAAATATTAACACATAGTAGGCACTTCACAATTGACATATACGTATTTAATTTATGGTTGTCATTTTATCAAATTAGTTAAAACAAAACACACACAAATTACAGGTTCGGAAAGTGTACATTACTGACCGTGAGGTTTCATTACATACTCGTTTTTTTTAACCATGGAAACCGCTCATTTACCAACCTTTAAGAAGTTCGGAAAACTGTACGTTACTAACTGAGTGTGAATAAAAGTAATTATATTTATCGTGTAAATATTAATTTATAAATTAATTAGATTTATAAATTTGTTACAGTATATTCACAGAACGTTTATTTTAAAATATTCACTGCATGTGCACAAGTGAGACATAGTTCATAGAATATTCATAAAATAATTGTAAAAATTGTATATTTCACATGCATATTTAGTGGATGTAGGTGTATTTTGTTATTTATAATTTATTTTTTGAGTTACGTTTAAATTGGTTGCTGAATCTATGAGTAGTAAAGTTTGTGTCCCTTAAAAAAAGATATTTTACAAACATCACTTTTATTAATAATTGAATTGATTAGTATTTACGAATACTTTTATTTTAATTCTAATGGCCATTTCTACATAATTTGATGAGATCTATTGTAAAATTGAACATTTTTATCTTTGCGTTATGTCTTATTCTTCTCGATCTTCCTGTTGTTTGTTTGAAATCACAAGCAGCGATTACTGATAATTGAATGACTGTTTCACAAACATGTATTATTGTATATTTACCATCTTTATTTCAAATAAATGCATGATTTCATAAATTGTTATCAAAATAAAAAAATTATCATAAATTATAATCACTTTTTTGTCTTAGGTTGCGAATGCATTTTACTCGCATATATATTTTAGAAGCTTGTGGCTTTTGTGTGCCCACAGATTTGGTTTACGAAAGCTGTACTGATTTTAGTTGTAATACTCGAGGATTAGTTTTAACATACAAATTCAAGCTCGTATACACTAATTTCTAACAAAAAAATGACAACTAATATTACGCATAATTGAATTTTGCCAAAATCAGCTTTTATGTACAAATGTAAAAACAAATATTTTATATATATATTATTCAGGTTCTGTATAAGAGATAACACAATCAAAATTAACACAATAAAACGAAAAACGGCTGAAAATATTGTAAAGAAAATAAAATAATTTAAAAATCTTGTAGATGCGACATAAAACTACCTTTCTGCTTGTAATAATAATAACGCTTTGTTTGAAGAAACTTTTAAGTCTGCTCGTTACGTGCGACCCGCGAGAGTTCTTAAAGTTTTTTCCTTTTGCGAGATACTGCCGGCTCATCCCGATTTTCACTACTTTTTGTAGAATCATTTTTGTTTAATAGCGACTGTAGAGCTTACATTAATTTTAACTGTTTCAACTAGAAGAACAATTTTAATCACTTGCTAATGAGAATGAGAATGTCAAAATTTAATCCAAAGAGAAGTAATAAAATGGGAATTTAGAGGAAAATTGGATAGTGAGAGGCACCGTATGTTAACCCTTCTAATCGCTTTATATGGGAAATTAAAATGTAATTATAAAATATGAACTCGAGATCATCTACCATAACAGTAACGGGTGCGTTCATGAAATTAAGCTGGTGGCGATTACGGAGCTGTTCTTTCACGACTTGAATTTGCATTTGGCTTGGCTTAATCAGCTTTTAGAGCGCTCCGATGGCAGTCTTTGCGACCCTCCGGCCGGTAACTTCTCTCTTACTTCAGCTACATTACCATAATCCCTTTTGCTCCCCAATGAAGTACATTTAAATGGAAATAGTCACTATGCACTCTCTATGCAGTTATTATTACACTAATAATCGCTTTGGTTTCTGGATGTTTAATTATTCGGTTACTCCTTTGATTACGTGCCGATTTAAGTTATCGTCCTTTTAATGAAATTAACAACTCTTAATTTCTTTGTGTAATTAAATTTGATTTATCGCGAAAGACATTGTACAGTAAAACGGGGTCAAAATAAACGTTCTTGTGTAAATACTGAGAAAAAGCTACTGGACCACCTGCGCTCTCTTACTAATTACCTCTGCTAATTAAAACACACTCGACACCATGGAGTTGTCTTTGTTATCACAATGCGTCGGCAGTGTTGAGATCAGCAGCATATGTGTTCAAGTAGCTTTAGAGAACGTTATCATTAATGATGATATTGTTTTAATGTTGTCTTTAATTATACTGCTATCATTAACTCTTTTTGTAGAATTTTTAATTACCTACACGTTTGTTTTTATTCTGAGCTTCTAGTGCCGCTACGATAAAGTACGCTTGATCTACTTTATTTTTTGTCGTCACCTACATTTTCGTTTCCTTACTAAAGCTATAACCAAGTACTTAAATGTAATTGAATTTAAAAGCTTGAATTAACTTATGTTACTTCTTAATTAAATTAGATTTGTTTATATTTAATTTTTAATTTACGTGTTTATTAATAAGGTTCTTTTAAGAAAAATAATTAAGTTTTTGTCAGTAATGCGATTTTTATCATTTGTCTACGTACATTCGTCTAAAGTATCGAACTTGAGTGCATTATCAAACTATTTTATCATATTTTTTGTATTAATAGTGTCAAAAATTCATAAATAACATTGTTAATTTAGATAACTTCTTTTGCTACATAATAGCTTAAATTGTTTTTAATTAATTACTTTTTGAAAACGAACGTTCACATACTGCCACCGACACTGACAGTGAGAGTTGGGTAACGTTAACACAGAATTGTTTTTAAACACAAATCGAAAATATTTTTAAATTTGTTTAACAAGAATAAAACGTTTAAGCAATTCAGTTTATTTAATAAATTGTTACCGTCTGTAGTAGATTTATTAAATTATTGTTTTGTTTGTTAATTTTAACTATTTACCTTTTACAGTAATTCAAAAAATCATCTTCAGAAAAGTTAAAAATATAATTAAAAAATTTACCGATATTACTTATTCTGTTAAAAAATGTATTTCTATAGTTTTGGTTTGCGTTTTTGTACTGACAAAAAAATTCGTGTTTAAACTTTGTTTTTCCTTTTGAATGTGATGCAAATTTTTTCGTAAATAATATTTGTTTCATTTGTAAAATTTAAAAATAGTTATTGTTCTGCATCTTAGAATGTATTTCTTTGACATTAATATGCATTCGTCGTCTTCATTTTTTCAAAATTTTAATTTATTATTAGGCACATCACTATCCGTAATTGAAAATTCATTATGTGTTACCAAATCAACAAGAAGGAACGTATCAAATATCATCTATATTGTGAACGACCTTGTTAAGATGGCATTTACTATAGTACAGGCCCGCGCCTAGCACTTTTGGCGCCCTTGTGCAAATTTAAAATAACTCCCCAAATTTGTATTATGTTCATATATAGACCAGCTACGGCTTAAGTTAGGTATTATTATCCACTATTAAAAAACAATTTTTAAAAGTATTTTTATAAATTTATTTTCATTTTTATATTTTACAAGTACAAGCCATAAGCCATATCAGGATTTTTTCATTGAGGTACATAACATAATTATAAACTTATAGAAAATAGAAATAGGTATATTTTTTAATAGTATTACACCTCAAAATGTTTGTATTTTAGTTTCAAATGTAATATATGATACAAAAGCACAATAAATAAAAAAAATATTTAAAACATTAAAAATACTCGTTTATATATCACAGGACGGAACTGATCAACGAATAAAAACAATATATTATTATAATAATGCAACATGTCACCTTTTAAAGGTTAATTTCCAGGTACTAGCTGTTGTTATTAATATTTTAGCTAAGTGAATTGAGCTTTCCGTGCTTTAATTTTTGCAAATTGTTTAATTAAATCTTCGGTGTCTAATTCTTTTAGCTGGTTCGTTTCTACTAAAATTATAGCAAGATTACTTAGTCGGTTTTGCCCCATGGTTGATCTTAAATATTTTTTTATTATTTTGAGTTTTGAAAAAGATCGTTCTGCGGTAGCAACAGAAACCGGCATTGTTAATAAAATACGAAGTATTATGCTCGTAATAGGAAAAGAATCCACTAAGTTGTTAATTGTTATATAATTTAAAGTTTTTTCTGGAGAGGTAATAACTTTTTTATCAAAATTTTGTAAATATTACAATTCTCTAACAAGTTCCATAGCAGTTATGTCTCGTTCATTGTGAGTTTTGTCGTTTAATAAATTTTCAATTTTTTGATATAATTCTAATTGTTCGTTTTCAGAATAATTTTTAAATTTATTACTATTCCATAAAAACGCAAAATTATTAGAGTAAGAAGAAAGTAATTAGAATCTCTCATCCACTGATGTTATGATTACTAGAGTATTAAAAAAACAATCAACTTTGAACTTTAAAGTTTCGTCGTGGATCGGTTCATCGTCACATTCATAATCAAAATGTTTTTTTTATTTTTGGCGGTCTTAGACCTTTTTGTCTTTTGAATGTAGGTTCTATGTCTAAGCTGGATGCTATTTCTTTAGCATCAATCAATAGATCATTAAAACCTTTATCGGAGCGATAAACTTTCAAAAAATTGTTTAAATTACTTAAATGATTACAACACGGAGCAACATCAGAGTTCGGTTTTTGAATAATTTTACTAACAATGTTAAATTTACTGAAAATATTATACCACAATATAAGAATGCAAATGAACTCAAAATTTTGCTATTTTTTGGCCAACGATGCAACCAAATTTTTTAGGTTATTTTCAAAGTTTCCTTCGCTTATTTCAAACAGAGCATCATAAACCTCCCCAAGTTGATACCTTAAAGGAATTATTGCATCTATTCTACTAGACCATCAAGTATCCGATACAGGTTTTAAATTTAAAGTTTGATTAATTATTGATTAATTAAAATTGACCAGCGTTTAGTAGAAGCTGAAAATGATGCTCAAAGTATTCGATTTTGCGACATCATTGACGACTAAATGAAAAAACTAAAAAAATGCGTAATTTTTACATGGTTTTCCAGTTTTTCCTCTCTTTTTATTTTATTCAGCATATTTTGGTTTTGCAGACAATTTCTTCTTTTCTTCTGACATCCTGTATACTGTAAAGAAATTAATACGTAAGTAAACAAATTGACAAATTATTCATGAAAAATGAAAATGTTTCGACGTCTCTAACTCAAACTCAAAAGTATTTTCTCAACATTACTTATTTCAAGTTATTTTAAAATTTATAAATTTTAATAAATAGTAATATTAGTGCTTATCAATTATTCTGTTTGAATTTACTTCAATTAACAATGATGTTTATATAATCAAATATAAAAGGATTTTTGAGATGTTTTTGGCTTTTAATGTTTTAATAAATCTAAACTAAAAAATAAATTTTAGATGAACTCACCTTAATGCACAAGAAAAAACACATCACTATAAAGTCTGTAAAACTACAAAAAACTAAAGCTTTAAAAGCAGATATCTTTTACCCCATGCACCTTTTCACTTCGCTAAGTTAATTATCAATTGGGCATCAGGCAACAAATTAAATCGCGACCGATGCAACGCTTAAATATATAAAGTTTTGTACATTGCAAGCTCAGACAGGAAAAAAACGCTCGTTCGCTTGTTGGCTCGTTGCAAGCCAAATTTCAAGCTCAAACATAAATAAAATCAGATTTGTTTGAGTTCACACAATTCATGTTATCATGTTACGTATTACGTATTCGATCGAATAAATGCTATTATTGCGTACTCTCATTTGGAAAATATATTATGTTCGAGAAGTAATTCGGTCCCCTCGTCTCAAAGAGTAAAAATAAAAAAAATAAACAAATAAAAAACAATGTAATAGCTAGCAATTCCTTACTGGTTTTTTTATCATTATAAATTTTGTTTTGACAAAGTTGTTTGTTGCTTTATCTTTTTTTTAATTTTGAGTTTTGAGGCTTTCCGGAGCTTTCGGCCCCTCCGCGCCGTCGTGCACCATACGACTTTGCTTTTATGTATGGCGCGAGACTGTACTACAAAAATGTAATGAAAGTCGATTTACTAAATGTCGACATTTAACTTATGAAGTTGGACATACACCTGTTTAGATCTTTATCAACTACAGTAGCAAACAGAATGATAGGTCTTCCATTTCATAAACTCATGCCATGTTTTGTCAGCATAATGGGGTCTGATTTAAACAATTACTGTAAAAGTACAAAAATAATAGTTTTTCGAGTCGATAGATAGAGCCATAAGCTACGTAGTGTTAGATAATAGACTAAATCCAAAACGATGAAAGATTAGAGGGGACAGACACTGTTTAAATCTACCCACAGCTAGAATAGAACAAATGACAAGACAGAAGTACACATAGTATATATTTATTTTATCACAGGCACTAGTTCAAAGAAGACGAACAAGGTACATAAGTATAGTTATATACATTTTATCAAACACTAGCACGTAGGTCGGTATCACAGACAAAATATAAACTACACCCTTAACTGGACAACACGTCGTACAGCAAAGTGACCTACTGGGCCTAACTTTTACATTCAGGGAAGGAATGACGTTACATCCGTAAAGTAAAATACAAAAGTACGAAAATCGAAGATTTAGAGAATCAGAGCGCACTGTATAATAATATGACACAGCAAAACAATTTTATAACTAAATGTGTTAAGAACCTAACATGTACCGACGGTGATTCTACAATCGACATGGCCACCATAATACTAAAAATTTGAAATAGAAAGTGTAATACTTACACATAATTTCTTTTTAATTCATACGATCACAGAAAATAAGCTAATGCGAGTTTACCTCCAATTAATTTCGTAAATTCGGTAATTGTTTTCTCGAATAAGTTTGTATTTAACCCCTCGAACGTGTAGGTGGTGTTAACTCCAGTGATGTGACATAATGGAAATTTTCCAATTGCAACATGTGCTTATCAACTCTACAGATAAAGAACACATGTGAAGGTATGGAAACCCCCTACAAACAATTACGAAAGAATTAAATTAAATCGGAATACAATGTGTTTACCCCAAATAGACTTTCATTAAAATCGCAGCAATCTCCTAATTCATTTCCACATAGGTGTACGTGAAACACTAACGAGAAAAGCTTTGTTAGGCGTATACAACGCTACACGGAGTCTGCGTCTTTCAAACGTTACCGGAAAAATGAAATCAACTCATGTTTAACAATTTGCCATACTAGCCTTACTCCAACAACAAAAAATAGGCGTACCGAGGATAACTTTCATACTAAAGAATTTTTAACACAGCAAATTGAATACATGAACATCTAAACATAAACCGAGCTTTTCCGATATATTTGATGATATCAACAACCAGTCAAGACTTGCATTTTCTGTTTTAGTTTTGGTTTTTCATATTGCTGTTTAGTTGGACTCTTTTTGTAGTATCAATATGACTGGTGAATATTTTTTTATGAAAAGACTAAAAATATTAGAGAGCACAGTCATTCTAAAAAATATGGTTATGCCATCAACAATTTGTTGTATCAAAACGAGAAGAATACAGTTCTAAAAACAAAATTGTATATATAATTTCTTAAGAAACGGAAAAGACATCAGTTACTAGAAAAATTATAAAACAAAAAACAAAGAATTTGTGTTCAAGCTTAAATTTAACAACAAATGTAAAATTGATTGCAAGTAATGAGTTTTGTTACGAAAATTCTCTCGTAACTAACGGCAAGCGACTAACTCGGTTTGATTCGGCAAACGAGTCGCAAGTCTCGGTGTGCTAATCCTATACTAAATTGGAAAAAGTGCAAAAACAAGTAAATATCACAGACTTTGTTTAAATCTGTCGATTACTGAAAGGAACAAATTGGCAAAACACAAATTCTAGCAAGAATATATTTATTTCCAACGAGAGGCGTTAAAATAAGAGAAAAAAAGGATACCGCTAACAAATTAAATAGTAAGATTAGGTTTGTCAATTAATATTACAGTTATAATATCAATGAAAGCCCTATTGACCAGGCAACACACTTTACTACTAATTTTATTTAATTACTAACAAAAATTCTAGATGACTGATTTTAATCAAGGTTAACTAAACTTCAAACAATTGCTTCTTCTACCCTGCAGTCGCAAAACAAGTTAATAACTGACAATTATGGTACAGAACAAGATAAAAGCGAAAAAACCTATCCAACCAAAAAATTTTTTGTTACCAGTAGTAATGTTTGCTTTTTGCTTCTTATTTGATTTACAAAGAAAATATGCTTAGTATATAAGTTTATGTGCAACGTTTTAATTTAATGGCCAATTTGGCGTTGACTGCGTTCAAATGATTTGAGAAACGTAGACGGTTGTCACTTCAATTCAAATTGAATTAGTATTATCTACGTTAGAATTACATATAATAACTGTTACGCTTAAGGCTGACGGTTAGCTGATAAGATAACTACAATTAAGTAAAAAAAGAAATAACATTATACAATACTATTAAGTAGTACGTATACAGTTCACATGATTAATTAACGAGTGCACCACAATTACAAAATGCGCTATGATAAGGAAGGTGCATGAAACTGATTGACTAATTATATAAGTAATTAAAATTATTCGATCCTGATAATTCAAATGAAGGTGTGTCATATCTTATCACCTTGAATTTATTAAAAAAAAGTGGTGTATGAGGATAATGTAGCAGTTCCTTAAAAATCGCTAAAAAGGTAAACGGATAAAAGGATAACGTGACGATGCAATTTTGATTACCTTCATACCTGCAATGTTCACCAATCAACCAAACAGCTTATTTGCTTAATACTTGAATAAGTCTTCCAGCGATGTCGCATTATCACCACTTATAAAGGAGATTTGATCGTCAGTAGCGGCGTATAAACAGTGCAGCCGTTAGTTTTAATTTAGAATAAGTATTTAAAAAAAATACAAAATAACGACTTGTAATAGTGTATAAGGTGCGTAAGAATATTTATAATAGTTGCGCTAGCTTATATACAATATTGTTATTAGTTACAAATGCTTAATGATTGCTAGATCGGGCCGGTAAGTGCTTGTGTCGCCCGTTGGGTATTGTAGTTGTTACTGAACTACTCTTTTTCATTTTCTTCGATGCGCAAGTAGCACTTTAGAGTGGGAGTACTTCCTTTGTAAAGTAAAACCAAATTTAATTGTTTGACCGTTACAGTCTCCCCTCTGTAGTGGTAACGATTAAAGTTTGAAACCAACGGGTAGCGTCACCATGCAACCTGACCTGGTTTTGTCAATTTTCTGTAGGTGTAAACGTTGTGATGTGAATGACACGTTTTTTACAAGAGTATTTTGGAGCGTTACCGATTTCGCTAAGGTCAGAAATTCCGGTTTTAATTTGTCTACGAACTTCGTAGTTAGTTTTCTGTTTACCATTAATTTAATTTTTTTAGTTAAACGGGCAACAATTTCGTGTGATTTCGTGTGGTCCAGTATATGGTAGCTGCAACGGTCGTCGGACTGTGCCGTTTTGTACAAAAACGTGACTGCATTGTTCTAATTCAGAGTGAACGAAAACTTTCTGTCTTCCGTAATGTGTTGTTGGAACCGACCAAACTTATTGCAGGTGATTGCGTAATTGGACGGCGCAACTTGCTGAATTGACGCCAAAGTCGTTTGTTTTAACAAAAAATTCACCTGATAAGCGAAGCGTTTCTTTATAAAGCATTTCTGCGGTTCTGCGGGCGAACATTCTAAATCTTTTTTATAAATCGTATAAAGTTTATCTATATCTTTTTTGTGCCTAAAAGAATTGTCAACGACCGTAAGAGAGCGGATTGAAACTGCCGACTTTGATCCGTAGTAATTGTTTTTGGAGCGCCGAATTGTGATACGCACAAACTGTAAAAAACCGCGGAAATTGACTTGCTGGTGATATCCGTTACGGGTACTTCAGCCCACTTGGAAAAACAATCCACCATCGTTAATATGTAACGGAAACCTCGTGATGATGGTAGTGATCCGACAATGTTTAAGTGTATCTGCTGATAGCAGCTGCTGGTTATAAGAAAAAGACCGATAAATGATTTTGTGTGTTACTGCACTTTTCAGCGTTGCCACGTACTTAATCCGCAATGTCTTTTCGCATCGGCGGTCAAACAAAGTTGCTATGTTGTAAAGTAGCGCGTTTGTTTGGGTATGCTGCCGAATGTGTTGTGTAAAATATTCGTTGGCGTAACTTATTTGGTATGTACGGGCGAAGGTTGTGTCACCGACAAGATGTTGCATCTCAGCGTTTTTTTGTTTGCTTGCGCCTTATTTCATTTGAATCTTGTCACGCACAAATTGGGAATGTGGAAGAAAAAAATATATATATTTGGCTCGCCCTTTGGCTAGCTTTCGTCGCAGATTGTCATGAGTCGGATTGTCAGTATTTAAAATACCAGGACTAAACCGTGCCTCTTTATTCTAAAGGATTACACCGTTTTTGCGGATACACAAACCTCGTAATTAGATTGACATATGGGTGTATAAATAGGAGCTAACATAAGCAAGTCGCAAGCACGTGTGAAACAAGTATGTATTATCCTCCAATGCAATCTCCGAACAGGTGACCCGGAAAATATTTCCTCCTCGACTTTTTAATCACTTAAATACGATGCATAAAAGATTTTCTAAAAGAAAAGTATCCATAAGATAGATGTTGATGGATAACAAAAATTGTTTCCCCTACTGATCTTTTTGCGTCCTAACGCTAGTTATACGCAACGTACTTGAACCACAAATAAATAGTTTGCATCCCGTTGGAAATCGAACTAAAACTGCGCCGTCTGTCGGCCAGAATTTGACCAATTTTCGAGAAACTCGTCTTCACGGGACCACGTTGGTAAAGTTGCCTAAATGACAGTTGCAAAAAATCGTAAAACTGATTTTTAGTAGTTATAATCGACCGTAGTTTGTAATAGTTTCTAATCGTAAAAGAGCGTCAGCTACTGTGTTGTCGGTTTTGCAAATGTACAGAATCTCTGTGGTAAACTGGCTTATACAATTTAATTGCCGTTGTTGTCGTGGGAATGCTTTGCTTGACCGTTGTTGGAACGCAAACTTTAACGGTTTGTGATCCGTTTTAACAATAACGTGTCGACCTTGGACCATAAATCGACAGTGTTTGACGGCAGCGTAAACAGTGTACAATTTAGTTTTTGAGAGAAAAATGGAAGTGTTTGCTATTTAATATTTTTATATTGTTCTAAGACAGCTCCGACGGCGTAATTGAAAGCGTCGACCGTTAATGATAGCAAACGTTTGCAAGATCCGTTTACACATTTTGAACGCTTGTTCGGTTTCATAACTTTTTTAACTTTAACACTGCTTGATTTTTAGCTGCGTTTTTTATGATTCTTCGGTAGAAGTTAATCATACCTAAACAACGCGTTGACGATAGTGTCAAATTTTTAAATATTTCTAATTGTTTCCAATTTTGACGGTAATTACTTAGATTTTTTTTTAAAGTAAGGTAACCGAAATACTCTAAATGTTTTATCTTAACAAGCATTTGGCCGCGTTCACGCCAATTCCGTATGTGTCAAAAATTTTAAGGTGCCCTAGGTGCTCTAAAATGTCATGTAGTAACAAAAGTTTAATCCTTGTAATACTGTATTCATAAAACTAAGTTCAGTTTTGAACATATGTTTCTGCTGTTTAATTTGTACGAAAAGTTTATAATGTGTGTAATGTAATGATTTCTTTGTTACTAGGTGTAATGGGCTAGCGCCTGGGTTGCTAGACGGTATGCAAATTTCTTACTCTAGCATAAACTTTATTTCAGCTTTAGCGGCCTTTTGTGAACAAAAACTGCTACTGGCTGGCCTTTAGTAATAATAAGATGCATCACCGTGTCCTAGTGGGCGTGAGTACTGTTGTTTGCGTTATAGGCGATTCAATTTAAGATTCAAGCGCCTCTAGTGGCAAAGAACGAACTAAAGTTGCAGTGATAAACGTCATAATTGCCTTTATTTCCATACTATTTATACTACTTCTTTTTGTGTTGTTACAAGCTTTTTCTGAAAAGCAAAGCTTAATTTATGTACTTTATAACCTTTTTTTATAGTTTGATAAGTTTTTTCGGCATTACATAAGATTTACTTATATTATTTTGATTCTAAATTAGTTTGTATACAGGTTAGAAATTGCATTCACTAGTCGTTTTATTGTGGTTTAATAGATTTGTGGTTTAGTTTAGTGCTATAAAACCACACAATAATTACTTACAACTCAATTTACAGACAGCATAGTTGGATTGGGCTCTTAATAGTACAATTAGTCACTAAAAAACATCAATTTCACTTTACATGTAGGTACATTGGTTTGTCATCGCAAACTTCACCAGGTACTGGCTTTAAGTAATTTTTTTTTGTAATAAAGTGATGGTTAGCACGTTTACTTCGAAGTGTTTTGCTTTCTATTTCAGTTGTAGTTCTAACTGTGAGATATTGTATGGAAGGCAAATGTAGTGTCGCAGCCTTTATTTTTTAATGCAAAATTATAATAACAACTAAATATGTACTTGTTTGATAAAAATAATGTTATATGTATTTAAAAATGTTGCAAACAAAGTTTCATATTTTTTTCTAACAGATTTCCCAAGTTATAATTTCACTATCCGGGCTACATGTTGTTCAACAAGTTTCTCAGTTCCATAATTGTTAATTATGTGCATTTTTTCCGAAATATACTTAAGAACACAGCAGAAATTCAAAATAAAACAGCAACAAATTAAGTACGCGTATATTAAGTTATCATTGCAACGGTAGTTCAAATTGTCGCCGCGAGTTAGCGTATCGCTTAGTTTGAATTGCCTATAGACGGAAATTGTGCCAACAACTGATGATAAATAAAAGATTGAGTTACCGTAGTAACGGCTGTAACTTTGTAGCGGGTTCAGATAGCGATCGGTGACAGCTGCGCAGTGTAGTCAATTAGACGGCGTTTTCTTATACATCAATTAAAAGTCTGCGATGTCTAAGGAAATTGGCGCCTATAATTGGTTTAGCGACGTCGGCTTTTAAACATTTTTGTGGAAATGCGCAGCGTAACCCAAGATTCAAACACAACAATCTTTCTTCAAACGTATAGGAGACCCGTTTGCAGCAAATAATTTAAATGACGTGAGAGGTTTTTGGCGTTGCTTGTTTATTGTGGGTATTGCTGAAACGTCTACACCAGTGTCAATTAGAAAATGTCTACGTGACTGTCGGTCTTTGACAAATAGGCGGCTTTGTAAACTTGTTCCGTCGTTTTCCGCTTACGTTAACTATGCGACGGTTCAAGTTGTTTTCCGGTTTGAAAAAAGCTTTGCGGTAAATGCATCGACACTTTCAAAATTGTGTTATTGGAAAAGTTTCATTGTGAAAACCAATCAAAACATAGGTAAAAAACTGACAAAATTTACTCGACAATAGTTTTATTTGTAAATAGTGCTTGGCAAAAATTAACATCAGAACAGTATCAAAATGTTGGCGTAACAAGTTATCAAAAAATTGTGAATTTGCTGATGAAATCATTTTTTATTACGTGAATTCAAAGAATTCTAAAAATTGGATACTATAACTCTACTCAAAACTATTTAACCTGATGTAAGAATTCTGTTTTTAGTGCTTTTGTAAACTCAAATATTTTTTTCGGGGCCAGTATCAGTATTAAATAAATGAAGCGTTAGCAGATAGTAATAATGATAATAATAAAGTTTTTCAAATGATAAATAAACTCAAACTACTAAACAAACACAATTATTGTGACTAATTAAGCTTTATAGGTTCCATTAAAGTAGCCCGAACAGAATAAGGTTGATATAATCGTAATCGCGAGAGGTGTTTTATGCGTCATTAGTAAGAAACGTAAAGTTTAAGATTTTTGAAACGTATGTCCTTATTGACTAGCACGCGCATAAGTGATACTTGTAATACCGATAAAATAAAATATTAAGATTTTGAAAACAGTTATCAACTGACAGTTCAGTGAACTAGAAACAAAGTTTTAAGATGAAATAAAATATGTTTCAAGAAAAGGTGGTACGTAGTTACTTAATAGTCACAATGATTTGTATTTTTCTTTTAGGTAATTACATATGTGAAGTTAAAACTTAACAAACCGCAATGATCGGCAAAGAGAAATTAATTTCAATTTGTAGCATTAGAATGGCACAGTACGAGTTATATTATATTCACTGAAAAGGTATTTTAAAACAATAGTTGTTTTAATCATAATATTGCAACTTACATGTGTTTTGTAGGTGTTAAGTATGTGATTTGACTTAATGAAAGACCATGGCTATTGAATAGATCATGCGATCCTATCCTGTGTACTTTTTAAGTGTAAAGCTAAGATTGAAATGTAAATAATTATACTACTATTTGTATTACGGAAAAAAATAAGAAAATAATTTAATGTTTATAATGTACTCATGGTTATGAACAACAACAACACATAATATTACAATTCTTTGACTTAAAACACTTTATGTTTGATTAACAGTTAATTTAATTCAAGGTTTTGTAAAAATATCAGCGACTTCATTGACCGACAATGAAGTTAACATTCATGTTTTGAAGACAAACAGCGGCTGGCGTAGAAGTGTCATTACAAAAGCCTATGTCCAGGATAGTATCGAAAATAAAGTAAAAGTTGTAAACAAATGCTTTATTAGTTTGACTGAAGAAAAATCTTTGAACTCTGAAACGTCAACAGTAAGAGCAATCGAAGTAATAAATTCTAATTTGTCAGTGTTTGCGATACCATCAGTTTCCTCATTTTCAAACGTAATATTTAATAATTTAACAAATTGTTCATTTACAATTTACGATAATAAATACAATGTGTAAAAAAAAAGTGTTGTTAATTTATATAGCTTAACGAGAAATGTCCCACTTTTTTTTACGATTTTTGTTTAAACAATGTTTTTTTATTAATTATAGAGAAAACATTTGTAAATAAGTAGCGACAATAAATCAAAAAAAACCGGAACAGGTTTAGAATACCAAGAAAAATCTATATGGAAAAAATAACCCAATTCTGAAAACGCTAAAGAAATAATAGAATAATTACGTGTTTGAGTCTTTACGTTTATATACACCTCTTTTTTATGAGCTGTGTTATAATACCCCATCTGTTGCTTGCAAATTCTTTAAACACTATGTACAAAAAGAATGTTAAAACGTAACGTATGTAAACTTACAAATATTTACGGAAAAACCCTATAATTTTTTATACTAAATTCTTGTAGGTTTAGAAATAATGGCCTTGTTTACTCAATTTTGTCAAGATTGCGTCCATAAATTTGCTATTAAACTTTTCTTTTTTCATTGTCCGTTTTTGTTGAGTGCATTCTGTGTAATACAAAATAATTACGTTATGCGCTAAATTTTTAAATATTACTAATTCTTTTTTATTGTTCAAAAAGATTTAACAACACATATTGTTGTTTTCCACTGAATTTGGAAAATTAAATTGCTGAAGTTTTACATATCTTGTCCATTTGTCGCTTTTAAACGAAGCTTAATTTTACGCATTCTTTTCCTGTTGGCAACAAGAAAATTTAGGTCAGTGTTGGTTTTCTTTTTACTTGTTTGTGTATGTGGGCTTTTACTAAAGAAGTTAATGATAATTGAAGTTTTATATTTAAATACTTGATCTCTTGCATTTAAGTATATTATTGTTGCAACTACTTGTGTTAAAACAAGTAATAAAAGTTTCTTAATATGTATATATTAGCATAGATTAATTAATACAGTTTAATAGTATTTTATTGTTTTATAATAAATAAAAATTAATTTTGTTTGTATTAACCATTTTTTGAATTAGTCTGTTTCATTTCATTTCGACATATACATTTTTTAATATTTATTTTGTGCATTTAATAACATTTAAACTGAATAGTAAATAAATTTGTATAAGTAATTTAAAGAATACTTTTTGTAGTAACAATATTTTAATAGAATTTAATTAATTTAATAGAAATTCCAGGTGCCCGCTTGCAATTTTTACAAGGCTTTTCTTATTAACTGTAATGGTTGCCCTCAAATTAAAAACATTTCATAATAATTTTGTTTGATTTTATGCTTTGGTATTAAAATAAGTAAAGATACTTAATTTTAGAACGGGTTATAAAAAGCATTAAAGCTTTTTAAAGAAGTGCTTTGTGTTGCACGGTACAACTGCTAACAGCTATCTGTCTACTGTAGACTTAACTAATTTTAAACAAAACCGCATTGTATATAAAATAATTAATACGTTGTGATGTATTGCGCGAGTATCTAAAAAGAAAGAAAACTTTCTGTAAAATCATCTACCAACGAAACCAATTTATTGTATTACTTCTACCATGCTCGATTACCTGATAGAGGAAGAACAGGTGAGAAACCTCCACCAGTTTTTATATTTTGATATCTATAATTTTTAATAAACAATCAGGTAAAATACATATGTACATATAAACAATAAATAAAACAACAATAATAAATTACAGAAGCTCATAAACAATTAATCTATTTTTCGAGTTACTTTGATAGAAAAACATTGAGCATCACCGAATCAGTACGTTACCCTTTTGCATTAGTGATGGGAATTCTAGTTCTTTTTTATGAACTAGTTCACTAGGTCTCGTTCAGCAAACTGAACTAATACAGTGTACTAGTTCTTTAGAACATTTAAGACAACGCACCGAGGGATCTCCAAAACGGTGAAACGGCCGTACACTGGTTTTTTCTGTGGTAGTTTTTGCAATTTTCCTGATATAGTTACGTTTCACTATATTCGTTGGTGGATTGCAATCGTGCACTATTCGATACGTTTTTCGTATTTTCGCGGTTAGCAAATGCAACTATCATCATGCTACAATCTCTATAGCACCAATTTGTTTACATTTTATACGTGGACTCGTTAACCACGAGATGGCGTCGACCACAATACTTTTATATGTTAAATATGTTTTACCTAAATTAGAGAAAAAAAAATTAGTAAAAACGAAAGAAAAAATATAATATTCTAAACACACAAACAAATACATCGCAATCTAATTTCGTTATCTTAAGCTCACAAAAAATATGCTTAACATTTAAAATACAAATAACATTTAATTATTTCAAATATTAACATATGTGACTAATTTATACCTGCAATTTTGACACTTATATTTATGATTACTTATATCTGTGCGTTGTACAGAAATAGCAAAAACTATACTTTTCGGCGATATATCGTTAGTGTAGTCTTACCGTTATTAACAGAAAGATCAGCTTTTCTTGTATAATTCACAATAAAGCAAACCCACCCGAATCCATATTCCTTTACCATTAAGAAGTTTATCTGTTGATTACAAATGGAGTTATGTTTATTTGCCATTAAAAAGATATACAGGGTGTATCTGATTGGCGGGTTGTTATATCACCATGTGAAATTAGAGCATAAATACAAACAAAAAATGCCAAATAAAGGTTCCATTGTAACATTTTAAAAAAATCAATCGTAAATAACGGACTTTTAGTCTGCTAAAGTTGTTGACATCATGAATAAAAATAAATGTTCTAAATTTCTTCTCAGCGATTTGCTGACAGATAAGTTAAAAATAAATAGCGTTTAGCGTAATTAATGAACCTTATCTTTCTGTTACCGCTTGACTGATTTTGTTGTTACTCGGAGTAAGTGTTTGTGTCCTATTCAAGAAGGTTGATCTTTGTCTTAGAGGATATAATACTAGTAGCCAAGATTTACTGAGTCTTGAACCGTATTCTCGGTTCATATTACATATATGTTTTTCTATTTACACAGCTTCGCGGATTAATCTGGGAAAGTAGAAAGGAACTCTAGCCAACACTTTAGTTTGGTCAAAGTTTTACATGTGTCCTTGGTTCCACACGTGTTCTGCCACTGCTGATTTAGTAACTCTGCGGTGTTTGCAGTCAGCCATATGTTCTTTTACTTTAATTTCAATAGAGCGTCCCGTCTGTCCTATATAACTTGATCCACAGGAATAAAGAATTTTGTAAACTCCGGCATGTTTTAGAGCCTCTTTTTTGTTTTTAGCAGAATTAAACCAAGTGTTCAAGGTATCCTTAGTCGTAAAGACAGTTTTAATATTATGTATCTTTAGCACTCTGATTATTTTGTTTGTCAAACCCATACAGTATGGTAAATAAGAGGTGCTCGTAAGAGGTAATAAGCATTTTTTGTCTTTTTGATTTATTGCTCTTTTCCATGCGTTTTGGATCTTTTTGAACCCGTATCCATTTTGTTGTAGGGAATCCAACAGTGTTTCCTTTTCCTTTTGTATGCATGTGTATGCAAAGCGGTATTCTTCTGTACTGGATGCTGGTGAGATTTTAAGTTTAACTATCTATTAGTGTGCGTTTTCATCTATAAACGGATGCCCTAATTTTCCATTATTTTTCTTTATCACTAGTACATCAAGAAAGGCTAGACTGCTGTTATGTTCCAACTCCATAGTAAATTTAATGAGGTTAAATGTTGAAAGATCTGATTTACTTTATCTTTGCCATAAGGCCATACATTAAACGTATCATCAACATATCTGAACCAAGTTTTTGGTTTTAACTCAACATTTTTCATAATTTCAGTTTCAAAATATTCCATGTAAATATTGGCTATAAGTGGAGAGAACGGTGAACCCAGGCCGTTTCTTCTACTTGTTTAAACAAGTTTTCATTAAAACTGAAATAAGTGTTTTTAAGGCAGAGTTCGATGAGCAGAACTTCTTCAGTAATTCTCTCCTTAAGCAAAAACAACACTTGCTCGACCGGGACTTTAGTAAAAAGTGATACTACGTCAAAGCTGACTAGGATATCTTCTTTTGTTATACGCAAGTTCTTAATTTTCTCTACAAAGTTTGTTTAATCTTTAATGTGAGTTTCTATATTTCCTGTCAACGGCAAGAGTTTTGGAGCTAGATAACGTACTAACGATTGGGTTGGTGAATTGATGGTGCTCACTATCGGTCGAAAGGGGGCGCATTTTTGTCACTAACCGGATAACTGTAGTTATAGTTAGTTGTAAACTATTGAAAAGGGTTGGTTTGTTTGACGAACTTTGTTTCTAGACAAAAAAAATTACATTTTGAACCAGATGGAAGGTATGTGGGTCTTCAATTTTTGTTAATTTGAGATATTTTAGAGGTGTTGGGTTTTTCAATTTAAAATGGATAATATATTTATACTTTTTGAATATTATAAAAATAACAATTATTATAACTAGAATGACAAAATTGTTTATTCGGTCCAACCGCCAGGGATGTTTTTAACTGGTGAATTACCTAGGTTTCTGTTAAAGATTTCAAAAATTTCAAAAAAATTTGATTGCGGCGGGCATTTTCTGACTTCGCTGGATTCGGGAGAGCCCAAGTGCGTTTTAAACGGCCCTGATTAGGCGGCAAAATGGTTGAAGCCCACAGTGGTCAGTGATATTGATCCGGCATTGGCATTTGTGTGTGTGTGACTTTTCATATTCTCTCGGTTCTATCAAAAGATGGGTCTGATAAAGAAACCGAAAGTGGGTGTATCCGCCATTTTTAACAGTTTTTCTTATATAATTTTGTACGAATGTAAATTATTTGAATTATTTTTATACTTTCTTATCGAGACAATACTTCCTAACAATTTATTCAAATAAAATTTTTTCCTATCATTAACAGTTTATTATATATTTAATTTACAATTTAAAGTGAATTTTATTATATAATCTAGGTTCGAATCCTGCCTGCAACGATTAAAAAAAAAATATTTTTTTTGCATAAGTTTACGTTTTAAGGTCTCCTAAATCAGAAAAAATATTTTTTACAAACAAATTTTGGGTGTCTGTTTTTGTGTCTGTCTGTGTGTAACGATGTACCCACGATAACTCTCGAACCAAAAGTCCTAGTAACTTGAAATTTGGTATAGAGCTGGATTTTCATATTCTCTCGGCTTTATCAAAAGATAAATCTGATAAAGATACCGGAAGTAGGTGTATCCGCCATTTTGAACAATTTTTCTTATATAATTTTGTATGAATGTAAATTATTGGAATTATTTTTACAGTTTCTTATAAAGATAATTCTTCCTAACAATTTATTCAAATAAATGTTTTTCTAACATTAACACTTTATTAGATATTTAATTTATAATTTAAAGTGATTTCCATTATATAATCTAGGTTCGAATCCTGCCTGCAAAGATTTTTTTTTAGAAAAAATAAATAGCCGGTTGCACAAAAGTCTGGTTAATTGGCGATTTAATAATCGTTTTCAATACAAGCATATCACTTCAAAGTGGTTTTATGACAACATAACCATATAAAAATACATTTCTTTATCATTCCTTACAGGAAAGTCGTGTGGTGGCCACACCAATTTTTTTACTTATAGCGGTTTTTTAATAGATTTTGCATAAATTGGCTTAAATCCGGTGCTAAGTATTGATTCCTTTAATAGATAAAGCAATTTTTTTTAGAAATCCATTAAAAACTTTTATAATAATCAAGAAACTATACCGATAAAATGCAACAAAATCTTTAGATGAAATGCTAGTTAAGTTTTTTGATGATTTATCATTCCCAAAATGTTAAAAAATGTAAAGTCGTTTATACACGATGATGCAAAGACGCATTTTGGTATAATTGCTGAAAGCATTAGTATATACTTTAAGAAATCGGAAAATTGATGGATGTAAAAAAACAAGAAACAACCTTAGTGTTTTTGATAGACAATAAGAAGAAGGTTAGATGCTTTCATCTTAGCTGGTGGTTATCACTTTCAGCAATCCTGTAGATTTAAAATCTTGACGTGTAATATGTTTTAAAGGTTTGGTGAAAATTGCTCGAAAACAATTGCTCGAAGTAAAATTGCTCGAAAAATAGTTTCTCGAATGGACAGTTCTTCGAAAGTCTAGTTACTCGAAAAGAAAATTGTTCGAAATAATAGAATAAGATAATTTATTAAATTTATACAAATACAAAATAATACTAGCAAAGTTGGTTACACACACCAAAAATTAATATACTTAACATTCACAAATACATACAATGTACATGCACACTTAATAACCAATGTTGTGAGCAAGTCCTCGAACATATCCTTTTATATCTACGTTGTACTGAAAATTTTGCACTATGCGCACTATTTTTCCGCACAATCGCGATATTTACGGCTACCCATTGGAGGTTAAGGTTTTGTTGTCGTCTAATAGCATCTATAAATTTCCATATGCTAGGGTAATTAGTCGAAAGTAAGTCCTGGAAACCTCTATGCCAACCTTCGACGCTGTTGTTCGTTTTTGGTTCACCTTCAAGAGTATCTTCGTAACAATTCTACATACTTAAAGAAAAACGCGGTGGACGGCGACCCCTTCGATTTCGATTTGGGCGACCAATCAAAGTGTCCTCAAAATAATCAATTACGGGTTGTGCTTCTTCAGGGAACCCATTTTCGTCGCAACAAATTTTAAAATATTCAATTACATGTTGTTCAGGTACAAAAGCTAATACAGGGAGCATTTTCATTTTTAGTGCAAAATCCGCATGTATTTCATATCTGTTTTTCAAACCATTCGATTCAATATGTTGGAAAATTGCCTGACAGAAATGGAAAAAACATCCCCTGTGTCTTGTTTCGGGATATACATCATGTACGACATTAATTACCGCACTTTCAAAATCGGTCATCATGGTTTGTGCATTTGCATTAGGTATAAATTCTTTAATTTTGCGAAAAAATTCAGAATAAGTTTCCTCACCTTTATTTGGGAGAAGTGGCACAGCATTATTGCTTTGTAAACAATGTACGGAATACAATTGCCCAAAAAGAAGTGGAGTAGTTTTAAAGGTTCTATCAGCAAACCAATGTGCGGATAATTCCAGCAGACATAGATTTTTTCTAGTAGAAAAAACAATTAGCCGATGTTCCATTTGCCCTTTATCATATAATAAGAAATCTTCTCCATTTGCAGTGATCGTAAACTCCAGTGGAAATTGAATGTCTTGCCGGCGGTTTGGAACTGCGGGACTCAAATGTTCACTTGCTCGAATATTTCTTACAGTTTTTTTTATAGAATTTACTGCAGGCAACCTTGCTGCTACTGCTTGACCTACATTTTCTAATGCAGAAGATATGATAAACTGTAGCGTGTCTCTAGTAAATTTTGCATTCTCTTTGATGGTATTATATACTCTAGCAGCGCCTACTCTTGCAGCATCAGCTATGTGATTGTGCACATTATTTATTTTTGTTGCATTACTGTCGATTGTTACCACCCGAGCGGAGCACTTCAATTTTTTTAAAACTTAACATTTCCAATACACTTTATTACGATCAACTTTGTCTTTAATAAACAAATAGTTAATTAATAACTTGTTTTTGCTTTTTTCACTTTTAATAAACTCCATGTTGTTACCGTTACCGTATCGAAGACTGTAATACACTAAACATTTTGGAAATATTTTTGTTATTTATAAGAACTTCTTATCATAAAATACCATTACCAAGACAGGTAATTAGAGGATCATTTTAAGAAAAGATATTTCATTGTATGTATTAAGGTTGGCATGTCTATTGTCTACACTGTATTGTAATAACCTCCTTTCAGGAAATGACCATTAGCAAGAAAGTGAATGAGAAAATTATTTCAAGATAATAGTTATTTTTACATTTTACCATTTAGTATAACGCATTCATTTGATAAATTTTGTTTAACTTATATGTTTTTTGAGCAATTTTCTTTTCGAGAAATTCTTATTCGAGCAACTAGATTTTCAACGAACTGTCCAGTCGAGAAACTATTTTTCGAGCAATTCATTTCCAGCAATTTTACTTCGAGCAATTGATTTTGAGCAATTTTCCGCTACCCGTTTTAAAAATTTTTATTGTTTTCTAACTTTAAAAAACTGACTTACAAAAATTATTAAAAACGAAAAAATATTAAAATAATAATAACATTTATTTACACATTTCTAATCTACAATTTATATTTTTTTAAGTTTGTATTTGTTGCTTTCATTTTGTTATTACTTTCTATTCTACTTTTAATAAAGTCTAATTTTTGTTATAATTACTATTACTGATTTGATATATTTTTTAACTTCTGCTGAATACTTGAGTTTTTTTATTTTGTAAAAAAAAATTCTTTGTTGAAAATATCAATTTTCATAATATTATGTGTATTCTATCAAAATTGTTTGTGGTTTGATAATCTAATAATTATATAAAACATTAATAATATTTAAGTAACTACAAAATGTTATTCTTTATGTCTAAACTGCCAAATAATATACACTACGTTTTGTAAATATTTATTTGTAGTATAGGATGTACGTGAATAAAACACCTTTATATTTCAGATATTTTTTCCATAAGAGAACCTAGCTAGAATAAATTATAGTAAATTTAAATTAAGTTAAAACTAGATTTCCTTCGGTAGTGAGAAATGGAGGCAAGCTCAGAGCTTGCTTGGGCGTGACGGTTAACTTTAAAGTCGATCTATCACCCAAGTTGTTTAAAAGTGTCTACTCGGTACTACGCTTATGGTATACTATTCAATACTCAGTTACACGATCTAATTATAAACAATTATTTGATTAGTGTTAGTTCGGGTTGTGAGAACCAGACTTGAGTATATTTTAATAAAATTTAAATAATTTTTTGATTAATACATATCGTGTTTTGCTAACAATTTTATTACTTAAATTATCTCAATTTAAAAAACGCAAAAACAAGTTAAGTTAAACTACACATTCAATTAAAACAAACTAATTTGTTAAATTATCATTGTATGTATTATACTTTTCAAACATCTGAGTTCTAAATGTTGATTAAATAAATCAATTTACTATTAAAATTTAATTTACACTTGCACGATTCGCCCTCTCATAGTCCTAGAAGTTAAATTAAACTGCAATACGGCAAAGATTCGGAAAATTGATTAGTCCTTTAATAATTTAGAACAAGTTATTTATAACAACGATAAACTAAGCATTTAACTGTTATTCAAAAATAAAGTTGTTTAATTAAGTTTTAACTAAGGTTTAGTAAACATTAAATTGAATTTGTTTATTTACACAATGTGTTATATTAAGTATTTGTAAAATAATATAATTCGTTTCGTTTCGTAACAATGGTAGCAATTAAAACAGAACAAAAACTACAGATAAAGCAAAGTAAAGTAAAAAAACATTTTTTCTGCATCAATTGTCTAACCGATTTTAAAGTGTATTTAAAATTTTATTCGTAAGAAATTTTCCAAAGATACTGTTTCGTTATTGTTAGAACATTCTACGTACGAAAACAACAAACTAATCATAATTTTTTTAATCATGACTAATAACATTAAACTTATTTGAGAGATTTATAACTTAAAAATTGCAAGACTTGATTTGGTTTAGAATGTTTGGATTAAAAACTACAATGTATGAATACCAAACGAAACATTTCGCTAGTTTTCTTCTCCGCACTTAATGCGTAACGCACAAACTTTTAAGAATAAGTAAAACGACTAATTTTAAACGATTAATGTCATATATTTAAGTAAAAAGCTAATTTATAGAAAACTTTAGGATACAAACATACTAATAAGGCATGTCTTTATCGCTTAAAAACTGCCATAAACAAGTTGATTTTACCAAAAAGTTTTGGAAGTTCTGGAGTCAGTTAGTTTAAATTTTTTTAAACAGATTTTAAAAACCAATACTACTCTTTACATTAAGCTAAATTGCTGCAAACAACTACAGACTTTTCTAATCGGCGAGAAATACACTCTGATACGAAATGCAGTGTAATTAAACAAAATCAATGAAACCAAAAAGCGTTACACAAACGTGGAACCAATAGCTGATCTGATCTGGATAACGTGCTTCATTTACATCATTTACAAAGCATGTCACGGTTATTGTAAGGTATGTACTGCAATAAAACATACATTATTTATATCATTATAATCATTTATTTTTTTTATATTCATTTTATAATCAAACACGTAAGATTAGGATTAAGATTGAAAGTTTTCAAAAAAAGTCATTAAATTTTGTTCTTTTTCATCACAACTGTTCTCGTGATGGTATCTGTCTTGCTTGGAGTAAAGATTGAGATTGAGGCTGGGAGAATTGATTTTTAGGTATGTTTAATAGTATAATCTTCTCTTGTGGCGGTTTCAGTATGTTTTGTTGAGTTGAAGAAATTTTTTGAGATAAATGAGACTGTGAGTATGAAGCCATCTGAGGTTGAGAGTAGAAAGATATCTGAGTTCTGTAAAATGGTAACACAGTAGTTACTCTTTTTAAATAGCGGAAACTGCGTGAACTGTGAGCGTTACTTCCGTTAAAAAAAGTTCTTAGTTACTTCCAAGTTGCGCTTAAAAAAGTTTTTCTTCAAACAAATTATTTAAGCTGATTTTGTGCACAATTATAAATTTTCGGTAAACATCAAGAACAACAGACATCCGATTACCAAGACTCTCACAGCATCTCCAATTGCTGTTCTGTACATATATCAAAAATTTTGCTCAGACCCTTTAAGGTAAAATAATTGACTTAGTTTGTAATTATCAGCAAATATTTGTTGCAAATGGTGACATTCCAAAAACAGCTATCATTAAGATTGTTGGTATTTTTGAATATTTATACATATTGTTTGGATTTGGAAACGCAGGTCAAACTATTCAATAATTCATAGACAAAGTCTGTTTGTTACGCTTCCTTAAACGATATTTTTATCGTTCTCAAACAAATAACACATGCTGTAACCTGCTTTTAAATTTTTGTACTTTTTAACGACAAATCTTCGTATCTGCGATTGTTTCAATTTGACGTTTGTTTTAATCAAGTTGTTAATACTGTAAGTTAATCAGTTTATTTCGAATTTCTAAGAAATGTTGTGTTTATTTTATAGTTTTACGTTGCTTAAATTTCCGGATGCTGTGTTTTTGTCAATATCTCATTTTTTTGTATTAATAAATTCAGATTACATTATGATTTATAGTTCCGACAATTCTTATTTAGTTTCTTTGAGATAAGTATAATTTAATACTTTTTAAGCAGTTATTTGTATTAACACCATTAAGAGATTTGTTTATTTAATATTATCTTTGCTTACAGTTGCAAATACGACGTGAAAACTTTGTAAAACGTGAAATTACGTGTCGTTTTAATTGTTTATCTCTGTTGGTTGCACTTTCACTATGTTTTCTGTTTGAAATATCTGTCGTTTGCAAAAAGTAAAATCACAATTGATCATTATAAATACCTTAATTTTTTTAGTTTTAGGGTATAGACTTTCGTTTGGTTGATATTGCCAAAAATTTGGGTGGTTTTAGATCTGTAACGGTATGTCGGAAGATGGTTAACCGTCACAAGACAAAATGGAATTATAAGACACAAAATCGGTACTTAACACCATAAATTCCTCGATACGATAATTAAGGTCGGTTACAAGTGAAACGTCAAAACCGTAAAACATACAAATTCCAATAATTTAAACTTTTACTGAACCCATTTATAACCCTTTGGACACTACCACGGAAAAGCCTAAGTAAAGTCTTTAAACTTTCTTTTTAAAACAAAATTACCCATATATATATAAACTTGGTTACCACCACTTAATTTAAAAACTGTAACGTAAAATCTTCGAAAAACCCAACGATACAACAAAGACGTGAACTAAAATGCCGCCAAATTAAATTAAAACGCATTAACACGTCTGCTTGACAACGTTTCTCACTTTGAAAAAATGCGGCAATTGCAACATATAAAAAAAATTGAGGGCGTGTACTAGTGTACACATGTAAGAAGTGAAACTTCTTTATGGCCTTATTTTTCGCAAAATGATCTACATGCAACTTTTCAGAAATTGGTTAAATAAAGTTAAATTAGATAAAGTTTAAACAAAAGGATTTTATTATCATAGACATGAATACAAAAAAATGATCTACATGCAACTTTTCAGAAATTGGTTAAATAAAGTTAAATTAGATAAAGTTTAAACAAAAGGATTTTATTATCATAGACATGAATACAAAAAAAAGGATTTTATTATCATAGACATGAATACAAATAACCGATTGCGCCACGAAGGCTGATATTTGATGATTTTGTAGAATTTGTGGAGTATTACAACAACAATTGATCGTATCTTATAGCAACGTTTTGACCGTGTACCTTATAACCATCCGTTTTGTGACCTAGAGTATGTGCCTCCGTGGCGCAATCGGCTAGCGCGTTCGGCTGTTAATCGAAAGGTTGGTGGTTCGAGCTTACCCGGCGGAGAACTTTTTATTTATTTTACTACCTTTGAACACCTTGTACAATTTGTATTTATTTAAAAATATTTTAGAATTTTATAATAAAAAATTAGTTAATTGATTTACAACAAAATGATCTACATGCAACTTTTCAGAAATTGGTTAAATAACTTTTTGTTACTAAGATTATTACAGCATTTCATTAATTGAAATAGAATTATTACTATCATTGTCATCGTTCAAACAGAAACTGAGGTTGACCTTAAATATATTAAATTTAAAATGTCATCGTTCAATCAGAAACTGAGGTTAACCTTAACTATTTTAAATTTAAATTAATAACATATTTCAGAATTTATACTCTATGTCAATTAATTCCACGCAAGTATTAGAAAAATAGATATAATTACTTACTTTTGTTAAAAATCCACTGGAATTAGAATTAAAATAAAGACTTTGATTTTGTTGATCACTTTAATATTTATATTATTTATAACGTCACTATTACGTTTCAGAAAAAAAAAGATGGCGCGTAACGGAATAATGTTACGCGTAACCGAAAAAAATGTGACGGTAAAAAATGTGACGCGTAAAATATGACGGTAAATTTTTTTCCAACGCCGATAAAAAAGTTTCACTTCAATAACTAAAACAGAATATTGTAACATTCAAATATAATCGAAGAGTGTGCGCGTCGAATGAAAAAAACAAGTTTAGAGAAAAATATATAACGTGTACGAATTCTTTTAAGTTGACAATTATTCTGAAACTAATCTTACTTTATTTGTGTAACGAGAAAATTCCAATAAAACCCCAATTAAGTGGCTGTAAATGTTTAGTTTTGAGTTTTATTCAAGTTGTCTAAAATCACACTAAATAATACCGCTACATCTAATGGCGCCCAACTTTAGTGCTGTTTCAACGCAATTTTAAAAGTGGAAAATTGTGCAAACGGTACCAGAAACCCATAAAAGAATTTGGAAAGCTTCGGTAGTGCAGGGAAAGTAAGAAAACCTTCAGAAGAAAATTGTAAGTACAATTTCATCTTATTTGAAGATGCAGTTTCGTGGGAAATTCCACGCATAATTCATTGCTTTACGCAGTGCTTTTGTATTTACGCGATTTATTCGTACAATCATACGACCGCGTGTTGCGTATCTGTTCAATGACATTTAGTGTAAATTGAATATAAACATTTAAAGAAACTTTCTATCATTTTGTGCAGTGATTAAACGTAACGTAGTTGTTTTTCAATTTCGCCTATATAAAATTAAAGAACAGCTGATTCATTTCATTGAATGATTAAATATTGTGCTAATTAATTTTCGCAATCGTGTATATAGCATGTGTCTGTCATTCTCTGCAATTGTAACTATTTGTCTGTATCTAAAGTTATCGTACTGAAACTCAAACGCTACAGATTAATTTTACTTACTTAATTAGTATATTACGAACATTGTTTATGCCGCATAACTTACGAAGCCGTACTATCCGTCCGCCTGACGATAACCCAACTTCTATAAAAAGTGAATCTGATACGGAAAATTCAATTCAAATTATGGAACGCCCTACCATTAATATGACCGACGAACAATTGCAAACGCTCATTGCAAATATTCGTGCGCCTATCCAAAGTGCTAATTCACTTGATTTAAAGTTTCAGCAAAACTCTGGAAACTTTTCTAAATGCTTTTCTAGATTTTCCGGTAACAAAACTGAAGATTGTGATGCATTTATAGATGCTATCACAGTGTACAAAGATTGTCTAAACATTACAGATGAAAATGCAATTAAAGGATTGTCAATGCTACTTGATGGTCACGCAGCAACTTGGTGGCATGGTACAAAAGCTACTGTCGCGTCTTGGAATGAAGCTTTAAAGTCGTTGCGTCATGCTTTCGGTTATAACAAACCGCCTTACCAAATATTTCGTGAGCTGTTTTCTAAAGAACAAGGTGATAAGGAACCAACGGATATTTTCGTTGCCAATGCTCGCTCACTCTTATCGCGCTTGCCTGTCTACCCTGAATTACACGAAGTTCATAAATTAAATATGATTTATGGTCTTTTGAACTCTAGAATTAGAACGCTGTTGCCAAGAGAAGGAATTACTGATTTTTCTACTCTTGTTGACAAAGCTCGATCTGTTGAACAAAATTTTGTGGACAAACATGATGTTTGCTTACCCCAAAAAAACCATTTGCTTGCTACTGATAAGACCTATTGTCATAACTATGGTCATGTTAAAGACGGTTGTAGAAAATTTGCTGCTTCACTAGCACGTTCACAAAAACCCATTATAGAAAATAACTCTTCGCCTCCTATTAACAAACTTGTCTGTTTTGGATGTGGAAAACCAGGATATGTAAGATCTCAATGTCCTCAATGCCAACCTAGCACTAGCTTTGTTAAGTCTCCTGCTACAAACTCAATATCATATTTTGACGTATTGATGACTGAGGTTAATTCGGATGCTAATCGTCCCATGTTTCATATAAAAATTTCTGACCTTGAAGGATTAGCTTGTGTCGATACCGGAGCAAAATGTAGTATTGCTGGATATAAGTTGTACACGTATTTAAAAAACAATAATTTTTTGTTTACCCCCGACAAAGTTACAATGACACTCGCTGATGGCGTCCCCAGAGAAGTTGTTGTTCAAACCTTTCAATGCGATGTTATTTTAGAAGGAAGAATTGTTCCAACTAGTTTTATGGCTGTGCCTTCTCATCTAGAAAGCAAGACACTTCTGGGTATAGATTTCCTTACTGCTGCCAATGTTGTGCTAAACATTCCAAAAATGCAATGGTGGTTCGAAGATGATGTTTATACAAAGTATACATTTTATTCTCCACCTTGTCTCGTACTCGCTACTGCTATTTCCACTACAAATAGAGATTTCACTGATGCAACTACCTCACTTCGCGAAAACGAAGCAGTTTCATTAAGTGCCGACGAAAAACAACGTCTAAAAAATTTGTTGACTGACTACAAAAATGTTTTTGAAAATGTACATGGACCTACTCCTTACATTGAACATGCAATTCGTCTTGTCGAAAACACTCCAATAGCAGTGCCTCCTTATAGGCTAAACGCTAAGAAAACTGAACTTTTGAAAGAAGAAATTGATAAGCTCCTCGCTTTGAATATCATTGAAGAATGTGACTCTGCCTACGCTGCTCCAGTAGTGCTGGTTCCTAAAAAGGAACCTGGAAAAGTAAGAATGTGTATCGACTATCGTTGCCTAAATTCTCTCACGGTGCCTGACAAATACCCGTTGCTTAGGATTGACGACTTGTTGCATAACGCTAAACAAACGCTCTACATGTCTACTATTGACCTTCAGTCCGGTTATCACCAGGTACCCGTCAAACTTGAAGACCGTGATAAAACAGGATTTATCACCCCTTTTGGCATCTTTCGCTTTTGCTGCATGCCCTTTGGTTTACGCAATGCTCCTGCGACATTTCAAAGATTAATCGACAAGTTTCGCGCTGGACTAACTGGTCTAACGGTACTAGCATATATCGATGACTTGATTGTTCTATCACGTTCATTTGATGAACATTTAGGAGACTTACAAAAAGTATTTGAAAGACTTCTTTTGTTTAAACTATGTGTAAATCGTTCAAAGTGTACGTTTGCGTGTGATTCGGTTCGTTATCTTGGACATTTAATAACGCCAGGTGGAATACTAGCCGACCCTGAAAAAACTCGCGCAACAATAGATATGCCACGACATACTAATGTCAAGCATGTCACTTCGTTCTTACAAAAGTGTAGTTGGTTTCGGCGTTGTTTTAAACATTTTGCCGACATTTCGAAACCGCTTAGTTTATTGACTCGCAAAGCAGTAAAATCTAAGTGGGGACATGCTAAAGAAACCGCATTTACTAAGTTAAAACATGCATTATCGTCTCCTCCAATTTTAAGGCAAGCAGATTCAAATCTGCGTTATGTCATGAAATGTGATGCAAGTTCATACGCTACTGGAGCATGTCTACTCCAAAGGGAGGGTGCAGATGAAAAGCCTGTGGAGTATATCAGTTGCCTTCTCACTCCTGCCGAAGTCAATTACTGTTTGGTGTATGTAACAAAATTTCGAGGTTATATAGAAGGATCACAAGTTATTATTAAAACTGATCACCAACCTCTCAAATGGCTAATGTCATTGCGTTCTCCAAGTGGTCGCTTAGCTCGTTGGGCTTTGGTGTTACAAAGCTAGGATCTACAAATAGATTACATACCTGGAAAAACTAACGTCATAGCCGACTGTCTTTCACGACCGCCTTTTGACGTTGATATACAACGGAATGTTTCTGTTAGCACTGTAACAACGCTCTTGCCACAAGAATCTGCAAGAAATATTAGAGAGGAACAAAAAGGCGATTTAGACATCAAAAAGATTATAGATACCTTTGAATCGGACAACCCCAATCTAATCGATTATACTCGATGGACTGATCGTGGTTATGTCATGCTATCTGGTGTGCTGTATCGCTATGTGCCTGATGTTGACTCCGAATCTGCTCAATTAGTTGTCCCAAAATCTAAGATTGAAGAAGTCTTGCGCGAATATCATGACTTATCTACCAGCGGACACTATGGCACTGAGAAAACATTACGTCGAATTTCTAATAGTTTTTACTGGCCTACTATGCATCGAGATGTCACTAACCATGTCAAAAAATGTATAGCTTGCCAGCGTTATAAGCCCACTAACCTAAAACCTGCTGGGTTGTTACAAACTCCTATCTCCAATCAGCGCTTTGAGACGCTTGCAATTGATTTGTTTGGACCACTTCCCGAAGCCCCCACTAGTGAGAAATGGGTGTTTGCTATTGAAGATACCGCTACTAAATGGATAGAGCTGTTTGCATTGACTACCGCCTCTGCAGAGATATGTAAAAAATGTCTTGTCGACGAAGTAATTTTATGGTATGGAACACCACGTCGAGTTATAAGTGATAATGGGCCTCAATTCGTTGGTGAAGTGATGCAAATAGTAGCTCATTGTTTAAGTTTTCGACAAAATTTGATTCCTGTTTACCATCCTTCACCAAATCCTGAAGAAAGACGCAACAGAGATCTAAAAACCCAATTGGGGATCATTTGTGGTGAAAATCATACCCAATGGAAAGAAGCTCTGCCTGCAGTAAGGTTTTCAATGAATACGTGTATAAACGCTAGCACAGGGTATTCACCGGCGTTTCTCGCTTTTGGAAGAGAACCGCGAACACCATACGAAGTGCATCACGACCTACGTGCTATTATTCAAAACGAAAATTTTGTACCTGGGATCACCCAATACTTAAAAAATATGGATCAAGTGCTAAGACGTGCCAGAGAAACCCATGAACTAAAACAGGATGCTGCAAAGAAACATGCTGATAAAGCTAGACGTGAAGTTACTCCGTACAACGCAGGTGATTTGGTCCTTGTGGATGTACACCAATTGAGTAACTCAGCCAAGCAGTTTACGTCCAAGTTTGCTCCTAGACGCGACGGACCGTATTTGATTACTAAGCAAAACTCGCCCACTTCTTACCAGGTGGCTCATATCCACGAACCGGATGTGCCTCTTGGCAATTATCATGTATCGGCCCTCAAGCCGTATACTAAAGGAACGACAGAAACTCTCATTTGTCCTATCCGCCAACGAGGAAGACCGAAAAAATCCACTGCGGTAAGCTCTGATCTTGCTTCAAATATTAATCATTATGTTGCAGACGACGAGGAAAGAAATCCCTCGAAACAAAGCCAAGTGACCGATGGCGTCTCCTTTATTCCCTCCAATCTTCCATCATTACGTCGAAGTCGGCGCCTCCAAGAACGTCATGGAACGTCACCTCATTACTCAATCAATTTTCTTGGTTTTCTTCAGGGACGGTTACCGAAAACCAAAGGGGGAGTGTGTAACATTCAAATATAATCGAAGAGTGTGCGCGTCGAATGAAAAAAACAAGTTTAGAGAAAAATATATAACGTGTACGAATTCTTTTAAGTTGACAATTATTCTGAAACTAATCTTACTTTATTTGTGTAACGAGAAAATTCCAATAAAACCCCAATTAAGTGGCTGTAAATGTTTAGTTTTGAGTTTTATTCAAGTTGTCTATAATCACACTAAATAATACCGCTACAAGATACAATTACAGTCTATCTTTAAAGCTTAATAATAAAGACTCTCGTAAGTAATAAATGTACTTAAAACGTATGACAACAAAATCGATCAAAATGACTGAAGTGCATATGCACTAAATACGTATTCAATAAAATTACGATTAAAATAAATTTTAAAACGTTAAATGACTTTGCTATTTTATTGCGAAATTACTAAAATAAAATATTTTTATCAACCTTAATTAATTACGGAAATGTTTAAAGAAGCTTACCTAGTCTAACAAAACAAAAATTGCATTCAACCTTTTCTAACGTTAATAATTTTATTATTATTCAGTTTGTATATTCCGTAAGTTAAATACCAATTGAAGTTAGCAACTTCGCATTTGGTTTTATAACTGTCGAATGACCTATTTTGTTATTTTTATCACGTCAATGAAAAATGAACATGTTGTAATATTAATGCTCAACAAAAATTTATAAGAATTATGATTTGCCAATGGCCATCACGCCAATTTCTATACAAGATAATAGGAAAACTTACTGATGTCTGTAAGCTTGTGTTGGGGCACGTTTTGATTTAAGCTTAATTTTCATTTTTTACTCGTAGCACTTTTATGAACCACGTGTTAATAAAACTTTCTGTTAGAATCGAATTTAATCCGTTATCGTTAATTTAGGAAATTACCTTTTGCAAATCAAAACCTATTTGCAATTAGGAGACTGGAAATGAAGTACAGTTTTTCTACCACCGTATTGACTGAACATGACCAAACAGTAGCATATATGTACATATGTTGTATTTTGTATTGATTCTGATTTAATGTTATTTTGTGGGTACTTGTACTTAAAAAAAATTAAAATAAAATTAAACCTGCATGAGGGGTATTAATTGAACTGTTGATATTGTTTAACGTTCATTTTCTTTCTGCCAAATACGTTGGTACAGTGTGTCTATGCGCTTGTTTTTTTAATTACTATATTGCTATTAGATTTATGATATCTTATGTATAATTAACGGCCCTAAAATTTTTTACGTTGTTAATTTGTGGTTTTCATTTGTATTTGTCTACCGGCATGGACTTCGTTCAGTCACGGGTTATTCTGTAAGTCTATCAACCAATTTGGCGCCTTTACAGAATTACTATTTTGGTTACATTTACAGATAGCTACTCTTCGACGAAGCGAGCTAGACCGTCGTATGGTCCACAAGATTAAAAAACACGCAACACCCTGTACAGAGAGACTTATCTAGGCAACTGTTTTAGCACAATTTGAATCTAGCACGCTTTTTGCTATTACATACAATATAAGACTGCAAAATAAGTTATCTATCTCATCATCAAACTTTTTTGACACGCTATACGGCTCGGAATATTGTAGCCAAAATACGTGACTTTCAAAAAGTTTTACTTTTGGGATATATGGGGGTTTATTATGGTTACTTTTTAAAATTATTGTAATATTATACAGAGTGTTGCAAAAACCATAAAAGTATCAAATTTGTGTTTTTTTAAAAGAAATTTCGTGTATATTACTACATTTTTGGATTCTTCGATCAAAATAAGGGTGTGTTTTAATAACATTTATAAAGCCTAAACCTTAAGGTTTTTAAAATTTTCTTGTTTGATGAAACCAAAATTTACAATGAATTGTAACAATAGATATTTTATGTCCTAATTATAATAAACCTTACATCTTATACAGTGTGTCCAAAAGTTAAAATATATCAATTTAAGAAATTTAAGTGGTGTTTGGTTACCTATCGAATAGTATTAGAATGTTCTACAGTTATGAGTTCTCATTTTTAATTTAAGATTAATTCCTACTTATCTGCCTAATTAAAACACAAAATACTAATTTCTAACTAACATATTTTATTTGGATGTTTTATATAAAACTGTACTTATATTATATCTAAAAACTAACATAAATAGATTGTTTTATGTGTTGTAGTCAATTTACAGATCAATAAACAAGTACTTAATGCGAAAAGTTAGGATGAAAAATGAACAGCAAAAGTTATAACGATAAGCTTAAAATTTTATGGGTAAAATTCGTAAAATCTAGCTTACTGATAACACTAAATATAATGTTAAAAATTACTGTTGCAATTTCATTTTAATTACCACAGTTTTGAAAACAACTTTTGCTGTTTTTGTCTATTAAACTTTTACAACAAAGATAGCTAATATTAAATTCATTATTTAACATTAAACTTTCTACATTGTATTACAAACAAATGGGTTTAAATATAATTAAAAAATGATTACGTTTGTTAAAAAACAATTATTGCAAATTTAAAACGGTTTTGTATGTAAGCTACAAAAAACCGCAATATCACCACTACTTATGTAAAATGTACCAGTCGTTTCTTAAATAATTTTATAATTAAAATAGTTGCTTTGTAAAGTAACTATGTTATTGGAAAACCTTTTGATGTAGTTGTTTTTTATTTTGTTCGATAATTTAATGCAGCTGCTGAAATATAGCAGCACAAAAATTTGTGTAAATAATTTTCAGTACTCTGTTTTTGATTATTTAGACTAAAAAGTTTCTGTCTGTTAATCACGTATAGTGTTTAGTTAAATTTTATACTAGTACTAATAAAAATAACTTAAAAAGAAAAAAAAGAAATAAATAGCAACAAACAATTGTAAATGTCTATTAACTGCAAAAGATAACTCAAAACATTTTTTTTAAATAATGAACGAATTTAACTACAAAAAAATGGTAAGTAAGTCCTCGCTGCGTATATAAATGCAAGTACCGTAAGCATTTTCGCTTGCAGCACAAAATCCGTTAATTTGAACTGAATTAGGCTTATCACCAGGTATGATAAACCTGTTAACGGTTAGTTCATTAAGGACCTCCATGGATCTACGATAACCAGGAAGAATAGAGATCGATAGGTAAAGATTCGTCCCAATCTTTTTTTAATTTCCATAGCTCTTGTAACTGAATTTTTAATGTTATGGTGACCGGAGTTAAAAATCTTAAAGGGTCAAAAATCTTTTCGATGTCTAACAATATAATACGTTTTGATTTTTTATCACAATGTACAAAAGGCTGAATGGAAAATTTAAACAAATCATGTTTTGCGTGTCATTGTAAACCTAACATTTGTAAGCACGTGTATGCATTTTACAACATCCGCATTGTTTAATGACCATTTTCGCAAGTGGAAACCCGCAGTACTTAAGATGCTGACAATTTTTTTCTTGATTTTACTCACGTTATCAACCGTGTCAGCACCTGTCAGTAAATCATCAATGTAAAAATCCTGCATGAAGCCGGTTCATAGGTTTTAATTTTATCTGATGGTAAAAACCGCCACAGTATGCGCTGATTTACTAAGACTTGCCTATACATTTTTGCATATCGGCATTTAGAACATATTTATGCGTTCTAAATCGCGTTAATATAGAAACAAGTGAGTGTTGTATAGCTGGCCCTACCATTAAAATGTCATTTAACGATTTATGACTAGTTCACTTAGCAGCACCATCAAACACTACTCGCAGCTTTCTAGTCAAACTTTTTATAACACAGTGATGTGGCAAATAGAAATTTTTAATATTTTCCAATTCTTTTAGTTAGAAATTTTTTTCATGTGACCTAACTTTAAATACTCTTTAATAAACTTATCATATTCATGCTTTACGTTAGGTGTGCGAGCTAGTTTTTTCTCTAGATTTAAGAAACGTTTTAGTGCTATATCCCTAGGATTACCCAGCTGACCTGACTCTGATTTAAATGGTAGCTTTACGAGACACCGTCCATTGCTTGCGCGTGAGTAATTATCTAAAAAATGTTTTTGGCAGCGTTGCTCTTTGTAAGAGTATTTGTCGTTTATTCGAATATTATCTATTTGCCAAAATCTGACAATTTCTGATCTAAGCTATTCGCGACAAAGCTGCAACTAACACTAGATTGTACATTTTCGACCCCAATCTTGCCTCCAATAACCCATCCTAATTTGGTTTTTTAAAAACCTGGTTCAGATTTGCAACCCTGAATTTGCCCAATACACAAAATATGCCAGAACAGTTCTGCGCCTAGAAGTAGATCAATTTGCCCAGGAACGTAAAAGCTTTGGTTTGCAAGAGTAATACTTTTAGGGATGTATAAATATTCTGCCTTGATTGGCAATAACGATATTTTTTTAGTGATTCTGTTTAAAACATAACAGTTCGTGTTCTCGCAATAGCCATTTAAAAAAGAACCTATAACTACGTTAATTTTATGCTCGACAATATTATTAGAATTAACTACACCTGTCACAAAAAACCGCGTATATTTGATTGGAGGCCCTAATTTATTTGCTAACACCTGAAGGATAAAATTTGGTTGAGATCCCGAATCAAGGAGAATCCTGCAAGGATGCCAATTTTCTTTGTAGACTAATATGTTAATTACTGCTGTCGATAAAAGCACCTGATCATAATTACTGGTATGGAGACACAGAAATATTTGTAAAATTTGGAGATGAGGTACTAGGCACTGAATTAGGAGTTACTTGCTTAAAACGTTGACTCTTAAAACTAGTATCTTCAGCAGACAACGCTGAACTTGATTCTAAATGCAACAGCAAGCTTTGTTTCTTATTACACTTAGCTTTGCAATAAAACGTAGTGTGATTTGACTTAAAGCAATTAATGCATAAATGCCACACTTTCTGTCTAAAACTTGTATTAAGTTATCTAAGGTGGAATATTCCTTATCAGGAACCGTTATCTCCCATTTCTTTAATGTGGTTACATCTAATTTACTACATAACAAGCGAATTAAAAAATCATCTCAATACTCCGCCGCAGTAGGATAAAAGCAACGGATAAAAATGATTGGCGACTTACCGAACTTGGTTAATGAGAATTCTTCTGCTTTGAACTTTGAACACACTGAGCCATTTTATTGATTCCTCTTCGTACAGTAATATTACTCAGTAGATTTTTTTTATAATAGCGATAGCTGGTTTGTGCAACACGGTGCGTATTACCTCATCACTTGCAGCTGGTAGAATAAGTTTTTCACCAATTGTGTGCAGTTTTCTGTAGTTTGCAATCATTAAAAAAAATATTATAAGAAGCACGGAGTCCATCGCCTTCTCTCTTAGATTTTTTCTTGCAATGTCGGTGTTTTCAAATATTCTTTTTTATTGTTTGGAAAAACGTTAAATCCTTACCTTTTTGTCACTATGGACTTTTATTCAATGTTTCTTAAGCTTTAACCAATCGTTTGACATCGTTTTATTACATAGAAGACAGATAGGTAAAGTATTGTCTCCATTTTTTCTTCGACACATTGTTATCTGAAAAACAGGGACCCAAAAAGATATAGAAAAATATATATATCAAAATTTTTATTTGCAGCAGACTACTGTTAATTATAATATTTTGTTAAATGGAATGCTGCATTGTAACGCTTTCTTGAATTACTTATTTGTAATGTAAGGATAAAATTTTATGTAAATGTCACATATTGTGTTGGTACCGATTATGTACCAATTAATTTTTCAAGAAAAATAAACAACTAAAAAAATTAATGAACAACAGAATATAATAACACAGTAATATACTACTAGTGATTCTAAGTGTAGTGTATAAAGAGCTTTAGGATTTAGGAGAAAACTACATTACCGACGAAATGGTAGAGTAAAAATGTATTATGTATAAGAAAAGAGAATGAACGTCCATGTTTGTGTAAAACGATTATACTGTTCTACAATATACGATTTAACTATTTAGAGTTATTATTCAACGGTTACCTTGATACATAATAATTGGCGACGAGGATAAATAGAAATAAGTAGATGTTGAAACACCAAGGCGGAAATCAACATTGTGCAACCACAAGGCATCGTTACAAAGAATCCACATTTTTGTAGGGAAATTTTTAAGTGTTAAGTTTCTACGATTAAATAAGAGAAAAAACAATGGCAAATATCTTAGGAAATATACCAGAATACAAAGCTTCGAACGATTTTACAATGTACAAGGAAAGGTTAGAACAGTTTTTTATAGCAAATTCGGTTGCAAATAATACAAAAGTAGCCATGTTAATTACTACGTTAAACCCAAGCGTGTATACCGTTTTACGAGATTTATGTGACCCAGAGTTACCATCGGTGAAGTCTTACGATGATTTATGGAAAATGTTAACAGGCCAGTTTTCAAAAAAGGTGTCTACATTTAATGAAAGAATAAATTTTCATAACGCTCACCAAGAAATGGGAGAGAATATCAACAATTGGTATGCGAGATGATGGAAGGAGCATCAAGTCTTTGGGCGAAATTAAAGTAAATGTTTTAATAAATTGCTTGTCGAAACTATCAAATCTGTTGGTTATTGAAGGAAATGGTCCTTCATTATTAGGACGTGATTTAATAGTTAGTTTTGATTTGTTTTCAAATTGTGAAGTTTTTAACAACAATTTTATTGAACACAAAAGTAAATTCGACGGTCTAATTCACAAATATAAAGATTTGTTCAAAAAAGAGTTAAGTTGTTATAAATATAAAAAAATTGAACTCAAACTGAAAGAAGGTGCAAAACCTAAGTTTTGTAAACCTAGAAGTCTACCTTTGGCTTATAAAGATTTGGTGGATAAGGAACTTTCTAGACTGGTAAATGAAGGGGTAATTTCTCAAATTCTAAATTCGGATTGGGGTACTCCTCTAGTACTTATTTTTAAAAGTAATGGAACTTTGCGCTTATGTGCAGATTATAAAAGTACTGTAAATGAATTTTTAGAAGATTTTAAGTATCCCTTACCAAAAATCCAGCTGGAATTGGAAGAAGAGTCTAAATACTTATTAGCTTGGAGTACGCACAGATTTATTTTTAGATCAGAACGTTTAGCTTATGGAACAAAGCCAGCCTGTAGTATTTCTCAACAAGTTATAGAGCAAACCAAGGAATAAATGGAGTTGTAAATTTTATGGACGACATAGTTGTAACGGGTACAACTGATGCGGTTCATTTAGAAAACTTAAATTCAGTATTTAAAAGGCTGAGTGACGCAGGGTTTAGATTACGAGAAGAAAAATGTAGTTTCTTTCAGAAGAAAATTGCTTATCTTGGCCACATTATTGATAAAAATGGTCTTCGAAAGAATCCGAAGAAAGTTAAAGCAATTTTAGAAGCTCCTAAGCCAGAAAATATAACACAGTTAAAATCTTTTATAGGCTTGTTAACGTATTATGGTAAATTCATACAAAATATTTCAAAATTGTAAAGTCCATTTTATGCACTTTTAAATAAGGACGTTCTTTTTGTTTGGAATTCAACTTGTGATACAGCTTTTGATGAAGCAAAGCAAGTAATATCTTCTGATTTGGTGTTAGTTCATTTTAATCCAAATTTAGAAATTAAGCTAATATGTGACGCCAGTTCTTATGGAAAAGGGGGAGTTTTGTCACATATTTTTCCAAATAGTGAAGAGAAGCCTATCAGCTTTATATCCAGAACGTTGACATCTAGTGAAAAGAATTATAGCGCGATTGACAAAGAGACTTTACCTATCTATTTTTGTGTAAAAAAAATGTCGGATTATTTGATTGGACGCAGGTTTATTATAGCCACAGATCATAAACCTTTAGTTTATATTTTTGGAGAAAAAAAAAGGAATTCCGACTATGACAGCTGGTCGTGTGCAGAGGTGAGCATTATTTTTAAATTCTTTTAATTTTAAAATAATTCATATTAAGGGAGAGGAAAATGTTAGTGCAGACTTTCTTTCAAGATTACCGTTAAGAGCTCACTATTTGCAAGAGTCGATTGAATACAGTTATTTAAATTTCATACAAGAAAGTGAAGTTTTGCCAATTACAGCAGACCAAATAGCAAAAGAGACGCATTTGGATGATGTGCTTTCAAAAATATACAACTATATCTTGTGTGGTTGGCCAAATTATTTAAAAACGGATGACGAAGATGTAAAAGGATATTTTAACAGGCGGTTTGAGTTAACAATTGAAAATGGCATCATCATGCTGGGCCATAGAGTGGTTATACCAAGTAGATTTCAAAATAAATTGCTAGTAGAGTTACACGATTATCACACTGGAATAGTTAAAATGAAGGCTAAGTGTAGGTCTTATTTTTGGTGGTCTTTAGTAGACAAAAGAATTGAAGAATTAGTGCTAGGATGTGAGATTTGTGTAAAAGCTAAACCAGATCCACCAAAAGTTCCAGTAGCGGTTTTTCCGAAAGAAAAGAATGATTTTGGTTCTAACAGATGCATTTAGTAAATGGCCGGAAATTATTTTAATGAACACAATTACATCTACAAATACCATAACAGAACCACGAAACATTTTTGCTCGTTTTGGTATTCCAGAAGAGTTGGTAAGCGATAATAGGCCACAATTAACTTCTGACGAATTTAAAAGATTTTGTATGCAAAATGGAATTAAACAAACCTTTTCACCACCTTTTAATCCATCAACAAACGGAGCTGCTGAAAACACAGTCAAGTCGATTAAAAACGCTATTTTCAAATGTATGGAAGACCAGAGACAGGCTCAAGTACCTATGGAAACGATAATTGCGCGTTATTTAACTATCGATCCACGGAACATACAGTTACAGGTAAATCGCCTGCAGAGTTAATGTTTGGTAGGAGAGTAGTAACTAGGTTAGACAGCATTAAACCACAAAATCTAAGACTAGTAGTTAAGGAACCGTTGGAGATTTCTGAAAAGAAGGGTAGGGTTGTCAAATTTGTTGTTGGGGAGGAGGTTCATATACAAGATTATAGAGACAAAAAAACATCTTGGATTAAAACACATATTTATAAAAGTTTAGAACCTCGAAATTATACTTATGTAAGTTAGCTGTAAATGAACAGATTTGGAAAAGACATGCAAATCAGATTATTAAAACATTTACTGATAAGTATCAACCAACACAAAGCAGTCGCGATCATTTGGTATCACGTTACAACAACAATGTTGACTCAGTTAGTACTATAAATTTACATGTATGATCGGAAAGTAAAAGAGTTGGAAGGCAAAATGTTTTATCTTCATCGCAATGTATTAATGAGCGTTCGGATTCTTCCACCTCTCTTATTTCAAGGCCAAAAAGGAACATCAAGGCTCCTGTAAAACTTAACTTATAAGTTATTTATCATATCACATATTGTATTATCAGCAAAAAGAAACTTATCAGGGAGGACTGTAGTGTAAAAAGAGGTTTATGATTTAGGAGAAAACTATATTACCGACGAAATGGTAGAGTAAAAATGTATTATGTATAAGAAAAGGGAATGAACGTACATGTTTGTGTAAAACGATTATACTGTTCTACAATATACGATTTAACTATTTAGAGTTATTATTCAACGGTTAACTTTATACATAACACTAAGCATTCGCGAATTCCGTTATTCACGAAAGTAAACAAAATAAACAAAAATATAACATAGTAAGTAAGCTATAACTTTTAGGGTGCATTATTTGAAATTATAACACCCAATCTTCTTTTACAGAATCATTAATAATATATTATTTAAAAACACATCTGTGTTAGAAAAACTTACAATATTGAAACGTTCGAGAAGTTATCCACAACTTTAAGAGCCTTCTCGAAGTTGTTATCCATCTTCTAGAAGATATACCGAAAGATAGGGAACACTCGAGAAGGATTTCCAGATGTGTATAAATACCGAAGAAACAAATCGTAGGTCAGTTATTGCCGTAATTTGAATACAGCAGTGTTAAGAAGATTATTCAAGTTGAAATAAATAAGTCGTTAGCGCGTGTGTGTACATAAATATACAGAGAATAATCTTGTACGTGATTTTAGTATAAACAAGTGTGTGAAGCTATCCGCGGACTTTATCTTATCTTAATTATTGTAAGTATTTTTATTAAATATCATTAGATTTAATTAGTTTGGTTAATTTACTAGTGTACATATTTCTAGTATAAGTAAAACATATTTTTAGTAGTAGAAATAAATTAGTTTTAATAATAAAATTTGCTACAATACTTTCTTAAATTTTTGATAAAAAAGAAATCCTTAATGAATATTAAGAGATTACTGTACTGATAACTGTGATATATAATTTCTTTTAATCAACTTAAACAAGAGTTTGCTTAATTCAATTTAAATTAAAAAAAGATATAAATTTTGTTCAAATATACTTACGTTACAAAAGTACGCTATCTGCGTTACAATACAAAAAATTATACTTCTTTTTGTCCAAGACTAGCAAAATTTGTTATATGCACTTCACATCACGCATACCACAGAACTAACTCCTTGATTAGATGCATGACTCTTTTATAGACTAATGGTGTAGGTATCGGCTTTATTGCGTTCTTGTATAAACCTGTATAGATAGGCCTAACTCACTGCGATGCTTGTTATTACTTGTATTTTATGATCCTGTCAATATTTATATTTTATTTAGGACGTAAAAATTGCTAATAATTTATTCATTGCTATTTATTTTAACTTCCATATTAATAATAATGTGTCACACCTTTTTCAGGGGCCCTCAAATTAATTTTAATTTTCTACGGATTCTCTGAAGGATCTCAAGGCCTCTTGAGGGTTCGTAGAGACTGTTTTGGGAACCACTAAGTTACATCGTTATCAAAAAGATTGTTACGTTTTTAAGTTATGGTTAGAATCAACAGCTTTATATCACGTTTTATAGTTTCCAAAGCGCATTCTATTTCTGATTTTAATATTTTAAAGTAAACATTAAATTTTTTTCAATAACTTTTTTTTTCCACTACTAGTTGTATACGCTTGCATTATTACGTATAATAGTAGGTCGTGAAGTTGTACTTTTTTAACCGCGGGTAAATAATATTTCATTATTAACTAGTAGTTAATAATGAACATATTTACATTTTCTGATAATACTACAACAGTTTCAAAGAAAAAAAGTTTACCAAACTGCGTACCAAGAGCAAGAGATTTTATTTAATGCTAATTTAAGTTTTCAAATCGCTCAATTAATAAATTAATTTGATTTTAAAAAGTAAGTTATTTGAAGTTCGCGCTTAATTAAATGTGAATATTATTGAATTAAATATGTTTTAGATATAATCAATGCTTAAAATAATAATGTTTTTAAACAATTTAAACAACTTTAGCAATAAAAACTTACGTTATCTGTTTATTTTTGTGTTTTAAATCACAATTAAGAATTATGTCAAAATTAATTCTATTAAACTAATGACAACTGTCAGAATCACTGACTTGATTTTTAATTTAAAATTAATATCTTAAATTTTAAATTTGATTTAGTAACAGGTATAAAGGTTTTAATAATTCTAGTAGTGGAAAAAATTGTATATATAACACGGTTGAGAAGTTCATTATAACCTGCGCGATTTATATCCCTCGACGCTTCGCGTCTCGCGATATAATCTATCGCTTAGGTTATAATGATGCACTTCTCAACCTTGATATATAATATACTATTACTGCTGTTTTTCTAGTATTTATAATAAGCGTTTATTTATATTATTATATTATTTTATTTATTCATCTATTTCTTTATAACTGATTAATTGATAAATAACCATAAATATAGTTTTAGGTGACATTTTTTAGATACATGAAGTTAAAACACCATAACAATGCAAATGTACAACCGTATTTTATTCTGCCAAATTACATTAAATTATTCAAAAACAACAAACACTTTTGCAAATTGTAGACTAGATTGTTGTAACAAACATAACGTTTACATTACAGCAAAACGTTAACTGTGTGGTGTCGTCTTAAAGCTTTTAAACGAATTGGTTCTTATAAAAAGTTTTTAAAATTTTATTTTGAACTGTTATTTTTAAATACAGATGTAATAACTTAAAATTTGGTTAACAAACTAATTAGAAAAATTTACTTGCTAACTGTGGTGTAGTAGAAACGTAATTTCTTTTAAAAATAACGTACATGTTTGTGTACGGTCTATTATCCTAAAGTGTTTTGTTTACTGTTTGCGCGTAATATTTCACAATCAATTTACAATTTTTGTGTACATGTATGCCTTTTTTTTTATCTAACTACTAAGTTATTATTTAAAATATCAAATGCAAACTATAATCGAATGTAACAAATAGTAAATTACATTCAAGACAATCGTGTACTTAAAAATAAGTATCTGCAACAATACAAAACGCTTTAACGTAATTATAATTTATCTACGACCGAGAATGTTTCTAACATACATCAAAGCTTCTAAAACCACAATGCTAAATGTTAGTGCTTGTTCTAAATAAATGTGCTCTACACATTGAGAAAACTTTGCCAAGCAAACTTCTAAACTTTATAAACCATAAAATGTTACAGTGTCCAGAGTCAATACTTTAAAGATGGAATTTAAACAATTGTCGTTTTACGATATTTTTGCACAAAAAAATATAAAACTAGCATAAAACCGGGTATACATAATTTTTAAATATAGGTCATGCAATAAAAGTAGTAAGTAGGCGAAGGGTAAGCTTTAAGCTCGGCGGTCTCGGTCGCGATATCCGAAGCTCTGCCACCAAACCAAATCCGATTGCGGCTTTAGTGGAGAGGCTATCACAATAAATCCAGGAAATGGTTCACATCTATACGACATACAATTTTGTTTGAGTATTCACGAACCCGTATCACAAATCTAATTCGCTTTGTTTTTTTTTGCTCATTTTCTATTATATTGTTGACTTTCTTTAAAACTTCTTTAAACAACCCAAAAATTAAAAGTTTTTATTTGTATTAAAATTAATTTGCAAATGCTTTTTGTAGATTGCAAAATTGTTTATCTAGAATAAGAGAGATTCATCTTAGTAATTTGCAAACGACAGTGATTAACGATTTTGAACAGAGTGGTGCGCTGAAAAAGCTAGAGACAATCTATTTTGCTTCTTATGCCAACGTATATAATAATAAATATACATAAACATAAATAAAAAACTATCGTTGTCAACAAAGTATAACGTCCTATTAAAATTCCATTTATTAAATTTACATTTAATTTTTTTGTTAGCGGTTAAATTAAATTTAAAGTAAATAACGTTTACGTAGTAGGTTTTATGAAAAAATACGTAAAATATTATTGTAAAAAAAACTTATTTTACCTTTTTAATCTTTTGTAAATAATGTTATTTATTTTTTAAATAAAAAAAGTCTACGTTTTGTTAAATTTTAATAATTTTTCAGTGATTTAATTTACATAACAAATTTAAATAAAATATTAAACGTTTGCTGTTTGCATAATAACAATACAATTATTTAAAAAAATTGTAGTGACCAATTTATTTTGTTTTCGTTACTTATCTAACTGTAAATTATGATTTAAAAATGTGTGTTTTTTTTTTGTTAGATATTAATTTAAATCGTTTTTTAGTATCCTTAAGTGTAAAACGTATTTTATAATTATTTCTACATCAAATGCAACTTGATTTTTACGCACATTCTTATATGACAGTATTGTGAAATCTTCTACAGTGCGGCAGAATGAGCACTAAATTCCAAGCTTTAAACAGTATATTAAAAAGTATGTTAATTAGATAATACTAAACTTTATATAAGTAAATGTTCCTGGACATTGTAGTTAATTATATAAATGTACAAAACATAAAAAAATTATATTTTAATTTTTAGAAATGCGTCTTTTCGTGACAAGTATGTCAATTATGATTACAGTTTGCTATCAACAACTGTCAAGTTACCGACGAATTTAGATTGTAAATTTAAAAGAGCAACATTTAAGCATGTTTCTGCAAAAATTAAAATAACGCTTGTGTGTGCTGCTGCACCTTATCTTTATTTAATTAAAACGTAGATGTTAGCAAGTTCGCTATCAAAGTTAAACTGAACTGTTATACAATATTTTGGAGACTCAGATCAGATCTTTTACTAAGTCAAGAAGGATCTCCTTTGTTAAGAAACAAACGAAAATGCATCTGCAGACCTTATTTAGTTTAGAGCCTCGTTCTTTCGTATTTTTAGTCATCACCGGACCTGCATAGTTTACTCCGCAATTGTAAAAGGGGGTAATGGCATAAGGCGATTTTTTGTTAAATCTTCCATGAGAGGATTAATTAATTTGGCAGAAATTGGCCAGTACCTATCTAGGTCTAATGAAAGAAGCTGATTAACTCCACAATGTAATTTGCTCAGTTCTGCAGATTAATTATCATAACCAATGTGATGAAGCAACAACAATGGGATGCTTTTTATGGTGGGTGTAATTGGGTACATCGTTATCAAGAAACATATTTCAAGGTAATAAAAAAAACTTTTGGAATTAAAGGTTTGCCGTTACTTAATCTACTAACTTCCTTGTAAAACGTTTTGTATTAGACAGTTTTTAATAGTTTTAAGAAAGCTTTATCTCTTTCTTCTGTACTAAGGGGACCTATTTGCTATCTTGTTTATTTTTTGAACTATGGAAAAATATGTAAACCGGATTTTGAAAATGATTACGTTCATCGGTTTTTAACAACTACATGCGATAACGCGCGTGATTGTAATGTAATTAACATTAGCGCTGGTTGGACTGGCCAGGCATTATGTCGTTTGGGGCTATGTCATCACAAAGACGTAGAAAGCAGTTTACCTGATGAAAGGCTTTGGGATAATAGATCCGCGGGATTATCGACATTTCCAATTCTGAGTAGTGGTTAATTATTGGATTTTCAAAACACGACTGGCTACAAACGTTTTCCATCAAAAGTCTATGCAACCAATTTAACGTTATCGTAGAATCAGACCAATAAAATATGTTGTCAATTTCAACATTTAGAGCTGTTGTAAACTTTACTAAACGAGCTAAAAGTAAAGCCGCACACAATTCTATTCTAGGTAAACTTATGTTTTTTAATGGGACTACACTTTTACTTAACGCATAATAAATGAATTAGGGTTTTTCTTTTATTATTACAAGACCTAACGTAGATGCAAGTACCATAAGCTGTTTTCGACGCATCAGAAAATTCGTGTAGTTCAATATTTTAAGGTTTTGCTATTATTATATGTTGTGCTATTCCTAAAGAATTTAGGGATGATAATTGATCACAAAGTTTTAACAATTTTGTGGAAATATGCATAGGAAGACCTTCATCCCAAGTTACCTTCTCTTGCCATAATGATTGCAATATGATCTTTGCTTGAATGATGTCGGGACTTAGTAGCCCTTAAAGTTCGAATATTTGTGCTGTAGTAGCAAGCACGGAATGCTTGGTGATTTTTTCAGCATTTGTAAAGTGTCGAATGCTATGTTGCAAATCATCTGAATCGGAAACTTATAAAATGCCAAGTGTTCGGGATTCTTGTCGGTCAGGAATTTTTGACAGTCTGATTGTTAGTGGTTTCAGTTGATCGCAAAAGTTCTAGCAAATTTTTGTTGAGTGAAGACCATTTTCGTAACTTGAAACCTGCTGAATTTAAGATTTCGGAAATGCGGGGTTGTAATTATAACAAACCATCAGTGAAATTAAAAGATCGTCGACGTAAAAATTGTATTCTATTGCTTGAGATGCAAGAGGATAATTAGAACGGTTGTCTAAAACTAATTCTTTTAAACATCTAATTGCTAAGAATAACGCTGCTGATGTACTGTAGATAACAGTATTGAGTGGATAACAAAAAATATTTGAATTTTGATTTGACCTTCAAAGAATTAATTGTGTGTTTTGTTGACTTGACAATATCCGCTGCAATAACGTATAAGTGTTTACAAAATCGTAATAATATCTCAAACAAATGGCTTGGTATTACAGGGCCGTTGTGTCGTTTAATAATAAACCTGATGTAGCTCTTGTAGAACCATCAAAAACCACACAAATTTTGCTAGTTGAGCTAGTTGCCTTGATAATGGCGTGATGTGGCAAATAAAATTTTAAACCATTGTGCAAAAAGGATTCGTTAATAACAGTCATGTGACCAAGAACTTCATACTCGACCAGAAATTTTGTATATTTTTTTCTGAATGATGGGTTGGCTAACAGTTTTTCTTCTAACAAATAAAATCGTTTTAACGCTAAAGAGCAGGATTTACCAAGAGCAGTGATATTGTTTTTATTAGAAATGTTTACTATAAAACATCCGAAACGATCTCGAGTAGTAGTTTCTAAGAAATAACCTTTGTAATATTGCTCGTTTGATGAGTATTGGCTATAATTATTTTTAGATTCATCGATTTCTCAGAACTTTTGTAATTGATCTCGGGTTTGATCATCTTGTAAAGTGTGCACACATGCTAACGATAATGCAACTTTATTATCTTGAGCAATTTGACTACCAATAATCCAACCTAGTTTGGTTTTTTGTAAGATAGGTTTATTTTTGCTTAATTTGTGTTGTCCGACACAAAGTAAGTCGCAAAATATATCAGCACCTAAAAAAACGTCGATGTTACTTGTAATGTGAGTCTTGAAATCAGCAAAACGAAGGTTTGCAGGTAGAGTTAACTGCTTTAGATTGAAGGATTTTGTTGCGGTAAAATCGTTTACCTTTGAGTTAAATAAGACACTTGTTCTAAAGTGTGTATTTGATTTAGAGTTGCTTATTCTACAAATTGTCAAATTGTAATTATGTTTTATTAAACCAAGCAAAGATTGTATACAATGAAGTGGATTTGTGATCCAGGGTTCAATAAAGCGCGACAAATTTTACCGTGGAGGTCCGCCATTTCAATGAATGCTGTGTATAATAGTGTTTGTGAATTAGTTTTTAAACTACAAAAAAAAGAATCTGACTTGTTTGAAACTGGGTGTGATAAAACATGAGTAGAATGAGTGACCCTGTCGAGAAGCTTGAGGTCGTGGATTTGAAGAAGTCGAAGGAATGTTATTTATTTCGTTTTGTTGTGAACTATTACTAAGTAAAAATTGCGGTAACTCGTGGTCTATACGTAGTAAAGTGTTGTGTCTTTTGTTACGCTTTCTATAATAACCAAATATACAATTTTTTGTAAACAGCTGAGACAAAGATGTAAACGGCGAATTTTGGAAATACGTTTATTGACGTCTAATTTGAGAAACGTAGTACAATTGAAAATGTAATGTTTCCAAAAAACGCAACTTAACCTTATCGCGCCGAAATGTGATCTTAAATTATTTGACTTAAATGAATTTGGATTACTTAAACTCGTTAAATTCTGGCTACATTTATTATTTGCTTCAAACAGTGGCGGCGCTACCCTTGTGCTCGCACCCCGCCATTTTAATTGCGGCGTCCTCAAAGGAAAACAGAATAAAGTGTATACAGACTGAATTTTATTATTATTTATTTATAATTAATATCGAGAATATAATCAGATATATTTATACACCCTGTTACGTACGAAATTTTCATTACGGAATACCCTGTATATGTAATTGAAATTAGATTCCGGTTCGGACGCCCTCTGCCAATCTTTTCTCGTGGCTGTCATTTTTGCGACAGAATCGTGAAGTTGTCGATTGTCTAAAATGGCCTGTATGACTTAAAGAGATACTTTCAAGAGACATCCGTACTAATGGGAATCAAATTGTAATTACATTACGTTTGTAAAATATTTGAGGCGTCACAGGGTAAGATAATTACTGCCGTTTTATTAAAATTCGTTTGTAATTTCTGCTTAATTTGATAGCCGTTTCCCCACGCTCGAGCACATGTTCGTTTCAATAAAGGAGTGATAAGGATTAATTCTTATTAAGGAATACCGTTACCGAACACGTACGATTTTGGAAGGCATATTCTCCGCCACGAAAACGGGGTCTCGACAAGCCTACTGTGGGAGATGTTACGTCGTGTATACTAGTCGATTGTGTTATCAGCCACTTGTGCTAAATTGTTACCTACAGTATACGATACAACGGGTTTTTATATAACATTTAATGATTTATTAATACTATTTTTTTAGCTGCTTGTTCGTTGTGAGTTAGTGTGTGATACGATTTGCTTTTCACTATTTATTACAGGCCGCTGGCGGGAAAACGTTTTCTTCGCGAAAATGGATACTGGATTTTAGGGTGAGTTATTTGTGTAACTTTTATATCGTGATCACGAAAGTTACTCACAGAATTGTAATTAATGTTAACAACCGTAATTACGTTATCGCTTATATACCAATAAGGTAATCTTAATCATTTACGTAATTGTATCGCATGCTGTGAGGGAAAAACATATTTATTCCGAGATTTTCGGTGCTGTTCATTTCGACATAACTTCAAGGTGTAGTGTGTGTTGCCGATACTGCGGGCATTCACGTATTATAATTCGATATAATCTAGTAAATCTTATGTATTACGAAATCAAAGTTTTCTACACTTGTTAACGAAAATTGTTAGTCATGCTAGTATTTAAGGATTGCGCATTTAACTTATAGTTGTCAATTTACTGCGCTACTAATTTAAAACTGTGATATTTGCTAATTCTACGTGGAAACCATTCGAGCTTCGATAGGTGAAGAAATTTCATATATTTTTATTATTATCCAACGTTAATACATTAAAGTGATTATAATTGTTAATCTCTCTTGTTATTTTTTTTCTCCTGTGATTATCGTTATCTATTAACTAATTTTGGCTACTCGAACATCAGAGTAATAAGGATTACAAACCTCAAATTGAGTTACAAGTTTGTATCGTCTGTCGTGATCGAGACAGAAGTGTTATCTTGGATCAGATCTGGCGCCCTTAAGCATACTTCCTGTGAACCTCCCCTACCTCCGACTGTGTGAGTTGGCCGTGCAAGGTTCGTAAGACATAAAGCTTGTAACAACCTATATTTAGGTAAATAGATACAAAAACTAAAAATTAATCTAAAAGGAACATTACTTAAAATTTTTATCTAGACTTTGCTGTAGCGAATTCATTAATAAGATCACTCAGATCTAAATTTTTAATACTTAATATGACTAATCCACTTAATATATCCGTAGACATAGTACTCCTCAAATAATTCTTTATTAACTTAAGTTTTAAAAATGATCTTTCAGCTGTTGCTGTAGTAACTCGCAAAGTAAGAAATAAATAAAATGCTGTACAATCATCCGGAAAACTTGATAAAACAGTCGCATTTTTACAAATCGCCAATGTTGCAACATCATTAATATTTGGAACTTTGATTATTTCATCCTTCCACATGGCCCGAAAGCCTACCATTTTTTGAGGAAATAAATCCATGAGATCATTGTTGTACTGATCTTTCAGCAACTTTGACAATTAACATAATTCATCGTCACTTGCATTGTCTAAATTGTTGAGTGAGATCTAATACATCAAATTTTCTCAAAATACTTTTATAAATGGAAAACCTTTCTTTAATTTGTAATATTAAAATATCTAAAGATTTTAAAAATATCTTCACCTTAAACCTTTTTTCACCATTCTCTATTCTCTCGTTCTGAGACAATTCATCAAAATAAATCTTCACTTTAAGTAGTCTTTTTTCTGTGAATCTGGGTTCTATTCCTCACTACAAAACAAGACTTTCGGCAGTGCCTTGTTACAAGTTTTATGTTTTACGAACCTTGTACGGCCAACTCACACAGTCGGAGGTAGGGGAGGTTCACAGGAAGTATGCTTAAGGGCGCCAGATCTGATCCAAGATAACACTTCTGCCTCGATCACGACAGACGATCCAAACTTGTAACTCAATTTGAGGTTCGTAATCCTTATTACTCTGATGTTCGAGTAGCCAAAATTAGTTAATAGATAACGATAATCACAGGAGAAAGAAAAATAACAAGAGAGATTAACAATTATAATCACTTTAATGTATTAACGTTGGATACTAATGAGAATATATGATATTTCTTCACCTATCGATGCTCGAATGGTTTCACGTAGAATTAACAAATATCACAGTTTTAATTTAGTAGCGCAGTAAATTGACAACTATACGCTAAATGCGCAGTCCTTAAATATTAGCATGACTAACAATTTTCGTTAACAAGTGTAGAAAACTTTGATTTCGTAATACATAAGATTGTAATAAATCGGAAGTCCGCCGCATATTTGTATTCATAAATTTTTATAATTTCAATCAAATTACGCGTGAACTTAGACCCCTACGCATCTAAACCACCTCCCGACCGACGAAGCGCGCGCCATACCCCACTCATGTGTCCTCGTACGTGATAACCCGCTATAAAAGGAGATCCCCTGAAAACAAATTTTCACTTAGCCTTACTTAGCCTTAATCCTGTTTACCTGTGCTCTACTTACCTGTAAACCGAATTAACCTGCCGAAATCCAGTAACGACAACCTCGCACCGTCTCTTGATAATTCTCTGTCCGTTTTAATAATTAACCAGACCGTCCGCTATTCACCTTGCTAATTCTCTAATCCGTTTATTCAATAACAACCGCTACGTCTTGGCCTTCTCTCCTGAAACCGACTAATTATTCCTGTTACCAGAACCTGTTACACCGAACTAACCTGTTGAAAATTAATCGTCCTGTTAACACCGAACCTCGCACCGTCCCTTGATTAATTCTTTAGTAATTTCACCGATTAACCTGATCAAACGCGATTCACCTGGCTCATTCTTTCGATTGTTTTGTGTTACGATAAATCCTCGTACTGACCAGATTTCTTGTATTTATTCATTCACGATTGTTGACCTGTTAGTAAGTTCACCGTTTAAGTAATTTCCAGTCCAGCCTTGTACCGAAACCAGTAGCATCGCAGTGCTAGAACAGTAGGAGTTTAAGTGTACAAAGTAACTAAGCCTTTTGTATCGAGGTATCGCTACAACTGCTTAGCTACGATTGTTAACTTACCCTCGACAAATTCTGTTACAGACTACAGTTAACTCGGTACGTTTGTAATCGTTTAACCACCTAGCGTAAGGTAAATCCTCGAGTTTAACAAAAATAGTGCATTGGGGAACCGTAGCGTAGATTTGTTATAATTCGTTGGTTTACCCACCTGCAACGTATAGGTTCACAAGAGCTAAATCTACGAGTATATTAAAACAACAATCACCTGAATTCAAGTATCAATCGTAGTATGTTCAATACGTTTTCCTGGTCGAATTAAAGTGTATTAACTTCTCGAATCACCCTGGTACTCAGAATTCATTACCTGTAGAAATACCGTTTGCAATTAAGCCTGTAGTTCATTATCTTTGTTTAAGACTTACCTGGCAATCAGCACAAAGCACGTGTTATTAACCTCAACAAGCAATCACACAAACTTCCCGTATTATTGTCCACCTGATCCGAAATAAATATTGTAGATCCAGTTACTTTGCACAGTAATCCTTTCCCGTAATTATCCGATTAACTCACCCACGTTCTTTATTGTATTTATTAGTATTTTATCAGCACTAAAATTATAAACTTACAGATACAAACGGAAGTCGATCGCAGCGCCACCATTACGTGGGAATTACAGGACGGGTTAAATAATATACAATATTTTTATTATACTACATACAGTGTATACCGAAAATAAATACAATTGTCAACTTTGTAAATTAATTAACTCTTAAATTAATTCTCTACCTTAGCTGAGCTACCCAACCAGTAACCTGAACCAGTACGTATCAGTACAAGATTTACTAGATTATATCGAAGTTTTAATACATGAATGCCCGCAGTATCGGCAACACACACTACACATTGAAGTTATGTCGAAATGAACAGCACCGAAAATCTCGGAATAAATATGTTTTTCCCTCACAACAGGCGATACAGTTACGTAAATGATTAAGATTACCTTATTGGTATATAAGCGATAACGTAATTACGGTCGTTAACATTAATTACAATTCTGTGAGTAACTTTCGTGATCACGATATAAAAGTTAAACAAATAACTCACCCCAAAATCCAGTATCCACTTTCGCGAAGAAAACGTTTTCCCGCCAGCGGCCTGCAATAAATAGTGAAAAGCAAATCGTATCACACACCAACTCACAAAGAACAAGAAGCTAAAAAATAATATTAATAAATCATTAAATGTTATATAAAAACCCGTTGTATCGTATACTGTAGGTAACAATTTAGCACAGGTGGCTGATAACACAATCGACTAATATACACGAAGTAACATCTCCCACAGTAAAGCTTGTCGAGACCCCGTTTTCGTGGCGGAGAATATGCCTTCCAAAATCGTACGTGTTCGGTAACGGTATTCCTTTATAATAATTAATCCTTAACACTCCTTTATTGAAACGAACATGTGCTCGAGCGTGGGGAAACGGCTATCAAATTAAGGAGAAATTACAAACGAAGTTTAATAAAACGGCGACGACTCAAATATTTCACGAACGTAATTTAATTACAATTTGATTCCCATTAGTACGGATGTCTCTTAAAATTATTTCTTTAAGTACAGGCCATTTTAGGCAATCCACAGCTTCACGATTCTGTCGCAAAAATGACAGCCACGAGAAAAGATCGGCAGAGGGCGTCCAAACTGGAATCTAATTTCAATTACATTTACAGGGTATTCCGTAATGAAAATTTCGTACGTAACAGCCTTTTATATCTTCAAAAGATTTTCTTAACTTTTGCAATTTCTCGTAGGATCTGTTTAAATAAATTCTGCATCTTTCACATTTAAAGTTGGTGATTGTAGATAGAGGAGATATAAATGAACATATTTTAGAAAAAATACGAACTAATAAAATAAAATAAAAATTTTCAATTTTATTTCTTAACTCTTTTGTTTTTGATATTTTATCCTTTCTATGGGATTTTAAAATAATATCAGATAACGCCACTAGAACATCGGTATATCTAAATCGCAAAGCATTCAGTGCATCAAATGTCCTATGATATTAAAAAAATCAGAAACTTCAGGAACTCTTTTTACAGCATCATTTAATACTAAATTAATATTATGAGCTGCTCAATAAACAAAATCAGCATTTTTTTCCAATTGCATAATTTTGGTTTTCAAACCATTGTATACAACTACAGCTATGACATATGCATCGTCATACGCTTCCTTTCAACATTTATTTATATTTATTTCCATTTCTTTAAAATATTTTAAAATTAAATCTCTTAATCCAGAAGCGTGTGATCACTTAGTGGCATAAAACCAAGAAAATATTCTTTTATTACCAAGTTGATTGGACTTTGGTTTTGATTATGCATCATTTTGACGTATCTAAGTACTACACTCATTTGGTCTGTTTTAGAAATATTAGTTGTCATGTCAAGTATAATAGAATAAAAAGAGGCAGTTTTTATTTCACTTACTAAGTTTCGCTCAACAGCCCTAGATGTAATTGTGATGAGTTCGTTTTGAATATCCTTACTTAAATATTTTACATCGCTCTTTGGTTTTTTTAATAGTTCTTTTAACACATGGTCATAGTTAGATACAAGTTTTATAGTCGATCGAAAATTTCTCCTTGATGCCGCATCATCATCAACAACCTCCTTATGACCCTTGCAAGCTAAATTTTGTTGACATACAAATAATGTCACCTTCAGGAAAAGATGTCAAACTTGTATCCAGAAGTTTGCTTCCTTCCTTATTCTTGATTCTAAACGGCGCAAGTCTCTAAATGAGAATTCAATATTTCATGGATACTTATTTTCTTGTTTCTTGCTTTATCCAGCTAAAATTAGATAATAATTTTCTTCTATTGGCAAACAGCCAACATGGTTCACAATAGCACTTATTTAATTTCGGCGAATAACACAGCCAGATCCTTTGTATTTCAAGGCCAGCTTTAGTTTTGATGGGGTAATAACATTCGATTTTATGCTTAACAGGAAATGGTCTTCTAGGACGACATAGTCCACATTCTAATATAAAATTTTTGAGCTTATTACAATTAAATGTATTTCAAAACAACCTCTATCAGAACGGTGCTTCGCATTTTTTAAAAGACTAAAAATTAATTCGTCTGCATTATTATTACTATTAATGCTGCTGGCATTGTTGTTATATAGATAATAATGTGCTTTTGGATCTGTGGAAAATGAGAATGCACTTGAACCTTGAAATTTGTCTAAATCCTTTAAATTTTCTTGTTCTTTTGACTTAGAAATTACTTGGTTTTTGTTGTTGTTCTGGAATTGGGGAAGATGAAGAAGCAAGAGTTTTGTGTGCATCTGTATTTGAAAAAAATCAATTGATTGTTTTGAGTTTATCAACGCGTTTGTCCTGTTCTCTCCTTCTTTTTCTGCTTTCGGCTCTACTTAGTTTCACTGCTTGTTGTTTTTGTCAGTAATTTTATTGTCATCTAGTATTGTTCCACAGTAATTTTGTTTTACCAGTGAATATTTACATCCACAGTAATTACACTATTAAAAATTATAGGACTGCATCTCGCACCCGCCGTGAGTGGCTTCAAAACAACGTAACAGATGGCATTGCTTGTCTATGAACTTTACAAATTCTTGAAACGTAGGGAAATAATCCCTTTTTACCTGCGACTTCCATTTCTGACGAGTGGTAAATGTTAATTTAGCACTGTTTATATGAATTAATGTATGTATTGTAGGTTGTTTATATTGTTTTAGTACATACATGATTTTTGTGAGATCATCTAAAAAGTTCTGCAACTAAGAATAAATATTGCGCTTGACAGGTTATAAATTAAATAAGGCTTTGAGATTGTTGTCTACGACTAATTTTTTATTTTCAAAGATGTTTTAATTTTTTGGGCAGCTTCGCCTGTTAATGCACTACGTAAATAATAAAATCGTTGAATGTTACTTAAATTAAGATTTTTATTAATCATTGAATTAAATAATACGCGTAGATCAATTGGGGCATTAGTAATGAACCATCTGCATTGTTTGATGAATTATCTTTACTGTCGACAACATCGCATTTTTGAGGCTAACAACGTTCTATAAAACTTGATGCCTTAGAAATAATTAAAAAAAGTGTTTTCAACGGTCTCCTACTCTATTTCATGAGAATGATCGTCGGATATCTGTATGAATAACAATGCGACAGAGATTAAAGAAAATGCACTTACTAGATGTCATCAATCTTTGATTTGAAGACAACTAGTTTGTAATGATAAGTTGCACATTATGGCAACATAGCATATTATGTAGAATGTAAAAGGAGCATGCGTGATAGAGAGTAGGTACCAGAGATGGCGACCGATTAAGTAAAGCTATGAAGTAAAGGTTAGCTTTAAGGAATTAGTTGTAATGTTAAGCATTAAAATATACAATAAATAAAATACAAATAAGGATTACTACTTTAACCATAATAACATAACATAACATGGCGCAGTCGATGACAAAAAACTAATTGGAAGAAATTAAAATAAGAAAAAGCACGTGCAGAACAAGGAATTAAAATAGAATAATGGAATCCCTGAGTCAACCAAAGCAAATGAATATGGTGGGCGATCTTGGAAAAAATTGGAAAGTGTTTAAAGAGGATTATGCAATTTATATGTTAGCCACAGGGGGAACAGAAAAAAGTAAAAAAGTGCAAGCAGCAATACTTATGCATTGCATGAGAAGGGATGCAAAAGAAATCCTAAATACCCTGGAGGTTAGTAAAGAAAATAGAGAAGATCCTGAAATGATACTTAAAACAATGGATGATTATTTTATTCCCAAGACAAACACGAGTGTGGAGCGACACAAGTTTAATACAAGAATACAACTTCCGGGTGAAACGTTCGATACATTCCTGAATGATCTTAGAAAAATTGCAACAAACTGTGATTATGGTACATTAAAAGATGGATTAATCAAGGATAGAATTGTCTGCGGTACAAGCGATAAAAGGATTCAAGATAGGTTATTGCGAGAAACATATTTGAACCTGACAAAAGCAATTGGTATATGTAAAGCTGCAGAGCAAACAGATATGCATATAAGGCAATTAGTTGAAAGGACAGGAACTATGGCAGTAGAAGAAATCAAGGTAACACAAAAAACCGACAATAAATTAGCAATTTTAGGTCACCAATCAACAAGTCATAGTCACAGAAACACAAATAAAACACATAGGTCATGGAATACTCGCAGTAGAGAGGAAAAGAATTATCAAGCACAGCAGAGAAGCAGTTGGGCATCAACTAGCAACGAGTCTTGTGGCAGATGTGGATTGATACATGGAAGAAAATGTCCTGCTTATGGAAGAGTTTGTAGCAAATGTAAAAGGTATAACCATTTTGCTAGAAATTGTAAAAAAATTATTAAAAATGTGCATGCTATTGAAAATTCTGAAAACATTGATAATAACACTGATGAAATGCATGAATATGTGTTGGGATCACTAGAAATAAATAATGAGCATTCAGATTGGTTTCAAAGAATCAAAATTTTAGATTCAAATACAATAAAAAATTGTAAGTTAGACACTGGAGCTCAGATTAATGTGGTTCCAAAACATATATTTAATACATTAAACCTAGGAGGTAGAATAAAAAACTGTATTGATATAGTAAGAAATTACGGTGGTGATAAACTGAAAGTTACTGGTTCTTGTGATTTATTAACAGAAGTAAATGGTCAAACCAGTGTAATCAAGTTTTTAATAACAGATACTGACAAGAAATCAGTACCAATTTTATGTATAAATACTATAAACTCATTCAATTTAATAAAATTAAATGTTGATGCAATTACTAAAGAAGCTGAAAATTGTAATGAAATAGTGCAGGTACATGCTGATTTATTTAAGGGAATAGGTAAAATAGAAATGAAACCGTGTCAGTTTAAATTAAAACAAAATTATGAACCAATTGTGGTTCTTTGTAGGAAAATTCCTTACCAACAATTAAATTTGTTAAAAATCGAATTAGATATAATGGTTAAAGAGCAAATTATTTGTCTAGTAACAGAACCTACAGAATTTATGAATCCCATTGTTTAGACCCACAAAATTTAAACAAAGCAATATTGCAGGAACATCATCAATTACCAACTTTTGAGGAACTCACTCATGACTTAAAAGACATGAAATATTTTACCGTGTTAGACGCAAATAAAGGATTTTGGCAGGTGTTGTTGGATGAGAAATCTTCTAGACTGACAACATTTGCAACTCCTTTTGGGCGGTTTTGTTTTTTAAGGTCACCTTTTGGGTTATCTTGTGCACCGGAAATTTTTCATAGAGTATTTAGTCAAATTTTTAAAGACATAAAAGGGGTAAAAACGTACATTGATGATTTAATAATATATGCAAAAACAAGAGAGGATCATGACAAAACTTTAAAACTTGTATTTAAGAAAATGAGAGAAAAAGGGATAGGATTGAATAAAGAAAAGTGCAAATTTAGTGTAAGTGAAATTAGATATGTAGGACATATTTTGACAGAATCTGGTATTAAACCTGATCGTCATAAAGTTGAGGCTATTCAACAGATACCTAGTCCAGAAAATAAAAAAGAATTATCTCGGTTTTTAGGAATGGTTACGTATTTATCGAAGTTTATTCCTAATTTATCGCACTTAACATACAATATGAGGCAATTGATAAAAAAAATGTAGAATGGGTATGGTTGGAAGTACATGAAAAAGAATTCAAGAGTTTGAAAGAAATATTAATAAAAAGTCCAGTACTCAAATATTATGACTCGACAGAAGATACAGTTCTTTCTGTAGATAGTTCTAAACAGGGCTTGGGAGCAGTGATTTTGCAGAGAGGAGGTCCAGTTGCTTATGCTTCTAAATCACTATCCGAAACTCAAACACAGTATGCTCAGATTGAAAAGGAGCTACTAGCAATAGTATTTGGTTGTCAACGATTTCACCAATATCTTTATGGTAGGGACTTTTTGGTAGAAACTGATCATTTACCTTTAGAATCTATTTTTAAAAAACCATTAAATAAATGTCCCCTACGTTTGCAAAGATTATTGTTGAATTTGCAAATGTATAATTTTACGGTAAAGTACAAACCGGGAGCACAACTTTATTTAGCTGATGCGTTATCAAGAAGCAGTTATGATGATAAAAATTTTGAAATAATAGAAACTGAATTTGAGGCACAAGTTAATCTTATAGACTATGTAAGCATAAGTAAACAACAATTTGTAAAAGTTGTAGAGGAAACTAAGAAAGATACAGAATTAGAAGAAGTGCGTAAAGTCATTAAAGAAGGATGGCCAAAAAATAAAATGCAATTAAAAGAATGTGTTAAACCGTATTGGAATTACAGGCACGAATTAGTTGAGGCAAGAAATCTTATTTTTAGAAACACGGAGATTGTAATACCAAAATCTTTAAGATCAGAAATGATAAATCGTTTACATTATAACCATACGGGAATCACTAAAACGGTCTTAAGGGCAAAAGGCTTAATTTTTTGGCCTTTCATTGGTAAAGAAATTACTGATGTATTAAAAATTGTCAGACGTGTTTAAAATATCAAAATACTCAACAAAAAGAAATTATGGTTTGTAAAGAAACTCCTAATAGACCGTGGCAATTTGTAGCAGTGGATTTATTTCATTACAGAAACAAGGAATATTTAGTAGTTGTAGATTTTTTTTCAAAATTTCCTGAAATTACTTGTCTTAACAATGACACTACTCATGAAATTATGATTCATATCATGAAATCTATATTTGCACGTCATGGTAAACCAGAAATATTATATACCGATAATGGACCACAATTTGTAAACAGAAACTTTCAAAAAATTATGAGTGAATGGGAAATAACTCACCAAACAAGTACTCCTTATTACGCACAGTCTAATGGGTTTATAGAACGTCACGTTCAGACTATAAAAAGGTTAATAAAGAAATCAATAGATGATGAAAAAGACGTATATCTTGCATTGCTAGAGTATAGAAAGACCCCAATAAGTATATATTTACCATCCCCAGCAAAAATGTTATTTGGTAGATCCCTAAAAGGTCAGTTACCAATAGATGAGAAACTATTACAACCCGATTTTGACATAAGAAAGTATAATCAACACCTGAAAGTAAATCAGCAGGTACAAAAACATTATTATGACGTACATGTAAAACAATTACCTGATTTGCAACCACGTGACAATGTAATGATTCAAACTAAAAATAAAACATGGGAACCAGGAAAAATAATTAAAATTGATTTGAATCGTCCGAGATCATATATAGTTCAAGTTGAAAGAAATGGTAAATGCTATATAAGAAACCGTAAATTATTACGAAAATTTGTAAACAAAAACATTGTAAACGACCAGAATTATAATGATATTTTAGAAAACTTTATACCTTCTAACAATATACAAGTATCAAATCAAAAATATTTAGAGGAAGAGGTAGTAAATAAGAATTTAAGTAGACTAGATGATAGGTTAGCTATTAAGGAAAGTTTTGATAGTAGTTGTGTAGATAAAACTAAAAGTAGAAGTGGTAGATGTATAAGGAAACCAGTATACTTAAAAGACTACGTGTAGAATATAGTTTACTTCAAAAATAAAAAAAAAAATAAAAAAAAAGCAAGGAAGGGAGATGTAATGATAAGTTGCACATTATGGCAACATAGCATATTATGTAGAATGTAAGAGGAGCATGCGTGATAGAGAGTAGGTACCAGAGATGGTGACCGATTAAGTAAAGCTATGAAGTAAAGCTTAGCTTTAAGGAATTAGTTGTAATGTTAAGCATTAAAATATACAATAAATAAAATACAAATAAGGATTACTACTTTAACCATAATAACATAACATAACATAGTTGGCTTGTAGAAATGTCAAATGTAGATCTTCTTAAGAAATGTTGAAATACTGGGTTTCACACTCAAATAGGTCAAGATGATAAACGGTTAAAATGATTGCATTAAATAACGTGCGAAAAACAAAAATGAATTCAACTACACGTATAATCTCACTTATTAATATCCGGCTCGAGAAGGACCATTACGTTTATGCAAAATCTAAAATAACGCTTGGGTGTAGTGCTGCACCTTATCTTTATTTAATTAAAACGTAGATGTTAACAAGTGCGCTATCAAAGTTGGACTGAACTGTCATACAATTTTTTGTAAACTTGAAAACTAATTAATAATGACAAATCGAAAGTTGTAATAGGTACCGAGGTCACGTAATAAGCCCTTAACAATGCCAGGTAACTAGAATCTTAATTCTACTTAAAGTAAAAGAGATTTCAAACAAAGGAGAATGACAAAAACCGAAACAATATGTACAATATTTAACTAAATCCTATAACTATGCAGGTAAAACGAAACAAAGCATTTGAAAATTTTGAATTTAACAAACTGCAGTGATTGTAATTATGTAAGTAGGTATGTACCTTTAATGCCAACATAAAAAATACAACTAATAGTTTATAATTTTTTATATTAAATTATTGTCGACTAGAAAAAAATAAATACAAACTTCGTGCGTTTAGGTATTACAGCGCTCCAGCTAAATGAAAACCTTGCCAGTTGGACTCGGTTTTCAAACAAAGGTGTCGCTCTATAAAATGTTTCCTGGTCAGCTTATAGTTTTATTCTAAATAACAGTATTTGTTATTTACATACTATTTTTAAATGTATAAACAATTACTTTATTTACTTTATAAAACATTTTGATTGTCTTCTTCATCAAGTTCTGCTTCTGTGTATAAAGAAAACAAAAAAAGCATGTTTTTGAACAAACTGAGGTATAAATGCTACCTTAAATCTGCATACAATACAAAACAATACCCATTTGAGGTTTCTACCTCTTACCGAGGCTGCAGCACAGCAACATTTGTTGAGGGTATACTTTTAAGTACAACAATGGCTTGGAAATGAAAAAGAGCAATGGAGTTGGAAAAAAACAAAAACTGCAGTCAGTACCAACGCTACAGCTACCAGCACCAAAAACAGTTTTACAACTTATTTCTTGAAAATGCATGAAGACCACTGAGATCAACTGTAGTTGCAAAAAAACAGACCTTAACTGTTCCAATATGTGCCTGAACTGCGAGAACAGCTGCAATAACATACCCGTTGCAGAAATTAAAGAAGTAGTAGAAGATGACTTGGAGTTTTTTGAATTGCTTGATGGTAACTATGCATAAAAAATTCTATCTCACTTTTATTTCTTCACTCATTATTTATTTGTGTGTTCAAAATATGTTTCTTAAAAGGTACTGCTTTCATATATATTCATTAAATTCATTAAGTATTTGGAAATAAGTCACTGATTACACTACCACGCCGATACTTAATGGCGCCTGCGTGCAAAAATTTTCATGACGTTCATGAAAATTATAGCTAAAAAATTGTTTCGTATTGTTAAATAAAAAGTTAAGCAAAAACAAACAAATATCTATTCAGATGACAATAATACAAGAAATATAAAAATGGTAAAACATACAAATTAATGGTCTAACTCTTAAAAATAAAAAACTTTCCAACATATAATTAAAACAAATTCTCCTTTAAAAGCTACTTCTAACAAATAAAAATAAATAATAAATTCTTTTTGTCGGAACTACTGAAGAAGAGCCTTTGTGCTGAATATTTTAAAGCTCCGAGTCAAGTAAGAGATTTTACTGACGTGTTTTGTATTAAATTTTTCTGAAAATTGTAAAAAAAGACGAAATTTACAAATTTTAGAAATTGCTTTTACAAATCCCACAATAATCAAATTTGTCAGTTTTGTTTACAACTATAGTTACAAAGTAAACAACATCGAAAAAATTCTATTAATTTTGTGCGTGTGTTGTGAAGACAGTGTTAATTCATATGATAATGACGAAAGAAGACAAACATCATTGCGAGCGCATTCCCTTTAATGTGAGTGAAGCTACGGCTGTTGTTATTGAGAATCTATTACCGGGTAAATCAAAAGAACGGTATAAAAGCGCATTCAAAATTTTTGGAAATTGGAGTCGAGAAAAAAAAGTTTTACTGAAGAAGTATTTTTTGTGTATTTTGCGGAAAAAAACAAGTTTGCAGAAACCCTCAAGTCTTTGCAGCATTTACTCTATGTTAAAATCCATGTTTTTATTGAAGCAGAATTTAGACACTAGCAAATTTTTTTAAATTTATTGCATACTTAAAGCAAAAATGGACTGGTTGCCAACCAAAAATCGAAATGTTTGTCTCGGGATCAGATTGATAAATTTTTTCTTAAAGCATATCTAAGGAAAACCCCGATCGCGTTTCTTAAACCAATGAACCTAAACAAACATCATGGCATGTAAATGAGCCGGCGTTACTAATTATTTTCATTTTTATAGTTCAATTTGCTTGCCCTCTATCTCTCTAAAAGGTACGAAAATTGTGCTCGGCATTGAATTAGTATTAAAAACCAAAACACTCCTGGCTGTTGTTTCCCATTTATAGTTTTAGTAGTATGTAATAGTTTAGTTCGAAATGGTTTAAACTGGAGGGTAAATCTTTTATAAAAAATTTTTTCATAAATTTTCTAAATGCTCAATAAACTGTTATAAGTTTGCGACTCTCTTTATTTCACTAGTAGTCCACTGTTGGCACCAACAATGAAACGCAATGTTTTGATTCTAAAGTTTTAATATCTTGAATGACCGCGTACTTATTTACTTTCTCAAATCTAAGCTTGGTTTAAGCAACGAGTATTAGGAAATATTTGGGTTGTGTTAGTAGCGCTTAGGTTCTTTTTTTCAAGCAATGTACTGTAAGAAACACAAAGCAAGCAACAAAATCTCAAAACATCGAACTTTATTTGAGACAATAAAATATTTTCAACAAAATGTCACCTTTGCAAAGTTCAAATAATAATATTGCGCCCACAAGCATGCTATGCGAGGAAAAGTCAAAAAATTGAGATTCATGTTCACTGACTGTCATTTTCTGCTGACTTAGACACGGATAAATGTAAAATTTTCTCTAAACACAATCAATGTTAGAGCCAAAGTGAATCTTTCTATCTTTCAGCAGTTTAGCCAAGGTTTTATTGAATATGGTCGGATTAAATAAATCATTCAATGATTAAATAAACAATTTATATTGCGTGATCCCTGGCAATTGTTTCACCGCACTCTAATTAGTTGAGGTGCATGTTAAAAAAAACCACAAAACAAAATGATTACTTGATTTTACCCGTTTTATAGCGGTTCACAGTTCAACAGTTTCTAAGATTATAACACGATTTGAACTACGTTCCTACATCCTTTTAGATGTAAAAGTTGCAAAGTGGATATTTCATCTGTGGTATTGTGCATCCACAGTTTAAAAACTGCATTTTTTTCAACAGTTTGTCGCGTGTACGATTTCTTGTCATATTTAAAGAAGACTTACAGCAGACTGGGCTTGCAATAAAAACATTTCGCAAAATAATTGATATAAGTATAATAAATCTTATCATCAACACGTCAATTGCCAAAAACAAAGAAAAGTAAATATTAAATTTGCTCTCTGTCTTTACAACAAAAAAAAACAAATAAAAAACCTCGTTTAAACAATAAAGATTAAATTTAAATAATTATTCTCAATTTTCTCGCGTTAGACAGTATCTCAATTCATTGCATCTCTCGTACAATAATCAAATAAAAAAATTACAAACGCATATTCAAATAAATTTAACTAATTTCTGACCTTTTTATATAGCGCCTCATTCTCAAATTAAAGATCACGTATTGCGGTTTGTTGGGTCTTGACTGGAAGCAGGTTGGCAACCACGTAACTATTTGTCACTAACTAATAGCTTTATACAAAAAGTACACTCAAAGAAAAATAATAATAATCTCAAAGAAAAATAATAATAATAAAAGTAAGTCAAGAAAATCACCCCTCAGTAACTTTTTTTCAGGTAAGTAAAAAAACCAGCGCGTAAATAATTCTTTTTTAAGTACGTAAATTAAACCATCGCGTAAATTAACTCGATTGCGGCAGCACTTGAAAAAAAACAACTTTTTTAGCGCGTAAATCAAAGGAAGAACTCCTTTATACAGTTTTAATTGTTTTTGCACCGCGTCAGCGTTTTTAAAACCTTAGTTTAAAACTCTTTTCTTCTTTGTACCCAATTTTGACTTATTTTCTAAAACGCTTTTTCTTTGATTGGTTAAGTTCACGAACCCTCTCGGTACCAAATCTGCCAATTAATTTTTCCTTTTTTTACTTAATTTATTGAAGGCGGTGTTAAGCCCCTTTCTATCCTTAAGATGTTACGACGTTTTGTTACTGGGCACCGCTGTATGTTTCAAATGGAATAAAAATTTACTGATTCTAAAGTTTTTTTCTTATTAATATTAAACAAATGCACTACTAACTATAAAAAAGCATTAAAAAAATGAATGTTACTGTAACACGAATTCTTTCTCTAATCTTGACAAATGTATAACGCAAATAATCTTTACAATTGCCTGACTGTTGGTACAAGTACAACATTCAAAGTTTACTCAAATTTTATTTTACATGCTCTCGTCCTATGTTGATAACTTTACAGTAAAATCGTTTATGACTTAAACTAGTAATTACTGATAGTTTTTATTATGACAATTTATAAATGAGATTTATTAATTTATTATTAAGTTATTGTTTACGCATTTTAAAAATTGAACATAAATGATTGGATTAGTCAAACATGTATGTTTCGGTCGCGCTGCTTTTGGTGACCACTGCGGCTTTTTTGCGGCTAAGGGTAGCTTTGTCGGTGTCGTAATATTAGATCAGGTATTTGAAGTTGTTTTTCTTGTAAACCATGCTTTCATCAAAACCGCCACAATTTTTGTATTGAAATGATTTGCTTAATTTTCTTAGATTTAAACTATGGTGATTTTATACTAGTAGATTAACTTGCGATCCCCGTCTCACTTCGCTGATAAGAATGTTTCTTTTTCGGACTTATGTGTTTACTTCTGCTGCGTTTTACTATTATCTCAACGAAAATAACCAATAAATTATTACCTTAGGAAGGAAAGTTGTATATAAACATTTTTATAGAAGATAAAATTTACTATAAAAAAGTACGCGGAAGGGTAAAATTACCTTCAATAGTTTAGAAGATACAAGTGTTTAAAGTTGCACAAAAATGTCTTACATTATATGAAAATTTTGTAACTCTTAAACTATTAGATATAATTATACTCTTCCTCAAAATTTTTTGTAGTAAATTTTGTGTTCTATAAATATGTTTATGTGCAATTTTCATATATATTGTACCGTTTTTGCAGCGGAAGCTCCCGCAGATCTTATTCTGCAATTACCATAATTATTTCTTAGCACTGTTGAGTGAAATTAAGACTTATTATATTTTTAAAATATAAAACGAATCATAAGAAATATCTTGTTTAATAATAATAAACACTGCATCCAAAAAATACAAAAAATGAAGTGAAATGAAGGGCACCACCGCAAGTTCCAGTAAAGTTTTTACAGTACTGGTCCGTAAAATTTAATTTTCCTGCGTGTTAATAAGTAGGAAAATGTTGTTTTCAAGACGATTTTCGGGAAAATCTAATTTCACAAACTAAAAAAAACGGCAATTTACAAAAAATCCACTTTTCGAGCCTTCATGTGGACAAATTTTTTAATGATATTGTTTACGCCAGTAAACACATTTAACCCCACTTAAAGGTAGACGAGGGTAGTGCATTTAAATTAGGTAGCACGGGAGAAGCAGGGGCAGTCTTTTAAGGACAGTGTTCATTTTAAAATGCAAAAGAAATGTAAAGTTAATTTAAAGTTGTATTTAATAAATAAAATCAACAAAGGTCCTTCAAGTATTTTAATTTTGTAGGAAGCTTAAAACGGACCCCACGTTAAGTAACCTACAGATATGGTGAATATCTATTTCTTCTAATATAGATGATGTTATTGAGATGATAGATAAATTTGATAACCGTTCTTGAATCATGGTCGACCTTAAATAATTTTGTATTAGTTTTAATTTGGAGAAGGATCTTTCTGCAGTGGCAACAGATACTGGTAAAGTGAGTAAAACTGGAATAGCAGCTGCTAAGTTTGGATATACTGCAATTAAATCATTATAAAATTTTAAATATATGATTTTTTAAATCTTTGTTTATTCTAAATCTATTCCTACTTGTTTGGAGTTTTCCATTGTATTTGTATCCAAATCTTGATACCAAACAATACGTAACAGTCAAACTGCTTCCTAAAACATTGTTTCAATCCGTTATAGATCTGTATTCTAAACGTCGTAAATCAATTCCATATACAAAGCTTCCGCTTTTATGTTTAATTGTAACGTTTACATGTCATTTTAAAAAAAAATTTCTGTACGTTTTATTGACTAATAATTTATGTAATAACATAAATATTTTTCAATTTTTAACTTGACAAACTAACTGAAGTAAAACTAGTCATCAGTATCGTTAATACATGGTGTTTGTCGTAAACATGCTCTTGTTAGAAATTTTAATGGCACAGGACAACATTCATATTCTTTATTTTACAGAAGCAAAACTCAAATACTTACCAGAAACTTAAAAATACATAGCTGATATATGAACTCTGTCAGGGGAAGTGTGTAACTTTTGAAAATTAAAAGTAAATATTACTTTGCGTTCCGACCATTTTTACAGAAACAAGCAAATTAATAAAACGTCTATAAAACTAAGTGATTTCTGATTTAAATAGACCATAGCATCTCTTAGAAAATGGGTAACGTAAGTGTATATACAGGGTTTTTCACGTAACCCGTTTGTTAAAAGTTTTTATACTTCCAATCAAAATTGAATTTTGATTTTTTCTAATATTAGGTAAATGGTTATTGGCTTTAACATTAAAATATATTCAAGAACGTATCACTTTCGGTTATACCGTAAGTGACATCAACTTTTTTTATTACAAATAAAATTTTAATTTTATTAATTTTACATGTCATTTTAAAATTATTTTGTTCATAGCTCATTATCCCAAAAGTTAACGGTTTTGAAATATTTAGATGTTTTTGAGTTTTCACATTTGTAACATCAACAATTCATATCTTGTCAAATTATGAAGTTTAAGCTGCGATTTTTGTATCACTATTAACTAACATTTTTTAAACGACTTTTTGTAAAGGTCCAACACACGTACAGCGTGTTCAAAATATAATGCCAAAGTTAACAACTTTTACATGCGTAAAACTCAAGGATGGTTAAAAACACAATAAAATTCTGCATCGATTGATATAATGGTTTCCTATACCTATCTTTACCTCTTAATGAGTTCTAAGGATTTCTTTGATATTAGTACAAATTTCAATTAACACGCTCTAGTGGCAAGATCCTAAATCGCAATGTCTACAATTTATTTAGAGTTAGTTCCTTAAGGAATGTTGTTTTCAACAATACTAAGTTTATTGAAATCAGTTGAGCTGTTTCGAAGTTTAGACAATTCTTTGGAAAAACCTTTAAACACTTCTCGCCACTTTATTTTCGGAGATAGGGCAAAACATATTTAACAAAAAATACTTGATTTTATTTTAGCTTTAGAAAGCATATACCTTTTTGTTAAAATTCCGAGAAGCATCACTTTTTGAATTCAAGACAGCGGTTACGCCTCCCTGGTGGTCATTTTACAAACTTAAAAATTATTTCCAAGATTTTTTTTGGCTACTTTAGATATACAATTTTTTACAGCAAGTTTACACAATGAGTGATTTTAATTAAAATTAATTATAATGAACAATTCCTAGTAAGAAACAGAAGCAAAGTGCAAACATTGTTTCTTAATTTAATTAGTAGTTACTGCTAGAAGAAATAATAACTATTAAATTAAAATGATTTGGTTTCTAGTTCCAAGAATTATACTCCATACCCATCAAGTTATGTAACAAAACAAAATTATATAAAAGACATCAAAATGTTGGAATAATTCAAATAAATGCATTTTATTTGTCAGACGACTTGTTCATTCAAACAATTTATTGAATTAGTGTTCCAAAATAGCTAGTAGTTAGTACTTATTGTTCATATTATTCACAAAATGTATGTAGTTTCTTCTTTTGTCGGTTCTTTATTTGTAAATATTTTACAAAGATGAAATCACTACTGTTGCGATAATTCAGATAAAAAACATTCTGCAGTCAAGTAATCCCATAACTCGAATAAATGCACTACGCATCAACCAAATTAATATTTGATATTCATTTGATCAAAAGTAAGAACAATTTCGCCTATAATGCAAAGTCGGAAGCCACTACATTAATCAAACAAATCAATTAACAAATCGAATGATTGCAATATTAATTCTGCCAATCTTCGAAGTAAAATTTGGGTATAGCTAGAGATTTTTAATAAAACAAGCTCCTTATTAAATTATTTAAAATGATGTAAAACATAACCTAATTTAAATTAACCTCAATCCGATAAACAAACGTAAAATGTCAATATAAGAACTGGCAACATTACTTATTCTGTCATATACGTTTATTTTAATTATACTTAATAAATATTGTAAGAGCAAAGTAGGTATAAATCAGTCAAAATTTTGACATGTAATTTGTATCAAAAAGTTTTGGTAAAATGTGCTGTGACGATTTTAAATGTTGCATCTATGCTGCAATATTTTCTTTTGTAAGTTATTTTACTAAACACGTTACGTTTAATATAATTTCTCATTTTTAGTTACAAACACTCATACATTTAACCTATTGTTCGTGGGGAATTAGAGTTTACAATTGCTTAGTTGACTTATCAAAATCAAAAAGTTTTAAGTTTTTTTGGTATATGACGTATCTTTACAGTAAGTAGTTTTTAATTACAATTTTTGTTATTTTGTGGAGTAGACGCTAACGTTACTTCTTAATTTTTCAACATTTACATTTCTGTTTAAGGATTTAAAACTTTTATTGTACACTATATTTTGCTGTAAAATGTAAAATAACGTGATTGCATCAAAATTAATAAAAAAAAGTTCACATACGTTAGATTTGTTATTGTAATTTTTAGTTTTTTACATAGTTTTTTGTTAAAAAATGGATACACATAATGTAAATTATTTTAAACAAAAAGCAAAAAGTTAAATTAAGATAAAGTGTCGTTTACTTATAAAATCAATCTATCAGTAAGAGTTAACAAATCTAATTTTTGTTTAAAGCGATATGTGTTTAGATAGAAAAGTTCGTTAAAGCAAATAGATGAATCGTCTTTGGAGAGACGATGAATGTAAATATATCAATAAGGTTATGAAAAAACCATTTATTACAATATTAAGATTGTTTAACATTAACTTAAAAAATAATTTGTAAACAAAAATAGAAAATGCTGAAATAGTATTCAAAATTTTGTTTTTTAAAAGAGAATTGATTTTATAAAAACGTTTGATTCTTCTGGTTTTGAAGTTTTTATAGTTCTGTAACTATAGTCCTCGCAATTTAACTTTCGATGCACGTCATTAACGTCAGTGACGTAGTTATTCAACCATGTTGTCGGTATTATCATGTAAACTTACTGTTTTCGTACATTCTGAATATTACATTCCGAATTACATTTTCATTAAAAGTTTCTACATTCGTAACAGGTGTACTACGCTTACGTTTTGAGGAGTTCTAAGAACCTCGTTGTTAGCAACCGCTGTAGATACAGAAATAACTGTAGAACAGGCGCGGGCAAATACTTTTAAGCGCGGGCCAAAATGAAATTTTTAAAATGTCTCACGGGCCGGAGGACTATACCGAGTACGTACAAAATCGCATAAAAGAGATTAAAAAATTGCTTGCGGGATTTTTCAACGGGCCGGATAAAGTAAGCAAAGGGGCCGGATGCGGCCCGCGGGCCGGCTTTTGCCCACCCCTGCTGTAGAATATACATATGTATGTATTACCACAATTTAAATATTATGTAAAAGGGTACCTCTCGCATAGCATTTACTGATATCAATGGACCACCATTATCGTTCAAGCTCAAAATAGTACAGTTTTGTATCAAAAATAATTATAAAAAACAATGAGCACTTTGACGTAAAAAACACAAATTAAATTTGACAGATGCCAACAACCCTGCAACTGTAGTAAGCACACCAACAACTTGACAAAAAAATTCCATAAGACAATTCGGTATTTATTTAATTTTTACTATAAATAGGGTGGTATGAATTTTACGTCATTAATGACGTGCATCGAAAGTTAAATTGCGAGGACTTTATATATTCTTTAGTAGAGGTTAAATAACAAACCTATTATCACTAACTAAAAGTTAATACACATTTTTAGTGAAAAGTTAGTATTAGATCCAATTTTTTTTGTGTTTTGAAATATAACTATTTTTTTTGATCGTACATTACCGCTCGGTTTGTTAACAACCCGTTTCCAAAATTACGGAACCTACAAGAATGCGTTTAAATAAATCTATCCTTTTTCGTTACTAAAAGAACTTAAAAAAATTTATTATTATTATTATTATTTTATCTATAAAATATAAGGTCATCTGTATTAACATTGCACTTCAAAAAATCGTACATTACTTTTGGAGATAATTCTAATTACATGAGGACAATAATTATGTAGAAGATGTTAAATTTTACAAGATTTCTAGAAAACAGACAATTTTTGTTTTATTTAATTTTTATTTAAGTAAATTGAAAACCAAAAACACATTTTACCACGTTGCGTAATAAGTTGTAAGCACATCAAAAAATTTTACTGGGTTGGTGGGAAACAACTTTGTAATTTGCAATAAAATTAGCAAAATTGTCAAGCAGCCAGAGAAAAGTATAATTGCAATAAATTTTGGGGAATTAACAGATGTCCATATAAGTATTGAATAGCCGCCATTAAGATTAGATAGATAAATCTTAGGTTAATTAGAACGAAATAAATACAAGATCCCTCGGTGTAGTTGAGGTAACTGCGCAGATATCACAGTTGACAAGTACCAAACGAAACATCTATGTATTGTTTTATTTAATGTCGTTTTCACAAATTTATCGACAGTTTTTTTATTGTTTTGCAGTTTTGAATGGCGGCTATTCAATACTTACAATCCGTCGTTTTACGAACAAATTAAAACTTACTATCGTTACCTGCACTCTCCAGATGATTGGAATCTCTTTGACAACATTACGTACCACATTTAAGGTAATCACTGAAGTTCACCTAAAACAGTTTCAATTGTTGGAATTCAAGAACCACAAGCTTTCTTATAGTGCTGGTTTTTTGAAAACGCCTAATTTAGTTCCTCGTATATGAAATCACCATGTCTATACGCATTTTCTAAAGTCTACCTGTAAGTTTTTGTCGAATATTCTTTGCAAATTTACATTTTGTTTTTGCGTTTAGAAACTACAAAACTTAAGTAAATAAATTCTGTCGCACCATGAGTGTTTATCATACAGCTATTTCTAATTTGGTTTATTGCGCTAAACTCGGAATACCGTCACCTTATTAGAAGTTTGTTAAAATGGGATATTTAAGTAGTTGTTAAACGTTGTCTACGCACATACCTGTTTTTGTGATCGCTAAATCAATAAGAAAATCCAAATAAAATCGAAATTATTAAACACCTCAATAATTTAAATCGTGACTACGACTTCAAACTATTCCCATTTTGGTTCCCGATTATCAAAGACACGCTGCTTTTGTTATGTGCAAAAAATGTTATTAAAAAAATACTTAAATTAATGTAACATCAACGATGTTATTGCTCGCTGCCCAGTAGACAAGGGCTAGATTAAACCAAAAATAAAAATTTGTGAATATTTGGAAATCTCGTCTTATTGCCACATTTTATTTCCGAGCTTGATTAGCCTCTAAACGAATTTTCTAAAACATAATACTTTAGTTTTTTAATAAATATTCAAAATATAAAACCTTAAGCTTTCGGGTTGTTATGTTTATGATTATAAGCGACTTTTGGATTAGACCGCGTCGTAGTAAAACACCCAGACTTAGGCTTGGTCATAGTCTCTTCTTGAGAGCTAAAACAAGAAGTAGAACTTGGCCTTTGTCGTATTGTATTGTAAATTAATAAATTATAAAATGTGCATTAAATAACGTTTAAGCAAGAAAAAGAAGTTGAATTTTAACTGCATTTGTACTTAACAAGTTCTTAAAAATAAAACTAAAATTAAGATGAATTTAAAAACGTAAAATAACTTAAAATTACAAGGTGAAATTCTGATAAAATGCCACTACTGAATACAAACTTAACGGCAATAGATAAAACACATTAAAACGTCGCATTCAACCAACCACGACGATACTTTTTTTTATATACGGAGACTACTTCTTCTTAAGTCACTTCCATGGACTTTGGAATCTGATTTGATTCACAAGTTGATTACTTAATTATTCAGTAGTTGTTTGTTAAACGGTGGTTTGTTTATTGAAGTTTATTGACTTTTTTCTTACTTTTTTGGAGTTTCAAATCTGACTTGGTGTATAAGTTGATTACCTAACTTTTCAGAGTTAGTCCATTTTTGATTGCTTTTTTGTTTTTTTACGCGTTTCTTACAAAAGTATGCCAAACAATAGGAATTTCGGTTACAACACTGACAGAGTTCAAACCTAAAAGACGTTTTTTCTTAGTAACATTTTTATTCTTTGTCGCACACGCACAATGCACACAGGTTTTTTTAGTTCAAGCAAGCGACGCGAGTTATTGATTACTTATATTTTTATTTTGCGTTCTACCGCTTATTGCTTTACACACAAACCTGTTTAAACAAACGCTTAACTTATATTAAAATTAAATTGTAAATAGCTATAGAGATGTGCAAACTGTGTGAAAGTTGATTTTATCTTCGCGTAATTCAAATACGTTTTTTGTGATGGGGTTAATTCAATGTGTTTCCGAAATTGTTATTTTGCGGACCTATGTTTATTAAGACGTTTTTATTTATTTTGATTGGTACTACTATTTCCTTAAATATTTTATATTCTTTTTTTTAACATTGTATAACAGTTTTCAAATTGACTAAAGATAAATTGATAAAACAGAACAGCATATCGTAATATTTGTATGAAATTCTTTTGAAACAAGTCGCGAATCATTATCAAACAACAATTTGAAGAACATCAAATATTAAAAAGACTTGTTTCTTTCAAAATTTAATCATAGGTTTCGTAGTACCTGTACGTATAGGTTGAACTAAAACAAACGTAGTGAACTGATCGGTGACAACAAAAAAGTATTGATTATTTTTTTAAATCTAGACAATGGTTCTAGAAGCTTTATGCTGACTAGATGAAAGGAGAAACCAATTATTTTTTTCTTACACATCAAACCTGGACGGCTAACATTTGTACTCTTCTAACTAGCATAAATTTTACAGTTTCTAACGGACTTTCACCTTTCTTTTTATTCTTAATCAAAGAGGTGATAGGAGTTGATAATTGAACAAAATCTTTAATGAAACGCCAATAATAACTAATCAAACCAATAACACGTTTAATTTCAGTGGTATTACGAGGTGTTAAAAAATTCACAATTGCATAAACTTTTTCTGGATTGGTACATAAATCTTTATTATCTATAACAAATCCTAAAAGTTTTAAAGAAGATCGGTAAAATTGACACTTATCAAAATTTATTGTAAAACCAGCATTGCGGAGACGATCACATAATTCATTTAATACGACAATAAGGTTTGCATAAAATGTACTTCAGCGTCATTGTTGGAGAAATTTAGTACTGTGGCAGGTAATAATAAAAGAGGTTAGTTTGAATAATAACAATACTCATACATTTATTTAATCTAACAACAACAAAAAAGAACTTTAAACGCAACAGCACTTACTTAACCTCGATCGGCGTACACACCTGCCGCGTTGAGCGCTAACTTAACGACTACCCAAAACGGATGATGGTAGGGAGATGCAACGCGTGACAGGCCGGATTTGCTCGTCAACATTTAGTGCGGTTTATTTGAAATTTCAATCTTAAGATCATACAACTCAGCCTTCCTAACTCGTGATCGCCCTCGATCATTACAACTAGTTTTATCTTAGATGCTAAATTACAAACTATCGATAATAAAAATTTATATTAGTCAGGCCATCGCCTCATGTTCGCCAAATCAAACACAGAATCAAACGGTATTTGTGTAAAATCGTTTAAATCTTTAATAACATATTGGCCATTTCCTAACACTTCTCCTACAACATAAGGACCTTTGAATTTCGGAATCAGTTGTTTGTTTACTCTTGGTGTAACGTCATTATTAGTTATCATCACCAAATCACCTTTGTTATAAACACTAGCACTTTTATGAGTTTTATCATAATAACTTTTGTTATAGTCTTGACTTGGTATATTTGCTTCAGCACTACTAACTATTAACAAATCTTTTCTATCGTTATTACCTACTTCATAATATCTTTACCATTTTGATTTATTTCGTACAATAAAATACTAGGCGTGTGATCAGTAGATTTTGACAACGTATTATTTAAGTTATATTCTACTTTGGCTAAAACAGAATCTTATTTATTTAGGTTTGGTGAAATCTTTGCCAACATAGGCACCACAACTCGCTTTACCTGTCCATTGGCTCTAGGTACACCCGTGGCAATTAATGAATGGGTTATGTCTTGACCATCCAAAAATTGTTTAAGCTCTTGTCACGTAAAGGCGGTACCCCTATCAGATATAACTTTATCTGGTTTACTGTACGCGCAAAAATAATCGGCTAAACACTTTATAGTTTCTTTACTAGTAACCATTCTACATGTATACAGGCGCACAAATTTTGTGAACGCGTCCACAACCACAAACAAATACCTATTATGAAATCGCGTTTTTTCTAAAAGCCCACAATGGTCAACATGGATTACACTAAATAGGAAATTTTTTTTTAGAATATTATGAAGAAAGCCTTCGGCTCTGCCACTATTTGGCGAATATACAGCACACTTCAAACACCTGGAAATATGGTCAGAAATTTTAGATCTTATTTTGGGAAACCAATAAAATCTCTGGATTAATTCTACGCTTTCCTACACCGACAAGTCCCATATCATCGTGACAAGTTCGAATAACGTTAGTCACTATAACTTCAGGAACATAAAACAAAAAATTTCCTTTATTTTTTCTATAAACAACACCGTTGCGCAATTTGTAAAATTTATTCTAAATGACGTGCTATATCTGAAATAGTGACGTCTTTTGTCTGATAAATTGCGAGCGTTCTTTCGAAAGAGTTCTCTGAAATGACAAACACCTGATGACACATATTTAATGCGTCAACATGTTTTATTCGAGCATTACCTCGATGCTCAATAGTATAATTAAAATCGTCTAATATCAACGACCATTTTGAAATACGAAGATTTACTTCTTTTTTTTAAGAGCTAGTTTTAGATTGTTGCAATCAGTAAAAATTTTAAAATGCAACCCTTGTAAATAAATCATAAACGCTACAAAGCGTTTACAATTGATAAAAATTCCAGTTCGAAACTGTGGTACTTAGATTCGGTGTCTGACGTTCTCTTACTAAAATACAACACCAGATGAAACAGCTCCAAATCCTAAGCTACTAGCATCGAAATGCAACTGTGTTTCTACTTTAGGAGAATATAAACACAAAAGCGGTTGACAAATCAAACGGTTCTTTAACTCTTCAAATGCCAAGGGTTGCTGAGGACTAAATTGAAAAACAACTGTTTTCCGTAATAAGTCATACACTGGCTTAGCTATAGTCGAAAATGAATGAATGAATCTACGAAAATAAGATACAAGTCTCAAGAAACTGTGTACCTCTTTGAATTCCTTTGGCACTGGAAATTCTTTCGCAACTCGCACATTGTTAGGGTTTGGCCTAATGCCCTCACTTTCTACAACATACCCTAAATACTCAATAGTATCGTGTAAGAAAAAACACTTATCTACACGCAAATTCAACTTATTTGCAACTATTAATTTTAACACTTCGCTTAATATACGTAAATTTTCGTTTACGTCCACAGTAGCGATAACAATATCCTTAATATAAATCATAATTTCGTTTTTCTCTATTAATTCTTGAAAAATCAAATGTATATATCTCATAAAAACTGCCGGGCTATTGCAGAAACCAAACGGTAATCGAGTATACTCGTACTGACCGATTGGAGTAACAAACGAGGTATACTTTATCGATTCTTTATTGATAAGAACATGATGAAAAGCATTTTTGAGGTCTAATTTAGTGAAAAAACGTTTGCTCCTTAAACCATTAAGACAATCATCAATGAAATGCAAAGGATAGTTATCTCTCACTGTAATTTTGTTTAAACAACGAAAGTCGACACACATTTGCAAAGATCCACACTTCCGTTTAACCAAAACAATAGAAGAACTATATTGGGACGAGCTTTTCCTTATTATAGCCTTCTCTAACAAATCGTTAATAATTTTAATAACCGCTCCCTTCTCAAAAAACGATAACCTTCTCGGTCTAAAAAACGGTACGTGTCTAGGTTTTGCTACTATGTCTACCGTAAATTATGTTTTAGGTTTAATAAGCCTAACTGGAATGACATAATCCTTGTCAAATACCTGTTTGCACAAATCCTTAACCTCATTACTCAACTTTTGATTTAAATTTAGCGTAGTCATAACTAAATTATCGTTATGGAAAGAATCTATTAAAATAATACTGTTTGAAATAAATTCTACATGCTCGTTCACACTAACTTTCTGCACGGTATAAGTGTTACCCATAGTTATCCTTAGCCTAAGGTCAGAAATAAAATCTTTTCCTAAAAGGCACTGATACTTCATCGTACCTTTATTTACAATATAAAACTTAATCTCTACATTACCTACACCATTAACTTGAACTTTACATAAATATTGTCCTAAAATACCTACTTTCAAGCCATTTATTCCCTCAAAACTATCAACACTATTACAGTATTCAATAAAATTATTACGAACGACACGGGACTGCCGCTGTCCAACACCGCTGATACCTCGATGTCGTCGTTTCCGATTGGCATCACGATTGGCACTTGATACACTGAAACGATTTGTGTTTCCACTAGGAGAGCAGTGCTATCTGCCAAAGCCGTTACGACAGATCTTGACGTTGTCGGAGACTTCTTAGTGCAATACTGACGATGATGAACATACCCCTTTCTGTTGCTTAGGTTGAACACAAGAGAGCGACAAATGACCATGTTTTCCACAATTGTAACACCTAATTGTAGATTTTCTCGGCTCACTGTTTTTCGTAGATACATTCGCATTAACAGCACATCTTACTGGAGGTACGTAAGTTGTAGACACCTGTCTTTTGCTGCTCGTAATATTGTTCATCAATTCCAACATAAGCGTGAGGCTCTTGAATTCTTTCAACTTTGCTTGAGTTTGTAGCATCGGGTTATCGAATCTCATCTCATCGTTTGTAAGGTTAACGTTGTTTCCTAGCAACACTTTATTGTGATAGTAGCACGAAAATTTCTCCTCTTTCTTCTACCTTCTTGCTTCGAAGTGTCGCATCATAGGAATACGGTCTTCTTTGCATGAAAACATTCTTGTTAGCTCCTGTTGCAAGTCCGCTAACAATAAAACCGCATACTCTGGTCGGGAATGGAATTTTGAGACTACAATTAACGTCATGACCCTATCTTCAACACTATAAATATCTTTAGCGGTGCTGATTCTTTAGAACCACGAAGTCGCGTCTTCATTTGAATTCCCACCAAACTCTGGTATTAGAACCGCTATCTTTGAATTACTGTGTACGTTTTTGTTTACTTGCGCAGTACACACGGCCATTGCGATTAAATCACTGCACTTCGTATTCTCAGTTGCTATTTTTTTAAAAATAAATACGTACACAAAGATTTAACAAAACAAAAGTATATCCAACAAATAAAAATCACTCGCTTAATATTTATTTTTAACTTTACGTTACACACGCGATTTACTACTCAAACTTTGTTAAATGCATACGACACGTGCACAACAAAATGGTAAAATATCCGTTAACACTTACTGGAATTAGTTCTGGATTGCCGTTTATCAATGAAAGTTGTTTTAAAATTGCAAATTTTTATATTACAAGTTATAATGATTTACAGAACTTTACAAGTTAGTAATCATATTTAACTAATGACGAATTGTGATAAATAAAAAGAAGCTTTTCAGCCTGTTCCTCCAGTAAACGGTTACGTTTTGCTTCGTACACAAGTCTTGCCTCTGAGAATAGCCTTTACTATAAACACTTTTGCTAGGAGATGAAATATATACCTTCACTAATTTTGATAGAATTGGGTATTGTTTGGCGATGGTTGACCACCACTTAAAAGAGTCTTCTTTTTGATCCAGACGAACCGTTCTCAAATAATAGTCAATCTCATTTGCTGCAGAGCTTTTCACCATGTCAAGAGATTGGTCTGTTCCTTTTGCAAATTTGTCAAACCAGTTCCAAAAGCTGTTGTAACACTATGCTCATTTGTGTTAGTCTTCTAGGCAGGTGGAGAATAATCATCAATATAATCGGGTAATTCATCATCACATTCAAAATCATAGCTCATTTTTAAGACTTGTAATAGAATTTGTTTTTTTGCTCTTTTAGTTTAAGCTAATCTCAATAAATTGGTTTTAATTATACGGTCCAGAAAACTTGCAACCAAGTATTTGTCATTCTCTTTAAACTCAAAACGTTGTTCAAGCTGAGTTCTTAGTGACGATTTCATATTCAATAAGTTAGGTGTTCCTACTGCAGTCTTTTCTTTCCCAGGTATTTAATAAATGTGACAACATGTGGTATTACTTCAGAAATACATGAAAGACCCGAGTTAGTAATTTTAGTTATCTCTTTGAAAGATTTGAGGAGTTTTATACATTGCTCTAATTATTCCCACTGAGCTGGCAACAAGCTATTTAAAGTAGCATAGTCGGTAACATACAAGGATACAGCTTGTTTTTGTTCTAGAAGTCGTTCCATCAAATAATAAGTAGAATTCCAACGTGTGCTGACCTCTTGTACAAGTTGACAGTCTGGCAAGTTAATTTATTGACGGCTTTTCTTGTGCAATAGCAGAGTAATTAAAGTGGGCTGCAATCCGCCTCTCAGCAGCCACTGTCTTCATAATTTCTTGTTAAAACTTTAATGATTTATTAATTACATTTTGCAACTCGTACGGGTTTTATCATATTGGCTCTACTGTCGTGTACAACCAAATGAATATTTTTTTGAAGAATGTTCCAAAAGTCTGCAATGGCAATTAGCTCCTTTGCTATATTTTCTCCGCGTATATTCTGGAGACAATCAATGTGCAGTGAAATTTAAGAAACTAGCATTATTGTGTACACACATCCTCATGTTAATCGTTACAGATACATAGATACTGATGTAGATTGTGAGAAATTAGTTTTAATTTTTGAATGTATTCTGTCATATATATCAGGAATACTTTTTTCATTAATATAGTTGCGACTAGAAATTTTGTATTGTGGCGTAGTTTCCAAAACTGTTTTCTACTAGCACTGACATTTACACTAGTATGTTTACTTACAGAAGTGGAGGGAACTGCAGTAACAGTAGAGTACTGTTCAGGATGTTTGTTTCTAAGATGGCTCGTTATTTCAAATGTGCCTGCCTTCTTGCCTTCACCACTACGTGATATTTTATTGTTACACAACAAACACACAGCAAACTAATTGTCATGTTCATCAATGTCATAGTATTGCCAAATAGGTGATACTTTCTTAATTGTCGCCATTCCATTACACACACTTCAACAACAAAAAACGAAATACAAATGAACTCACTGACAGACCGTTAAGTACTGAATGCCTGATAAACAATGCGAGCCACCTATTCTTCCTCGGTCAAAGAGACAAGTTCCGACTTATCTTACCATGAATCATCGCTAAAACGAAACATCACAACTGAAGTCGGTTATTCGATCGCCGGATATTCGGAATTTCGGCATAGAACCTTACCGAATATCTGGTATCCGATCAAATGACTATCCGTTACATGATTGGTTATTAGTTTCTATTTTAATTTGGTTTCCTTCCTTTAAATATTTGCAAATTGCGTTTCACGTGTTAACCGTCACTTGACTACAAGAAATCTATCTTAATGTTACGTTTTACAAACAATTTTTTGCATAAAACACAAAACGTAATTTTTGGTTTTAAAACAATTTATTGTTATAATTTTGTAGCGTATCTTATATTATTGTTGATATTTTTGTTTTCAATAATTTTATGCATATGTAATCGATAATTGTTTTTATTTTTCGTATGTTATATTTAATTTTAATTTAGTGACATTAAGTTTTATTCATAAAAGTATATTAATGTTGTAAGTATTTAAACCGTTGTAATATTAATTCATTTTTAAAAACAACGTATTTAATTTTTTTAAATTTTTTTATGTATTCAAACTATAACTCTAAATAAAATTAATTTTATAGTTATGCATATACAGTCAAAAACATAATTGTTGACAATTTTATAATTTTTTTATTTTTGTTAGTGTTAATACGCTTCTGAGGTTTTTTTTGTTCTAAATATAAATAATAACGCAGCTATTACATTTAAAGTTATACTATTATTTTTGATGATTTTCTGATACAATTGAAATTTTTAGATTCTAACTGTAAAGAAGCATACATTGGTGACTACATACCCAACGATGTTTATAATTTGTCGCCGTTTTTTATTACACAAAATGAAGTAAAAGACATAAAATTTCGCAAAAGTTCACCGATTCTACAAAGGATCTACACCATATTTTTAACTTATATTGTTTTGGATTCGTTCTGGTTGTTGTTTTCACTAAATTTATTAGGTACATTTGAAAAATACTTATTTATATATTACTCTTTAACGTTTTTAGTTGGAACGCTGTTAGAACTTCAAGCAAAATGGGCACTCGTTTTTTATTTTCCCTGGGCGTTTGTTGCATCTCTTGAAATAATATTTGATATAATTTCTACATTAATGTTTTTAGTGGACGCTACGCAAACATATGTATACGTAATATGTAATTAAATTATAAATTAAATGTTTCAATTTAGAGTTTAGAAAAATGGTTAAATTTTGTTGGAGTTACAGAAGACAGTACCAACATTATTCCTAGAATTACTTTAACCTACCCTGAAATAGCTACCACTCTTCCTTCCGTCGTGATGGTTATCATCTTCAGTCGATTCTTTTTTATTTGGGCTCTTAATGTTGGTTTTCTTTTTCGTGTAGTACAAATTTCAATAAACGCCTACCAAGCATGTGAACCAAAGCCGCCTCGTAAATATTATATTATACATAGGTATAAGCATTTATATATTTTAAATTATTTTTAGAAATTTGCGTAACTATTACATGAGAAGAAACGAATGGATCATTTTTGTACGCACATATTATAAATTTTTGTAATTGTTTATTATCTTATAATAATATTTTTAATTTAACAAAAAAAATTACAATTTTTATAATACAATTAACAAAAGTGAAGCAAATTTATTTAATTGTAAATTAAATTAACTACAGTTTTCAAATTTAAGAGATAGTGATGTAGGCGGTGCTTAAGTAAAGAGGGCCGTATTTCAAAAATAAAAATATAAGAACAGAAATAAAGCCCTACTTTACTTTCAAATAAATATTTTGTCAATAATTAAAATAATTAAAAATAACAGAGACATGAAACGTTCGACAAACACTTGACAAGTAATGTATGACATTATTACATTACTTTTGTTATTTTTAACTAATTTAATTATTGACATTTTCATGTTTAAATTATTATTGTGTTATTGTTATTATTTATTAAATAATTTTCTAACGTAAGTTACCCATGTTCGTGGTCAGTTGAATTATTCCACTGTACCTTATTTGTTGGCCTGATGAAGTACTAACGTGCAGCACGAAACGTAGCTATATAAATAGTACGAAGTGGTTAGTTTTGGCCCTCCTAAACGAAGAATAAAACTAGTGAGAATACAAATAATTATATTTAAAATTGATAAATAAACATTAGCTTTAATTAGATTAATTAAATAGAAACACTGATAAAAGTGTTGAGTGTTGTGGGAAAAGTCACTATGTAGAGTCATTACTATACGTAAATTAATTTAACATTGTTGCAGTTTTCTACAAGAATCATTTATGTTGACATATTTGATTAAAAAAGTAATTAAAATCAAAACAAAGTTTTTTATAATAAAACGTTTAAACGAGTAAACTTTTTTTATATTTGGAAAACATTAAAATTCTATACTATTTTTTTCAACGGTTTTTAAATTTATTGTTTGATTTTTCGTAGAAAAAATAGTTTAATAATAATTTTTAAAATCTTTATAGTTAACATATTTGAACACAAACAAATTTTTATTTTAAATTTAATTAACAAATATTCATATAGATGTTTAGAATAAATTGGTTATAAAGCTCTGTTGATGAAATTGTAAAGATGTTCTGACCCATTTAAATATTTTTATACTGTTTTAATTTATTTTTAACAGCGTGTATATTAACTTTTAAAATGTAATAAAATAATAAAGATAATTTGTTAAAGATATCTAGTTTATGTAAAAAATTTAAATTATTTTCTTTCTACTTTTCATCGTCTAAATTTTATATAAAAACTTTTTTTTTCCACTACTAGTTGTATACGCTTGCATTATTACGTATAATAGAAGGCCGTGAAGTTGTACTTTTTTAAGCGCAGGTAAATAATATTTCATTATTAACTAGTAGTTAATAATGAACATATTTACATTTTCTGATAATACTACAACAGTTTCAAAGAAAAAAAGTTTACCAAACTGCGTACCAAGATCAAGAGATTTTATTTAATGCTAATTTAAGTTTTCAAATCGCTCAATTAATAAATTAATTTGATTTTAAAAAGTAAGTTATTTGAAGTTCGCGCTTAATTAAATGTGAATAGTATTGAGTTAAATATGTTTTAGATATAATCAATGCTTAAAATAATAATGTTTTTAAACAATTTAAACAACTTTAGCAATAAAAACTTACGTTATCTGTTTATTTTTGTGTTTTAAATCACAATTAAGAATTACGTCAAAATTAATTCTATTAAACTAATGACAACTGTCAGAATTACTGACTTGATTTTTAATTTAAAATTAATATCTTAAATTTTAAATTTGATTTAGTAACAGGTAGAAAGGTTTTAATAATTCTAGTAGTGGAAAAAATTGTATATATAACACGGTTGAGAAGTTCATTATAACCTGCGCGATTTATATCGATATATAATCTATCGCTTAGGTTATAATGATGCACTTCTCAACCTTGATATATAATATACTATTTTGTTTTCGTATACTTAAAAAAATTGGTTATAATTTTGTTAAAAAAATTACTAAAGATGAATTAATAAGTTTTGTTATCGTATGCTTAATCAATTTTAAGATTATTAATCTTGATGTTTGCTAAAATTGTAAACTAAATGCCCAAATTTAAACAGTTTATTTGTTTGTTTCTTTTAAACAAAAATTTAGGGATTGAAACGACACTTAAAAGTTTTATTGTTTTTACACTGTTTAAAAGTTTTTTATTTTATTTTACTAACATAGATTAAATTTAAAAACTTTACGTTTAGTTTTTATTTGTTGAAATACATAAAATTAAAAACAATATGCAGTGTGATTTTTTTATAGCAATATTCTGATAATTGTTAAAAAAATACGATTGATTGTTTAGTAAACTGCTAATGCGGAACCTGCTAAAACAAAAACTTACATAAAACGGATTTTTTACCCGGGCGTGTATACATGCGTGTATGTATTTTTTTAACCTATTAAAGCAAACATGATCATAACACAAAAACGGAAAGTAAATTGCAATACCAAACTACAAATATCAAATTTAACCTTGTAAATGCGAAATGTAACAAAATTAATTTATTGCTATTTACCAGAAATTCATAAGTTTATTTTTCTAGTTTTTACTGATTGTAAAGATAAGCGACATGTAATGGTATAAACTTAAACCTAAATCTTAGACAATCTAACAAAGTCTCTAACGGTAAGTACGTCCAGTTTAAAAGTTTAATAGTACATTATTTATCTAAAAAGCACGTATACTTGATAGTTGTTTTTGTGTAGACGAGTAATTTTGTTACTATAAATAACTATCAATCGATTTTTCAAAATAAATGATGTAATTAAAAGGTAAAATTTTCTTTCTTTTTTTTATTTGAATCTTTTTGGGAAATAATTCGAATATATAATCTCTGCACGTATGGGTTATTATGTATAATTCAGGTTGCACAATTATTCGGCTACATCACAAGAACTTGTTTATAATGAAATTATAAAAGTTTCAGTTCAGATAGCAATTGGGTATTAAGTTTTTTACGTCCTTCAAGTTAGCAGTACAAAGTTAGCAAAATCAAATAAAATATAATTAGGAATTTGTTACTAATTTCTTGCAAAAGAAAATACTTGTAGCTTTCTTACTTTTTTAATTATGCGTTCAACTTGAGGCAAGTTAGTAGTACACCATTTTAAGCAGTGTTTTTTTAATGAATCGGTATTCGGTTTAAAATGTGTGTTAAATTTGTGGCTAAATGGTTGTTAACTAATTGCAAAAAAAAGCTGATAGCTTTATTACTATTCTACACACATTTTAAACAAAATATAGATTCATTAAAGTACTTTTTAGAATAGTGTACTATTAACTTCTCTTAAATTAGCAGAAAAACGCATAACTAAAAAAATAAGAAAGCTACAATTTTTTTTGCAAAAAATTAGTAACAAGATCCTAATTATATTTGATTTGATTCTGCCAACTTTGTACTGCTAACTTAAAAGACGAAACTTTTTTACTTAAATTAATAACATTACTTTATCGGTGTCTTTCAGTAAACGTAAACTGTTTTGCACAGTTTTAATTCACTGTCATTTATTTTATTAGATATGTGTGGTCCATTATTGGGTTCAACGCAAAGAACATGGCGCCGAAAATGATCGTCCTCTCTTATCTAGAGTTGAAAAAAGACAACATTATCTAAGATGCTTGTTTGACTCCATTTACAACTTCCGCTACCATTCACAGAAGACAACTACAATGCAGTTTGCAAACAATAAGGAATTCTTTGAAAGATGTAAAAATAAGCTGCTATCGGCCTGCACAACAACCTGTAGTAACTGAAGAAAATGCCTACCGGAGATTGCAGTTTTCAGAAGAACATTATATTTAGATTGGGGAGGTGTTGTTTTTTCAAATAAAAAAACCTTCTGCACTTCCCACGATAGTAAAAAAGTTTGGAGGCCACGTAATTCTAGATATGAGTCAAAACATGTGCAATCCAACAAAAGAAGTGGGAGAATTAGTGCTGCTTATTGGGGATGGATAAGGGGAATTAACACGTGTCGATAAACGCTTAACTGCTCAAACTTAGTTGACGATTTTGGAAGACGTTATGTTGCCCTCCATACAAGCAGTTTATCCCAAAAGACCATTTTTTTCAGGAAAATTTTCTTTTTACAACATCCAGAAGTGAAAAGAAACCTAAGTCACCGGATTTTAACTTGCATCACCATATTAATACCGTGTGAGAAAGATTTCGTGGAGTTAATGTATGTGCCAATTTAATCAATTCGGTGCCAAAGCGTCTAATTGAATGTATAACCAATAATGTATATTACACACATTATTAGCATGTAAAATACAAATATTTAAACAAAATATTAAATAGTTTTTTTAAGTCACCGGATTTGAACTTGCATCGCCATATTAATACCGTGTGGGAAAGATTTCGAGGAGCTAATGTATGTGCCAATTTAATCAGTTCGGTGTCAAAGCGTCTAAGGAAATGTGTAACCAATAATGTATATTATACACATTATTAACATGTAAAATACAAATATTTAAACAAAATATTAAATAGTTTATCATCTTTTTTGTTAGAATTTTCTATATCTAGTTTTGTTCTTGTAAGTAGAGCTTATACATAATTTTTAATAAAACCTAAGGTATTATTCTATCCAAATCTAGTAGATACTATAGTAAAGTAAAACATACAAAATGCAGTTCATTATTATTAAATTTATATAATTTTGAAATAGATAATACTTAATTTAAGTGTTACGAGGAGAGAAAGACAAATACGTTTTGCACTTTTGTGATTTACAACATTTTCAAAGAATTATTTTGAATTTTTTAGCGTTCTGTATAAGAAATTAGACTTGATTTTATAAAGGGAGATTTATGTATATTTTAATTTTTTATCGGAATAACTTAAAGGGAGTAATGGAAATTTATACTGCAATTGTTTGACCAATTTTAATAGTGATATTTTATTTGCAAATCGGAATGTTGACTTTAATTTAATCCGAATATATTAAAACTTTTAGGCTAATTAGTACAGTACTATTCTACTGCATTGTCTTTTTTTGGTAGATCATGTCGTACCCCATCAAATCAATTCCACATGTTGAGCGCGAAAAAGGCAAAGGCAAGACGTCGTTGAGAACGGTCGAACCACGTATATTGGAAATATTCCACAAAAACTTGAACTTCAAGGGAAAAAATTTTTGCTTGCAAAGGTTGCGTTTGCGTTAGAACGTTGGAAGTAGTTTTAACATCAACGCAACTTCTGGATTTGTCTCGTATTTCCGTTTTAAGACGTTTTCCTGAATGTGGCGGAAAATACTTTAACAAATGTAGAAAAAGCATCTACGATGTACGTTTGAGCTCTCTCAATTCGTATAGCATTTATTATTGCTAATTCAAAATCTGTTATGATGGTTGTAAGCGTCGTTTAGTGTTGTTTGTATTGACATTAGTCATTTCATGTATTTTGGAGTTGTTCTATTGATTTCAGATTGATTTTAAATAAGTTATTTTACGTTTTTTAATTCAACTTTATAATTCAAAGTTGTGGATAAAATTGCATTTATATATTTCACAATTATTACGCTGTTGAATTATCCGTATTCTGTGTTTATTTGGCATTTTCTTTGTTCTGCAATAATTCTAAAATAATATTTTAGTATTCTTAAAGTCTTTGAGTAATGAACTACTGTATCAATACTGTAATAATTTTAGTTGTAATTTATGTTTTGTTTCTGAGATATAACTGTAATTGAATATATTTTAGCAGTTTGTTTATTTTAAATTTGTTTAAAGGTTCTTTGTTTGAAGTACATTCTAAGTACAGTTGTACTTATTTTCTTTGTGTGAGTTTGACTAAATTACGTGGGAATGAAATCATTCTTTTAATTTATTAGACAGTTTAATCTTTGTAATAGTAGTGAAATACAATATTTACACAGAAGCAAGGGCCGTTGCCCAACACTATTTTTGTGACGTTATTTAATCTGTTTGCATCATCTTTGGTGAAAGTTAGAAGTTCCAGTTGGTCGTCGAACTGCCTTAAAAGATAGTTGGTTAGTTGGTTTTGGGGTGGTAAACGAATCCCCTCTAGATGAAGTAACGCCGCGGAAGGAATATACAGAAAACGTGAATTTTTAGCGGAGTTTTGTTTCTCCTAATTCGTGGAGTCTACGGTAATTTATGTTTGAAGCGGAAAATTGGTTTTAAAATCGATGAATTTATTTTATTTTGTATTGAATTGATATTATGTAATGCGCACACGGCCGTGCTTTGGTTAATTAAGATTTTCTATTGTTTTTTTTATAATTTTACTTTAGTTTCATTTCTTTAAAAATATTGTTTGTTTTGATACGATTATTCAATTTAGTTTAATTTTTTTTTAACTTTCGTGTTTGCCTAATTTTTGTTGTTATGCTAATTGAAATAGTTTTTTTATTTGTTCTGTTTTCTTGTTTTGAGAAGTTTTTGTTCAAATAAATGCTAAATAGTTAATGTAAAAAAATTTTAATTCTGTCGGCGTTCGCGTTATGTAAAATTTAAATTAATTTTAGATTTTATTAAGATACACTCTATTAAGATAAGTCTATTTAGAGTGTATCCCTCAGGAGCCAGTTTGTGGTTTTCAAGGGCCAGAAGTCTATTAAGCTACACTCCTACCTGGCGCCTTTTGATTTTTGACTTCATTGTGTTCTCTGTTGAGTTTTCCGAAACAATCACGAAATTTTGAATATAAACTACCCCGTCTTCACTGAGCACCGGCATAACTTCGTTTATGTTACTTTATTACTGTCATTGTTTCAACTTTTGCACGTAACATGGTCTGAGGTTGTGCGATGCCATTGGAAATTTAGTTAAAGTATGTTTGCTCTGTTTTGTTTGGTAGGAGAATGTAAATTAACGGTATAGCTACATTGTCTTGTATTCCGTGTATAGTGTATAGTTGTAGAAAAAGCAGTAGAACTCTTCTAAAAATATGTTCTCTTCCCAAAGTGCCGGTGTAATGTTATTTCTCGCCCTCACATTCCTAATGGCTCGCTTGACATTATTAATAGATGGCAACTTAATTGTATTTCGCAAACTAACAAAAGCTTGGGACACGATGAAGTAGAATGGATCTCTGGTGTTTTTTGAATCTTCTTTTATTGTCTGCATAACATCAGTTTCCAACTGCGCTGCGTCGGCATTGTGGTTGTGACCGTTATTGTTATTTAGAGTAGTCACATGAGATTTGCACGTTATTTTATTGGAGTGCTTGCACTTTCAATAAAATTTTGTATCAACTTGTTTGTACTTGATAAACAAAAAACTTTTAAAATACAGCTTTCGTTTACTTTTCTCACTGGAAACAAACTCCAATGCTATTTTCACTTGCAAATTTTTTTTGAACTAACAAACTCATTTTAGTTGCAGGGTATTTATAGTTATTATTCTGTGTATGAATGTATTTCGAGAAAAGTTACAATCGAGCATTTTCAAGCAATTGCATTCGAAAAATTGTATTTGAGGAATTTACTTAGAACCTATGTTTGTAATGTAATAACTTAATTTAGCTTAAACGTAAGTATGTTACATCTATTAAGTTTTTAATAAAGGTGGTCATGTGATAACCCGTACTGATAAAATATAGGCGGGATTACCAGCCAATTTGGTAAATGATCAGTGTTTAATAAAGTCACTCGAGACAAATAGAAGTCTCACCAGAGGTAGTGGTATGTCCAAAATACAAAAAAAAATACTTGGATGTTGTCAATGCCTGTGTATTTGGAATACAATAACTCCATGCATAAACTAACAAACTTTATATACGAGTCTAGCAAACAGCATCAACATTTGACGTAATTACAAAAAAACCAGACAAGAAAGACTCAAACAAGATATTTCAGCTACTGAGATCGATTTCACCTTATTTAGACGATCCAACTTTGCGAAACATTGTAACTGGTGTCACAGTAGCTGATCATGTGAATGTTGAAACATTTAAAACCATTGGTATAGACATTGTGAAGAGATGAAGGGCCAGGAGGTGTTTTCTTATAAAACAAAATGACAAGGCAAAAACAATTTCTTCTGTATCATTAATTAAGGTCAAGAAAAAGGAGACCACTATTGACCCAGCTCTGTTATTTCAGCGATTGATTATGTCATCTTCTTTGAGTGAAATTGGACTTGCGGAAGTAATGAAATATGAACTGTGTCCAACGGTATTGTTAAAAGCAGACAAGTCAATGCTCTCTCAGGCGTTGATTGCACATGCTATTTCAAATAATTCTCAGCCATTTGCAACGGCAGGAGCAGGTGATACAAGTTATGTGCTCGATGGAGGGTCTTTACTGCATTTCCTGCCATGACATAAGGACAGTATATTTAGCGATATAGCAAGATCTTATGCGTCGTTTGTGACAGCTAATTATGGGCAAGCAACTGTAGTTTTTGATGGTTATACATCAGAATACACAATAAAAGACATGACATAAGTTCGCCAAACAAATGCTATTTTTCTCTCTGTGAGCTTCCTACCAGATATGACATTCACAGGAAATAAGGAAATGTTTCTCACTAATAAGCAAATAAGCAGAAAATAATTACTCTAATCACTGAAAAAATACGGCAACATAGATGTGCAGTAATTCATGTAGTTGATTATGCTGATGTTAACATTGTTAAAACTGCAGCAGAATCTTCAAAAATTAAAAATGCAACAGTGATAAGAGAAGACACTGACTTATTGGTATTGCTGATTTATTGGTGTAATCACACACACCAAAAACTGTTTTTCAGAAGCAATAAAAAACATTTCAAACAGAATAACATTTATGATATCAATGCCATTAGATATTTGCTCGAAAATGACTTAGCGAACAGTCTATTCTTTATACAATCGTATACATGATGTAACACCATTTTAAGAATATTCCATATTGGAAAACAATCTGTTTCAAAACGTGTTGTTGAGGATCAATGCTTTCGTGAAATTGCACTATTGTTCAGTTCAACAAACCTTAATCCCGGCCAGGTTAAAGAATTAGGAAAGAAGATAATGGTTTGTATTTTTAGTAGAAATGCAGATGATACAATAAATATACTAAGGTATAGAAATATTATTGATATAGTATCAATGGTAAAATGTTTCGTTCAGCCATGGAACCTTTCCCCAACGGAATCAGCTGTCAAGCACAAATGCAAGACGGCTTGAACCCAACAAACTGGGGATAGAGTATACATGATAATACGTATGTATCAAAAAAATAGATCTGCCACTAGCACCTAAAGTATATTACGCATAGTAAGACGTAAATACAAAACAAATTGTGAAAATAGTCAGCAGCAAATGGAAGATAAAGAAATCGAAAATACAAATTAAGATTAAGAATAATTTTGAAAAAACAGTCAAATCATTTTAATTTTTGTTTAATAACGGAAAATGACCGATACTTTGAAATAATGGTTTTTTGTTTTTGTAAGTCTAATGTGTTATAAAGTTTTCTCTAATGTATGCATAATAGACAATTTTAGTGATTAAATCATTATTTTATTTATATACAAAAATAAAACTATAAGAAATATCCATAGACGTTACTTCATTATTTTAGAAATAACGGTCATTTAAACATTTCAAAACTCAATAGCTAATTATTTGAGCGGCCGCCATGTTGAAAAAAATTAAGTAAAGTTAGTAGTTATTTTTTTACATTTTCATCTTTGTATTTTAAACATTTTTGCCAAGTTTCATTGGAATAACATCATAAATAACAAAGTTATAAATTTTTAAATGAAAAATACCAAATTTAGCCGTCATCTTGGATTTGTCTGATTTTCTGTGCCTGGATTAATAGAGATTTTGAATAGGTTAAAATATAAACTTTTCACAATAAAATACAAAAAGAATCATTTGTGTTGCAATTATATTAGCAAAGTTTGATGGCAGAAGAATCTCATAGTATAAGTTACTAAGTGTAAAAGATAACTCTAAATGGTTATAAAAATAGAGAACTTTGTAAGTTGATTTTACACCCGCGTAATGCAAATTAGTTTTGAATAAAACTGTGGGGTAAAAAAATACAACGTAAAAGTAGACATTGGTGGTAAAACATTGTTAATGCAATTGTGCAAATTCCACTAGGGTAAACTATTGGACGGCCGTTGCGCTCTTTGGAGCTCATCAGCAGTATTCTCACAATTGCATCCACAAACCTTATACCGTTATATTTACTTACGATGAGATCTCGCACCGCATTAACGTTTGTTAAGCTATGCTAACACATACTTAAATTATTATTAAATAGTAACAAGTTTATATCAATTGTTTTTTATTTTTTTGCGGCATATTTATTAATAAAATCAATATTAAATTACGTGTAACACAAATACTTTATTTTAGCTTCATCCTGTACTAAACCCTTCCTTGCAGACTTCGTACCAAGCGAAGTTTATGAAAGAACATCTTTTTTACCATACAATACTTCATCCAATTTTGATAAGTTTCCACCTGAGTCGCAGGTTTCCACAAGAATGTTTTGGATCTTCACATTGTACATTGCGTTAGATGCAATATGGTTGCTAGCCTCTGCTGCTTTATTAGGTATAAATTTAAATGATTACTTATTATTTTTTTATTTGTAATTTTTAGTTGGAACACTTTTGCATACAAAAAGAAAATGGACACTTTTGTCAATGTTTCCTTGGTGTATTACAGGATCTTTTCTATGTCTTTTAGACCTAGTATGCGTTTTAACCTTCATAAATGATGTATCGAAAACATATGTATGTAAAATTACAGAGCAAAAAATGATATAATATTATAATTAGTCTATAGAAAACTGGATGAAATTTATTGGCGTTGAGGGAGATTATTATCAATCTATATGTAGATTTAATTTAGTAATACCGGAAGTATATACAACTTTACCTTCGCTTTTGATGACGGTATTGTTTGCGAGGTTCTTTTTTATATGGGTAATTAATGTAGGTTTTATTTTTCGTATCGTGCAAATATCAATAAACGCGTACCAAGGAGACTACTTCCCACAACTCGTATGTGTAGAACTACAATAACAAAATGAAAAAGAAGAAAAATATGTTTATGTACTAACTATACATTTATATTTGTCTATTGGTTTAGAATCAAAATAATACTTAAATATGTAGTCTTAATTCTATCCAAAAAAAAATCAAAAGATTAATTTCAATAGTATTAATATAATAAAAAATACTTTTAAAAATAATTTTATTTTTTAAATGTAAGTTGAAAATTGGAAGATGGAAGAAATAGTCTTTTATATTCGTCGGTTAAATAGGCAAGACAACGAGTGATATACATTTCTACTATAAAGTAGGGCATTAAGGTTAGAAATAGTGGAATTTTCTACAAAAACTATTATGCTATATGACAGTTAAAGATCGATAAAACAGAAAATCTTTTTTTGTGTAAATTAATATAAAATGTCGTTAGTTTGATATGCAAGAAGGGTCGTCAAACTAATAGTATATTAAAACACAAGTTACCGAATGAACGCGCTTCAATCAAGAGACCGGGTTTCATAGACGAGCCGCGCAGCGGCGAGTTTATGAAGTGGTCGAGTGATTGAAACGTATTCTATGACATTTGCTTTATATTATTTTCTCTATGTCAATACAATATTTAATATTTTTCGTATAATTTTAATTTTAAAACAACATTGGGAAACTTTTATATTTTATTGAATTAGCAACACTTACACTCTGACATATTGAAATTTATGTGTTAACCTAAAATCTTATACAAAATTATCTCTTTATACCTTTATAAGTAAATAAATTTAAATTAATAGATGTTTTTATTTTCGATTGGCATTAAAATTTGAATTTCAATTGTTAAGGTCCAATAATTTTAATTTCTTTTTCGTGTAACGTCAACTTACGTTGCAGAGATACCAACTTAAAAAAAACTAACACTACTAAAATTCATGTAAGAATTTGTTTCTTCTTACACGGATTTTAGTGTAAGAATCGCATTGAGTTATTATAAAAGGAGATAGCATAAAGCATCTAGTTTCTATGTACAAAGTGGAACCACTAGGCGTGGCTTAGTCTACTATCAAGATGGATACTTTGCCAGGCCCGGATTACATAAAAATTAAAGTTTTAACATTAATCGCACATTGTAAATTTTTCATCAGTTTATATGTTAGTATACAAAATTAAAATAGTTTATCAAATTACTTGAACTTATGCTTAGAAAAAAACTGTAGCTGACATAATTACAATGTTACAGATGTATAATCATGATTATAAAGTGCAAATACTGTAATTTACTAAAAAAATCATTTAATTGGAGATTTGTGGATCTACGCAATTAAGCAATATGTACTTTGATTTTTTTTATCAACTTTATTAGTCTAAAGCAAAGAAAAACTTTTTTAGATTATAGCTAATTTAGTAAAAAAATTTTAAAACTTATTAATAATATGCAACAAATCAAATGGATTATTTTAAAAAACAGTAATCTAACATTTAAGTTTTATTAAAATTGATTCTTAATAACCAAATTTAAAAAAAAGTAAATTGAGGTATTAATGTATAAATTTCTTTAATACTGGTCTGCTTATATTGCGTACATACCTGTGAAATGTAATTCCCAATAATACCTTCTTATTTATACCTTTTTCACTATTACAGCTACATAAAACACACAAAACCATCATGTTTTAAATGTTTATAATTAAAAACTAAAAAAACATATAAACAAACACAAAAAATACTATAAACGTTGAAAAAAGGCAACTACTAACATTTGACGTTAGAATGACATAAGTCTATCATCAATATGGCGGTAGTGGTGTCGTTTTAGAATAGAAAACACGGCCTCCCTATATTATAACTCAATGAAGAATCGCTAATTCTCATGTTGAAATAGAGAATAGTATATTAAAACACAAGTTACAGAATGAACGCGCTTCAATCACGAGACCGGGTTTCATACACGAGCCGTGCAGTGGCGAGTTTATGAAGCGATCGAGTGATTGAAACGTATTCTATGACCTGTGCTTTATACTATTTTCTCTATTTTGATTCAATTTTAATATTTTCTGTACAATTGAATTGGCAACACTTACAGTTTGACATATTAAAGTTTATGTGTTAACCTATAATCTCATACAAATTGATCTCTTTATAGCGTTATAAGTAAATAACTTTGAATTAATAAGACGTCTTTATTTTATCTTGACATCAACATTTGAATTTCAATTAATAAGTTACAATAATTTTGATTTCTTTTTCATGTAACGTCAACTTACGTTGCAGACACCTAATTTGAAAAAATTAACATTACTAAAATTCGTGTAAGAATTTGCTAATTCTTACACGGATTTTAGTGTAAGAATTGCTAATTCTTATGTCAAAATAGAGAAATACATTTATGATTGTATTATCCATTTCATTTAACTAAATACATTTATGCCATCAGTGTACTAGCCGAAAAAAATCCCCATATAATAAACCAACAAATAGTATAGTCGAAAGTTACAAATAGCGTACCGAACAAAAATGCAGCGCCAAGTTATAGACCTAAAGCTCTGACTTAACTATGCTTTCCTCAAATTCAATCAATTTACTTATCGGCTAATCTTTTTATATCAATTTTTAGTTGCTAAAGTTTGATTTTGTTCTATTTTTCTGCTATGATATGAAGATTTATCTAACATTATTATTGCATCTTTTTTTAAGTTACTTAGCACCGACTCAAACCAGTTTTCAAACACTCCGGAATTCATTTCATTATGGTAGTCGCCAGTTTTTGCAATTTGAAAATAAGCAAACTATTTTCAACAAATTCTGTATCTGATCCGACAAGTAGCACAATTAATTGTTTGCCTTTACCAGAAGGATTTTAAAGTCCAATAAATAATCCAGAAAAAAAGCTTGCAGTTCAAATTATTGTATCTGTCCAAATTTTTATAGTAACATGACCAGCGTTAATCCAAGTTGCATTCAAATAATGTATATTTTTATCTTCTTCCATATAGTTCCTTTTTTCCCAAAGGAATTGTTTTCTTCACGCTATATCATTTTAAATTACAGTTGAGATCTCTTTTTCTGTACGTAAAAAATAATGGATTTTACAAACAAAATGCACTACTGTTTGTTTAACTAACTTAAACCTAATTTCCTTCAAAAATCTTTGTAATGTAGTTGCTTTAAAGTTTGACAAATTGTTATCTTTAACTTTTAACTTCTTTGTAATTCCTTATGTAAAAAGAACAAATTTCTAATATTGGCTTTGACTTGACCTACATAACTTTTGAAGAATGCAGTACGTGTATCGTGTTATATACAGTTACCACGTTGTATACAGTAGATACAGAAACATCTATGTAAATAAAGTTAATGTAAATTTTTACATGTAAGTATATAAAAAAACACAAATAAAATAATTGATTACGTTACTTGCTGCTGCAGCTGTAAGATGTTTATGATTTGTTTTTGAACTACTAGGTTAAATTGGTTCGCAAGTTTTATGAGGTATTTAGAATAGTTTCTTTATCAGATAATGATAATTCTTTTGATTTACGTTTTCTTATTCGCGAAAGATTCATAACAATTTTAATTGAAAAGATTAGTTTTAGCTGTGATCATGTATTTTAATTGGTGTAGGAAGAATTTTTTTTTTCCAGCTAAATTTATAATAAAACAAGGTTGAACGCTTTTACGTTTCGCCAACTTTAATTGGCTTTTTTATCTGTAACAATTAAAAACAACAATAATATATCATAAATGTTTACAATGTGTCGTCAAGTTACAATAATAATAAAAAGTAATTACAAAATTGCAATTTTATATAGAATTAGAAATAATTTTTTTATTTATTTTTTTTTTTATTATAAAATATATTATACTTACTTAATTTAATAAATTTAGCTGAAAAAAAAATTCTTCCTACACCAATTAAAATTCATAATAATGTATTAGATAACTTGGAAAAAAGTTTTTTTGTCAGTTTGTAGGTATTTTAAAAGAAATTGTTTCCTTGATATCAGATAGTTTTTTAAAAGATTATTTTAAAATAATAAATTGTGTACATAAAAATACTAATAAAAGTTAACAAAACGCTGAAATACCAAGATTATTAGTACACAATAATTTTACAAGTGAATTAGACTTGTAATTTTGTCGCGTACTATACCAGATACATAAAACATTGGCGGGAAGGCTTATTTCCATCTGTTTGGCGTGTTTAGTATAGTTAATGACTTTACTTGATTTTATGAATGATGTTACTGTAAACTGAACTTGGATTTTGGAAGTCAGTTTTAAAGTTGTGTATGTTATATAAATTGATAAACGTTATCTCTAAAAGTAGTTTTTTTTGAAGTTGTATTACATACGTAAGGTAATAGAATTATCAAAATAAAATTGCGACGATCTATATGATGGGATGCGATGCGATATGGCATGTCGTATTTAGTTTTGGTTTCCTCTAGTCTATATAGCATTTATTGCATTAAAAAAATTATTATTGCTAATTTTTTTGTTGTATTTTATTTATTGCACTTACGTCAGATTTTCAACAAACGTTTGTTAATTAACTTGTAAGTGAAGCCTTTATTTTACACCCGTTTACGTTTTTTCGTGATTAATGCACCCACGTATAAAAATTTAACCAATTGGTGCTATAGAGATCGTAACATGCTGGTAGTTGGATTTGCTAACCGCAAAAATTCGAAAATTTTATCGAATAATACACGATTGCAATCTACCAACGAATATAGTGAAAGGTAACTATATCAGTAAAATTAATCGGTGATTGATTTGGTACTGAAAAATCGGTTTCTTATTGTCATAAGTCAAAGATGGCGGTCCAGCATCTCATTTGTTTGTTTTCGTCTCCCAGTTCTTTGTCTACGACAATTCTGACTTTCTCTAGTCTAAGCTTGATAACAACGTATGATAGTGAATTAACTCCGGTTAAGACAATTTGTAATTTTCTTGTACAAAAAACCACCTTGAAGTAAGCATGGGATGGACGATGGGGAGTGGGTTTTCTTATCTCAAAACCAAATTTTTATAGCTCAGTTGTATTTGATAAGGATATGGTTATAGTAGAAATTGACGAATTAGAACTATGTACGAATAAATCTATTCACGTGGGATTTAACAAAAAAATTATATGAATTTCATTATGACTACGTTATAAAAACGTTTGGAGAAAACGTCAAATTGTTATACACAGATACCGATAGTTTGATTTATAACTCTAAAAGTATAAACATCTATGAATATATTAAACAAGAGACTCATTGTTTTGACATCTCTAATTATGACATTAACAACATTTATCAAATACAACTAAAAAACAAAAAGCAACCAGGATTAATGAAAGATGAAAATAATGGAAAGATAATGCTTGAATTTGTACGGTTTAGATTGAAGATGTATTCTTACATTGTGATAACTTTTCTAAAAAACTAATAAAAAAATCTAAGGAATCCAAAAACATTTCTATGAAATCAATTACCTTTGAAGATTATAAAAAATGTTTATTTGATAATAAAATTGTTGAAGTTGATCAACGACTTATTAAATCTGAGCAACACAATGTCTTTCCAGTTAAACAAAGTAAAATTGTTCTTAGTCCTCATGATGACAAACGCATTTTCAGTTTTGTTAGTACCGATACAAAATCCCAGGCAGCAACAGTACGTCTCTGAAACGTTAGTTTAACGTAACTTACAGACCACGACGTAACTTGTCCAAAATGTAACGTCTTTATTACGTTAAAAGTAACACCAAAATACGACGTTATATGTTGACGTCATTTGGAAGTTGTATTAACATAATCTTTTTTTGCGCAATACGAGAAAATATTCTGTATTACAAAAATATTACCATCTTTAGTTATGAACTCTCAATATCAAACAACAGGTAGAAAGAAACATATTTTTAACTTCAGATATAAATAAGATCCGATTTCATTCCGAGTTTGCGTTTGTCAGAGTGTATAACCTAAACATATAAAGATCATTATTATTATGTTATAATAAATTAGACACCTAAAAATTTCAAATTTAACAATTCATGGAGACATACATTTTCATTTTTGCGTTCGTTTTCAATCGACTATTATCGCATTGATACGGTTTGTATATCACGCTTTGTTCAGCGCGCATGTGATGCTAAGGCACAGATTAAGGCGCCAATTTGTGTAACTTTCGGTTATGCTACATCAGTTTTGTGGGTTTTGTGTGCTACACCTTCACAACAGGCAGGAAGCTAATAACTAAATTTTAGTAAGTACCTATAATTGTTTATATATTATATTATATTTTTTATAGGAAAATGTTTTCATTAGTAGAATTTACAGAGGAATCTGGTGGAGGTTTATCAGTCATTCGAAGTGAATGGTATACTCCTCGCAAGAATTAAGTGTTTTGGCCTTCTACGAAAGAATCAAAGAAATTTGAAAGAATGTTATTAAGCGAGAATCAAACAATTGACGACAAGTGGAAGCTTTACTCGATAAAACGATGCTTGTATGAGCCGGGTAAGTTTTGTTTTTGTTACACCAGCACGACAATTTTGAATGTATAGTAGCTTTGATTAGCATTTGATAATTTTCCAATTCACTTCATAGTCATATAACAATCACTTAAATTTTAAATCTAAAATTTTATATTATAAGGCACTAATAAGTGTTTTTATGTAAATAGATAATTACGAAGTGATAAAAATGAAATTAAGAAGGGCTGAAGGCACCTCAGACTTGCAAAATGAAGCTGATAAGGTTGTTGCAACTTTCTCAAAGAGAAAAAGAAGACCTACTCAACGGTTATTAGATTTGGACAGTAGTGAAGAAGACACTGCTTCAAAATTTTCTCGATCTCCTACTATTAGTTTAGTAGTTTAGACAGTGTAAGAATTCATTAAGAGTTTGTTTAGCTTTATTTAATCTTAATGCAATTATTTATGGTAAAGTAAAAAATGTAGCATCTCAACAGCAACTAGAAGTTTTGGAACCTGTAACTCAATGCAGTATTCCGATATCAACATCCTCAACATCACAATCATCACTCAGTGGTCTCGATTCATCCATTGTAGAAAACTCAACTTTGACAACTTGCTTAGGTAACTACACAACACAGTAGGTAGTATTTTTTACACGGCTGGAATTTTTTAATTTTAGCTCTCCAAAAAAAATTAACAAATGATGTCATCTTCATCAAAGAGCAAAACAAATTCATATTAGATTTGTTGCGACAGCAAACAACTGCTCAAGATAAGACAAAATATGAAAATCTACTTCCAAGCGATTTTCCAATCAAGTTGCCTATTAATGCATATCATGATATTCAGGCATTAGAGCAATATTTATAAAGGCAGGATAATTATGATGCATTGGTAAATGTTTATTAGGATGTTATGTTATCATACTTATTAGTTACTCATTTCAGCGTTGCCACTTATCCACTTTTGGTGGCAAAAATGTTAATGACATCTGTTACGTGCATAAATGTAAATAATGCACTACCCTGTATATTGGTTTAATTAAAATTACTTTTCCATTTCACAACGCTATCTATCGTTGGTCCCTTCGTATTGAGTAAACGATATACGGTGATATACGGGCATTTTGACTTTAACATCGTTCACGATATAACATATGTCTGCGTTAATTAAAAATCGTTTTTTTAAAACATCCACGTGTTGGGACACGATGGCTAATAAAAGTATTCTTATTTAACTAATTTAATCCACGCAGGGTAAGTGACTTTTATTCTTTTTTTGATTAATGGTAATTTTTATGTCTTTTCGTTAGCGCCATGTGCTACCTCCTAAATATGGGTGTTCTTGCCTGAGTTTAAAATCTACAAGGGAAAATTATAATCGGAAGCTGTAGACCTAAGAACGCTGCAGAGCAGAATTTATATGTAGAGACAATAATTACCGTTAATTATTTCTTCTTCTTGTTCGGAAGAGCCTAAGTACCGGACACGATTGAATTTCTCTTCGGAGGCAATAAATTAATACCATCGTAGACGAAAAGACATTGTAACAGCATACGATAAGTTTCGGTTCTATTACTTTCTTTTAAATGTTTCTTTTACCTGTTGTAGTTTGTGAGTCGCCAAGTAGACACGATTATTTTCAGGAAGTTTAATTACAGGAAGCCAGTAGGAAAACGTTTTCTGAAGGTACTCCTGAATCTTGGTAAGTCAATTTTTGATTTTAATTATTAGCTATCGCTACGGTGCTACTCATGAATCATCATATTTACTAATCGTGTCAAAACATTCGAATTGATTTTCGTCTTATTATTATTACTCAATTAGTTTAAGTGACTTACTATCGCATGCTGATTACGTCAACTGTCAATTAATGTAATTTACTTACGAAGATTTCTTTATATGTTCTGATGGTTACACTTTTGTTTTACGTGTAGTGTAAGTTGCCGATACTTCTGATATTTTTAGTACCTGCTTATATTTGTACTTGGACTAAATTTAATCACTGTGATGCTATCAACTTATCTCATAATTGTTATTGCTTCAAATTTTAATCTATTCATCATTCTAAAGTAATTAAAGTGCAATTGTTGTTAAAGATTTAGTTTCTTTCTTCATTTCATCCAGCTTTACGAACCTTAACAATTTTGTACAAGCTTCGAGCCTTCTGTGCTGATCTAGCAGAAGCTATTTCTGCAAAGAACAAAAGATCTGGCGCCCTTTAAAATAAAGCCAGTTGAACCTCCCCTCTCTCCGACAGGTATGGTTTTAATCCTAAAGGGAGTTAGCCGTGCCGGTTCCTAAACTATTAGAAGCTTGTAGCACATCACTTCGGAAATATTAAAAAAAGTAATTGATGATCAGTTGGCATGCAATTACAATTATCTTGGCACACGGTTTCAAAAAAATGCCTTTTCACAATTATCCTTAAACAAGCTTGTTATTGGTGAGTTAAATTATTTATAATATGAACTTTTAGTTACGATTTTTTTGTAAAGATGCAGTAAAAGCAAAACAACCGCAGACAGTTGATTGTGAAATAGAACAAACAATAAAAAGTTGGCTCAAGCATTCACCCCAACGTTGTAAACTAAAAAAGTATAAGCAAGTTGGTGATTCTAATTAAGTTTTACATTTACTGTTCGATAGACTTTGCTTTTTCTTTTTTGTTTATGTTTTTTATTAATTCTTTTGTATTAAGTATGTAGTTTTTAAAGTTTTTAATCATGTTTAAACCGCGTAAAGGTAATATGGGGAAACGGCAATTTTATAGACGAGTTGTCCATGAAGTTAAGTTAACCGTATATATATATATATATATATATATATATATATATATATATATATATATATAGACATATAAACCGGTTGCTGTTGAGCCCGTAGAATATATAAACGTTACGCTCTGTAGCCCGAAGAAACGCTATTAAGCCCGGTTTCGGGCTCATCTACGTATCCATGTGTATATAATCAAAATACGATTATATAAGCATCAAAACGTGTAAATCCAAAAATTTGGCCGGGCTTCATATTGTACCGTTTATATCTTCATTATATATAAAATAGTTCAGAGTTAGTCGCTTCAGAGGTCGCTTTTATATACAAACTGTCTACAGACACGGACGGTACGTTGTGTAGCCCAACATGCGACAACGTTGGACGGGCTTAATAACAAGCAGTAAATGTATAGTCTAAGTGTATTTTACTTTAGTATGAATTTTATGCACTTTTTTAGTATCATCACGTTTTAATAATTTTTCACAATAACAATACAAACGGTTTTAGTCAAAAATCGGAAGTTGATTTTTAAAAACGTTTGCAATTTCTACGTGATGCTTGTACGTACTTATATAGAATGTGGTACTTTTATAACTATTAAATTAAATTTAAAAAAAGTATTGAAAAAATTATTTAAAAACCTCTAAAGAGATTTGGATCAAAAGTACAATATAGGTAGCTAAGAAACTTTAAAGTTATAAGAATGATTTGTTGGTTCATTCATGATGTGATACCTATAAAATAATTTGAAACATAAATACATACATTTAATAAAAACCATATAACGAAAAAGGTATGTCTTAGGATATGATATTAGCATTTCTCATATATTTTTTTTCTTTTACTAAAAATCTTTAAAAACAATGTAGGAATCTTGTTTTGTAGTGTAAAAATTCTTAGAAGCATGGAAATTTTTAGTAGTCTGAAAGAGTTTTGTAAAATCAGTTGGAAAATATTACTTCTCGTGAAATAATTATGGAAAGTTATGATAATTTTGCAGATAACACTGTACAATTCAAAAAAATTAAATTTGGTTTTACCAACACAAAGCTTTTACAAACAAAATTGAAAAAAAAGAATTGTCCTAGCAGAAAGAGAAACAAAACTTACAGTCATCAATTTTAAAATCCACACAGAGTTTTTAAGTAATTATGATGACAATTTACTTAAAAGTTAGAAAAATAATAATTAAGACAAACAGTTAATCCACTTCTTACAAGAAATGAGATATTTTTTTAAAGTTTGAGTTATTTCATATGAAATCGTCTAAAAGTAAAAGATGACTTATCTTAGAGTTCTAAAAAAGAAATCTACGCACATTTAGTTTTGATGAACACCTGTTTTCACCTGACCGAATTGAAAAACATAATTTTTATGCTTTTTTTTAGTGCACAACGAAAATTTATTCAATACCGATCAACAATGACGCGCTGCTAAAAATACGTTTTTTAACTTATTTTCAGTGATTTTTAACTGACTCTAGTGTCTATGTCGTTTAATGTAAGCACCTAATGTTATTCAGAAATTAAGTTTAATTATCTTAAAAAGAATAAACCCAACAACTGATCAAAAAAACCCACTTTTAGTACAAAAAAAATGCTTGAAATTCGATGAAATCGCGTTTTTCAGGCTACATTGGTCGTCTTGTTGTTGTCACATTCTTAGTGTCGATACACTTTTTTTAAAGCAAATATCTAAGTAATTTTATTAGGTTAAAAATATTATTTGCAATTGGTTACTTTTTTCTGTAGTTTTATCTATTTTGTTTGTATCTTATAGTATAGCAAGTAGGTTGAATGTTTTTTTAAACGTGATATTATGTTTTTATTTTCATTGAAATTGTGTGTATTGTAAGTGAGATTTATTACGTAAATATAACATATGATGGAATATTGAATTTTTTGAAACAAAACATTAGAAAGAAAGAATTTCGTTAGAGCAGAAATCCAACATTGTTTCTGGAGTTACTATATGATGATCTGCAGTTCGTTCTAAGCTTTTTTTAATAGTTTGTGACGGTCTGATTAATGATAAATCTGTTACTTTAATCGGCATTTAACGTCCACATTAAGGAACAAATAAATTGAGTGAAAATGTTTCAGACTACTTATTAGAATTCCTCAATTTCGTTATTTGAAACAGAGTATTCTATTTACTATCACATACATATTTTAATTTCAACTAAAATTTCATGATAATGTTGTATGACATACTGTATGCTCAAAACTAACCTTTAAATTTATTTCCGATTTATTAAAAAAACTTTGTGTGCGTAAATAAGAATATGTAGGTACAAACATGTAAACAGGTTGTTGTTGAGCCCGTAAAACATATAAACGCTACGTTCTCAAGCCCGAAGAACCGTTATATATCCCAGTTTTAGGCGCATCTCTGTATATATGCGTATGTCATCAAAATACGATTGTAGAATCATTATTTTTTTTATTATGCGGTATATTGTAAGTTTGATTTAAAAATTAATTTGTGCTTGTCAAATGACGACAAATAACACACTCTACGTTAGTCGTGGTACTTGCGGCAACGGTTAAATTTAACATTTCTTTAAAAAAGTTGCCAAAAACAGAGTTACATGCGGAATTTTAAAGAAAATTATTTAATTTGCTGCCGTTTTGAGTAGGTTTTTTTTCAGATAAGAATTTGCTAATACACAGAAGTTATAGCTTACAATTTTGAATTATATTTACAAATAAAACAAAATTGGCACCAATCATAAAAAGAGTTTAATGCTTGAATACAGTTTTTATTTTAAATCTGCAGAAAGTTTATTTGTTACGTCAATATTAATCAAGTTAAATTTAAAAAAAAAAATTATTAGATCAGAAGATGTTTAAGAGAGTTATCTGCAAAGACTAAACGCAAATGTTAAAATTTCAAATCATTCGAATTTCGCTTAATAAGTACGTTTAGAGCGTGTATAATATTGGCAACACAGTCGGGGTTAACAGCGCGCTAATAACGTCGTGTAGAAAGGCGTTACCGCCCGGGCTCATCGGGCACCTGTTTACATATCGGGCTCAATTGCGTGCAGTTTATACCTATATATATATATATATATATACTTATAAATAGCACGTTGTTGAGCCCGATATATTAACAGGTACCCGATGAGCCCAGATCTTTTCGTTGATATACAGGACGTTGATGAGCCCGATTATATACAGAATATATGTTTAGCGTTCCTTCGCGAGCCCACCAACGTTGCCACTCTATTTGGACTCATCAAGGTAATTTTTATCTTAAACGATATTTATCTTTTATACTATATAAAGTTAAGCATTTTTCATCTTATGAACTACAAGCCACGACGATTTGAGTTTTGTGTAATTTAATTAAATTAAGATTTTTTATTTAACTTTTGCCATCTGACAATATATTTGTAAATAAAGAACTTACTTATAATTTTTTAGGCAATTTAGTAACCAATGTACAATTTTAGGAAAAACGATAATTAATTGAAAATTATTAAGAAAAGTTAAAAAGTTGTACCTGCTTTAGACGAAACAAAATGTTAGTTTTAATATTTTTTGTTACCGATTAGACAGCACGCGGATGTTTTAATTATGATCTAATTTAGATTAAACGTATTCGATTGAGTTTGTACTGCTTGAAAATAAACTTTTCAGCAAAGCATTTGCATTTAAGGAGTCCCTCATTTTTTTTATCACCTACGAATTGATTTTAAATTTTTAAAATTGGTTTTTTAAAAAAACCTTGCCTTATCGGCATCGCATCACGAAAAGTTTATTGGTTTTTTGGAATCCATGGAATTTTTTTTTAAAGTAAAAATGAGATGTTAACCGTTCAAAATTACTTACGATGAAGCAATGTCAAATGTTACCAGGGCATACCATGTAAAAGTCTCTCATTAAAATGATTAGCTAGCATCACAGTTTTGGAAGTTTTCGATTTGTTCAACATATCGTATAGCTTTTATTCTTCTATTTTGTTTTGTTTGTATAGCTACTGTAATTGAATAGCAGTAGCAGTAGCACAAAAGTGTAGAAATACTATAGAGAATGCAATAAGTAAAATAAAGTGTTATCCTTAATAAAAATTGTGCAATTGGATAAAGCTTTTTATAAAGGTTAAATAATTTTTAAAAATTATTTTAGTGTATTACCTTATCAATTTATACTAGGGTGATTTCAAGAAAAGTAATTGAACGGTCAGTACCTACTTGATTTTTTCATTGGTCTATTATGGTGTAAAATTTAAGTTGTTTTAATAGGTATGAAACCTCCCTTAAAATTTTATTTTTTTCTTAATGTGCATATTGAATCCACATTAAGAATGTAATTAACTATTGTTCGATTAACAATTGAAATTCTATTTCTAATTCTCTTAAAAATTTCTAATTATGGTACCAATTGTAATGACACAGGAAATTGATAATTCCAATAAGACTTTTGTTCTATTCATTAATGTCTTCGTGGTCAACTTCAAAAATGTTACTATTAGTTCATCAGTTTAATTTGAATTTTTAAGTCTAAAATTAACCATTTTTAATAAAATGTTCAGAAACTTCTTAAAACAGATCATGTGTTATAAAAATATAAAAATTATAACACATGATTTGTTTTTGAACATTTTATTAAAAATACTTAATTTTAGACTTGAAAAAACCGAATTAATAAGCGGGGATACGTTGTCATTCACCATGTTTTTATAATTATTAAATAACGAATAAAGAAATTGACAGAAATCGAAACCCTTACAACGTATAATTCAATTTTTACTAAATTTCTAATACTTTGTCAAAGAACTGAGAGAAAGAAATTATTTGTAAAAAGTAATTAATAGGTGTAATTTTTGTTTTAAAGGTACTTAAACTACTACATGTTTTTATTTCATGTGGCAACTTATTATACATGATTAAACCATAAAAATAAAGAATTTTTGAACTTGCAAGACGTACCTACATTTTTAGTAGGTATAGAAATTATCATTATTATTCCTTGTATAATAGTTATGAATATTAAAATCCTTAATAATGAAATTGTTAAAATATTTAGGAGGAAAACCATTTACTATTTTGAAAATAAAAATAAAATATTTAATTTAAATTTATTACTAATTGAACACCAATTTAATGTCTTCAGCATGCAATCGGTAGGTGTGTAGGTACTTACTACATTGCATAATAATGCGCATTCCTCGGTTTTGTAAATGCTGTAAATTTTGTAAGTTTGATTTGTTTAGTAGATAGTTTATTGAAGAACAGTATTCAAAAATTGGCTTAATTGTTGCGTTTTAAGTATTAATAAAAGTTTCAAAAAGTAAGACACCCGAGTTTAGAATGTTATAATTTTTTTATTTGGCGTTCGATTATTTTGATATTTGTCATGAATGTACCTTGTACACTGTGTCGCATTTATAATGGCGTGGTTAAAATCGCATAATATTTACATGATGTGTTAGTTTTCCCCTTTATTGGCATAAATATAAATAAAATAAGATGGGATGGATTTTTCTATTGTATGAGAATGTCTTATGACCGTTAATCACCGTATTCTTTGTTTACATATTTACGTTCAAAATTGAAACTGTTTAATTGTCTGAATTTGCTACTATATTAAATATATCTATCAAACAATCACTTTTTATATTAAAAAAACCTATAATGCCAGGTTTGGTAATGTCCAAGTTGCAAAATTTTTGGTTTCATAATTAATCTTTTCATTACAATAAAGTTTGGTCATTTTGTAACAAAATAAAGGTTACAATAAAAAAGCTTGTTTATATTTTATTTTCAATCTAACTGCCGGTCACTGAAATTCATTTGTTGTGGTTAAAAAAATATTAACTGGATATTATTGTCGTTTTCTGATTAGGAAATATTTTAAACTGTTAAGAAAAAGTAAAAATAAGATTTTGACTATTATTGAGTAAAAAGTAATTTAACAATAATATTATTATTGTAAAATTGTTTGAATTAATTTAAAATCGTTTAAATTTTAGTAACAAAAATAAGAAGTATTTCCCTGTAATTCTGCTTATGTTTTATACTTAAGCGCGCATTTCTGCTACTCGAAAAAATGCTGATACATAGAATTATCTAGTAAAATCGAATACACGCAGACTATACGTTTTCTGCACGTTATTAGACCCGTTCAACGTTGCCGCATGCTGGGCCACACAACGTACCGTTCGTGAAGAACGAGAACGTGTATATAAAAGAGACCTCTGCAGTAGCCTCGTCCGAACTATTCTGTCTATAGTGAATATATTAACGTACCCTTTATGAGCCCGACCTAAAATTTGTATTTACACGTTTCAATGCATTTGATATCATATTATGACTATATACACATGGATACGTTGTTGAGCCCGAAAGTGGGCTCAATAACGAATTTTCGGGCTCGAGAGCGTAGTGTTTGTATATTCTACGGGCTCAACAACTACCGGTTTATATGTCTATATATATATATATATATATATATTTCGTATGGCATAACCGACAAGATCGTGTACATAATAAAGAAAAAAAAAGAAAAAGTACAAAACAACAAAGCAAAACAAACTCAGGTATATGAATACAAAACAAATAGGGTGGACTAAAACAAGAGCATTGCAAATAATATATACAATATAAGGCTGTTGAGTGACTAGGTCTTCATATGTGGGTATCCAATTCTTTGAGCCAACGGGCCGCGTCTGCGCCTGCTTCGTGAAGTTCCGCCAAAGAGCCTGGATATCTTCTATCGGGACAGTCCATGGCGATGTGCTGAGGGGTTTGGTGGGCGTTACTGCAATCGCAGCTAGGGCTATCAGCGAGTCCCCATTTGCATTTCCAATATGCAGTTCTGCCGTGGTTGGTTCTTAACCGGTTCAGAGTTGCCCAATCCTTTCTGGGGAGATCAAACCCTGGGGGGCGTTAAGTTAACCGTGTTACTAGCAGATAATAGTTTTATATCAAAACAGGGTCTCTCAGAAACAGAAAAGCACAATGAGGCAATTTGTGCTGACTCTGAGGTAGCAGTTAATAGTCCTATTGATTTTGATCATTCAACTTTATGTGATGCGTATAGTTCAGATATTTGTAAACTTACAGATAATTTCAGCAATGAAATAGTGAATAACAGTTTAGACAATTTTGATATTGTTAATACTACAATTAATTTATGTGAATCACAAAGTGCTTGTAACAGTCAAATAGTAGATAAAAATTTCCAACATAATAATGATAAGGATTATTCCTCAAAGGATTCTAATAGTAGTTCATTGAATTCACAGTTAAGAATGTGGGCCATTCAACATAACATAACACATGCAGCAATTAATGATATTCTAAAAATTTTTGTACCACTACACAGCGAATTACCACTAAATAGTAAAACTCTGTTAGGTACTCCTTTAAGAACGTTTGTTATTAAAAGTTTATTAAATGGTGAATATTGCCATTTAGGGTTAGTCAATGGCTTGAACAAAAGCATTACGAAACATAATTGGAAAATTAGTAGCTCCTTGGCATTAAATTTTAATACTAATGGAATTCCTTTGTTTAAAAGTAACCGTATGCAATTATGGTCTATACTATGTAGTGTCTTTAAATTTGAAAATTACCCTTTTCCTGTGGGAATATTTGTGAGTATTTCAAAGCCTATACCAATAGAAGAATATTTGGGAGATTTTGTTAGTGAACTAAAGAACATTTTAGAAAATGGTTTCAATTTTAATAAAAAAACATTTCACAGTTACAGTCCGGTCCATAGTTTGTGATGCACCTGCAAAGGCTTTTGTAAAATACATTAAATACCACAGTGGTTATTTATCATGTGATAAATGTACTGTTACAGGACGTTATTGCAATTGTAGAGTAGTATTAAAAGACCTTGATTGTCCGAAACGTACTGATCAATCTTTTCTTCGTAAGTTGGATGAGGATCACCATACAGGTGACTCGCCTCTTTTGAAGTTGAACATTAGTATGGTGACGGTATTTCTAATCGATTACATGCATTGTGTATGTTTGGGTGTAGTACGTAAGTTGTTAAATACATGGATAAGTGGTGATTTGCGTTTACGATTGGGCAACCAGACAGTATCTGAATTGTCACAACGGTTAATTTCACTATCTAAGCTTTTTTGTTAGAAAGCAACAGAATTTCGATCATTTGTCTTATATACCGGTTCTGTTGTTCTTAAGGGTAAAATAGATATCGCTGTTTACGAACATTTTCTACTTTTACATTGTGCTATGCAAATTTTATTATGTCGAGATCATATTAATAAATATGGATTTAGTTTTCCACGAACGTTTTTATATAATTTTGTTAAACACTGTAAAAAAATTTACAGCGTTGAGTATTATGTTTATAATATCCACATGCTTTTGCATTTAACAGATGATGCAGAGAGATTTGTAGACTTAAATTCAATTTCATCCTTTCCATACGAAAATTATTTGGGAAAATTAAAAGCATTAGCTCGATCACCTAACAAACCTTTGCAGCAAATTCAGAGACGACTACATGAATTGGCTACAATTTGCAAACCTATAGAAAAAAGCATTCTTAATCGTATGGAACATGACTCTAGTCCCACATTCAACTTGAATTTTCAATAACAGTTCAAAAAATTGAAGTCTTTAATTTTACACGTTCAATTCATTCTCATTCTTCGGTAGACTCTTATTTCTTAACTAAAAAAGGGCGTGTGGTTGAAATTTGCAATTTTTTATTAACTACTGACTCAAAAATTAGAATTCTTGGAAAAGAATATAAACTTTCCAGTCTGTTTATGGATACCCTATATATATATTTTTAAAGTTTGTGATAAAACTGTGGTAATAGAGACGTATACTGTAAATGATATTGATGCGAAATGTGTGGTACTTACTTTAGAAAATTTCAAGATTGCATTACCTTTACTGCACACTTTGTAGTTTATAGTTAAGTATTTTTTTGTACATTTTTTTGTGTATCTACAAATTAACAATATAATAAACTGATAAGTGGTATTTATGTATTATTTTGTAATGTCCTGAAAACAATAGATGAATTTTTCAAACGTTGTGACTTCGTAATTATTGTACGTCGCAACGACGTAATTACATAATATTATGAGGACGTATATTTTTTACGTCACTATGACGTTAATTGGGCTGTGACTGGTGCACGTAAAATTTACGTGTTATTTACGTGCACATTGTGGTTGTTTTGACGTAATTAAGTACCAAAAATTGACGTCATTATGACGTACGTTTCTACCTGGGATTATCTTACTTTAACATTACCAATGCATGTCATTTAGATTATCCTGTACAAAATATTGAAAAAAATCATATTGAATCGTGTGTAGATGAATGCCTTTGCAATGCATCATACCTTGCTGAAAGCAAATTCTGAAAAAAAATTATTACCGCTCTTATCTGTCGAGGCTTATCTTTTAAATTTAATTCTTGAGAAAACGAAAAACATGCAGAAGTATTGTTGTGAATACAGAAAAATATAAGTATAGGAACGTACCATCCAGATGCTGTATTAAGTTGGACATTTGGTCCAGATTATACAAAATTATTGCTCTTCTATATTTTGTACAGCCTGGATATTTACAAAAAAATTAAAAAGAATTTTAGTAAAAACAATGTTTAAAAAAGTCAACAATCATCATACCAAATATGTTTATTGGGATGATGTAAACGAATTAGTTGACAGGTTGAGGTTGTTAGTAGTATCTGAAAGAGCTGGCCATACAGGTCACACAATCAAAATTGTCTATTATTGAAGAACTATGTGAAGCGCAAATAATTGAATAATACAATGAATTCAGATAAACTTAATCACCATATAATTAAACATACTCAAACATCTGCTGAAAAAGTACAAAATGATACACACAAAACAATGCCTAACATGTTTTACAACCATACTTTATTATTTCAGGCAAACAGACTTCTAGATAATAAATATCTGATATGGTCAGACAAAAGTTCATATTCATTCCCATTGGAAAAAAGTGTAATTGATAATTTATCTATAAATCTTGAAAACGTTATACAAATGACAAACGGAAAACCTTATAGAAGCGAGCAGGTTACTAATTGCCGTCTTAAATTAGGAGACGAAACATTGTTGTTTGTACGCGATCACGAAAATTAAACTACTACAAAATATTTCAAAAAGTTATATGTTGAATTAGTAGTTAAATGTCCTATCAAAATAGAAACTGATTCGGTGTAAGAATGCCTGAACGAAAAGCAACAAAAACATTTGTTTCATCTTCTATAAAACGAGTTATAGTTTTAAATTTGCATAAACCTACAAGAACAAATTTCAAAAGACGTAGGGTAATAATAAAAAACATCAATGAAACATTACAAGCTGATCTTGTCGATATGGTTTCGTTGTCAATAAAAAAAAAAAAAATTTAGATACACACTTGTAATTGATTGCTTTTTGAAATATGTATAAAGACTTCTTCTAAAATTAAAAAATGCAAAACATGTTACTGATGCAATAGAAAAAATATCACGTTTAAAACATTTACCAAAAAAACATACAAACAGTCGAAGGATTAGAATTTTACAATAATACATTCAAAAACTTGAAAAAAAGTATAATATTAATTACTATAGTACGTGCAGTACAATAAAAGCATCAAATGTAGAACGTGTTAATTGAAAAACATAATGTGGAAACGATTTAGTTTAAGATAAATACAAAAGGATAAACATACTGGATGATATTACAAATCTATATAATAAAACAGTTTCATCGTTCAATTAAAATGAAACCGTCGATGGTTAATAAAAACAACTAAAAACCAGCATACTCACATATACAAATAGCAAACAAGAATAACAAATTTTCGTTGGGAGATCATGTAAGAATTAGCAAACACAAGAATTCATTTGAAAAAGGCTCTACATCTAATTGGATTAATCAAATTTTTAGTATTAGAAAATTTAAAATAACTAACTCAACTACCTATTTGCTATAAGACTTAAAAGGAGATGATATTTTAAGAAGTTTTTATGAAATGGAATTGCAAAAAGTTAGACATCCGGATACATACTTGACTGAAAGAATTTTACGAAAGAAAGGTACTAAAATGTATGTTGAGTGGTTAGGCTGAAACTCACAACATTTGTATAAATAAAAACAGTATTGCATAAATAACAATAAATCAAACCAAAATATAACATTTAATTCAAATCAAAATTTTATAATTTCTTCCTTTCTCTTATACTATCATCGACTGCCTAATATATATACTAAGGCGTGGTAAAACTTATAATAATAAAATAAAAAACCTATTATTTCAAACGTTTATTGCTTATTTCAACTTTACATTTTTTAAATCTTTACATATATCATCCATTTTTAATTGTTTTTTTTTTGAATAAATTCAATGTTTATTGTTTCACCAACGGCTTCTCGGCTCACAAGATAGATGTTTTTCCTGAATAAATCACACTGATAATTTGGTTTATGTCTTCAATCGAAAACTTGTTGGTAAATCTTTGTGGTAGAGGTACTTTAAAATCATAGCATTCCACAATCACATGCACACTTTCGACGACATTTTACAATTTTTCTACCACCAATACAATCTATTCCGACTTACCAAATCTTAAATGTAACTCTAGCATAACCGAAACGAAACGATCTCCACGAAATTTTGCGATCTCTCACCGATCATACCCTAGTGAGCCAGGATCAGCACTACTATGCTACTAACAATTCGATTATTATGTAATCCGCTTAATTAGCAGTAATTGTCAGGCTGTAACACTGTAGGCATAATCACACTCTCAAAACACGTTAAACAGAAGAATCAAAAGAGATAACAATATTAAAATTAACCAAGACTCAAACAAAATACACACGATAATGAAGTAGTAGAAACCAAAAACAAAACCTTAGATTTGCTATTACTACTTGGTCCATTTGAATAAAATTTACTGCCTCTGAGTAGCTATACCTTCCTGCCAAGTTTGGTCAAAAAATTCTCAGCCCTTTTTGGTTTTGCAATTTCAATGTCACAGATTATATGTAAAACTAAGTGTTTTAGAATAAATATTCCATCAATAGAGTAAGAATGTTTACGTTTTGTTATTAAACATGAATTTTAAAATTATATTTTGTAGTCGGCGTAGAAAAAATATACAGTAAAACCTGCTATAAAACGGAAACTCCTATGTAAATTTTTTGTTTACACATGTTTCCGCCTGGTCAATTATTATTATTTTATTTAAAAAAATACATAAATAATAGCATACGGTTGATATGCACGTAGGAAATAAAAAATAATAAAATCTCATTCATTTTTTAAATATGTAATTTCTTTTAAAAAATCGGTACGTAATTGTAATTTGTTGACAGTTGCTTATAATAATAACAACAAAATTATTTGAAAAATAATTTTTATACAAAAAAGTTTTAAGTAAACGTGTTTAGTAATGCATTATTAAATAAGGCTTTAGACCTACTTACCACTAGAGACCCCGCCAGATTACCTAGGAATTAGCCTTAAGTTTATTTTTTCTTATAAAGGGTAATAACTACAATAATAAATTAAAATTTTTTTTAGTAAATGTGATAAGTTGATTTTGTAGTTTCGGGTTGCAATTTACTTTCCGCTTCCGCGTTATGAAGATTTTTGCTTTATAGGATAAAGTGCACATATAGCCCGGGTACAAAAAATCCCGTTATTGCAAGTTTTCGCTTTAAACAAGTTCCGCATTGACACACATTACTATACCGTTGGGTTTAAAAAAACTGAAAACTCTGTAGTCAAAGCTGTTTTCGTAAGTATTACATTTTAGATCTATTACTATAAAAGCTTTTTTCTAACCAAATAAAAGAATTACTAAAAATTCGATCAAATTAATGATCCCTTCTTTTAGGAGGTTGCATGAAAGCAACATCACGCTTTTAATTTAAATGTATTAATTGTAACGTAATTATTTTGGAAAAAAATTTACTTGACTCAGTGTGAGCGAGCCTGATGAAGTGTTCTCCAGAACACGAAACGTCGCAAATTACTGAAGTAGTTGCTTTCATCCAACCTCCTAAAAGAAGGGATCATTCATTTGACCAAATTTTTAAAATTACCACATACCAGGAGGCGAACCGATCTATTAAAAGAATTACTGTTATTCGATTACACGTCTGATTGTTTTACAAAAAAAGTTTCATTATTTAATTAAAAAACAACTGAAGTAAGCTTGTGCATTGACTTGATTCGCCAAGTTCAATTCCACAATTTGTTTTGTTCGAATTTTTATATAGAATCTAATAATTCTTTCAGATAAGACATATACCAGTCGAGGTTTAAAAGTCTATAGAAGGTAAGATCTAAGTGTCCCTAAGGATATAAAACTACAAAATGTAGAGAATACATCGAAGTAACACAGGTGGTCTTTCAATAATGAAGAAACTTGGCACCACCTTACAGCAATCCGTTCTGAATCGATCCATTTCTTATTTATGCCAGCTTCTTTCTGCAAATACACCCTTAATAAATAATCGAAAGCAACCGTAAAAGCTATGCCAACTGTAATCGTGCTTTTTGTGACGTATAATATTTACACGTTCTTATTTCATCCAATATATCGATTTTTTTAAATGTAATTCTACTACTAAACACATTAATATTTCTAAAACAAACAATTGCAAAGTAATAAACAAGGTATTAATTTTCTCGGTTTTGTTAATAAACGCATTAATTAAAGGGTAATATAATACAAGATATCGGTAACAACAACTACCTTAATTAGTTATTGTTGATCAAATTTATCAGCTTTGTCTATTTCTATTTCTCTCGTATTTATATGTATTTATTTTAGTTTTGAGGGAGGTAGTTTGATTCATCACGAAGGGGATCTACCAGGTCATCTGATAGAAGTTGGCAGGCGCGTTATCCAGATAGTGGCAGTGATTTACAACGCCGTATTTCCCCGCGAGTCCATCACGTTTTAGCCGTTTACTTCACCCGCCCTTTTCCCCCATTAACTGGAATCCATCAAGGTCCTACAGTAATTTCCGAACGCAACCTGTGGAGGGCCAAGCAATTTAAATAATAAATTAAGGGTTGATTTGCGTCGTATTACAAACTTAATATTTAAATTTTTTTAAGACTCGCCAAAACATTGTAGTTTTCGGAACAAGTTCATAATTACGACAAAATTATACATACAATCTACTTAATGTTAATTTAAGCTTGGTTAATTTAAAAAGTTTTATTAGTGATACTGAAAATTATCATAATTTCTGGTTATTTAATTTCAACTATAGTTTTCTTGTATTTTTAAATTTAAGTATTTTTTACGTGTGTTTTGCGTTTTTTTTGTGATTTACTGTATTGGATATCAAATTATATAAATTTATTTTTCCTTAATAAACTCAAACCGTCTTATTATTGAAATATATTGTAATAAATCACTAGTTAATACAAGAGCAATTTACATATTAGCATAAAAAGAATGTAAATCACGTATTTTCTAAATTATGTAACAAGTACAGATATGACTCAGAAATTTGAATGCCTGCCGGTTAGTTATTCAATTTAAATTTATTGTACCTAATTAAGCAATTAGTATTTGGTATAACTCAGTCTATACTAAATAAAAATTAAAATTAGTTATGTAGCGATTGGTAAATTATCATAAAAAAACAAATGCACTTAAGTGAATAAAACGTCACAAATACTTGATAATGTTTCATTTCTTATTAAGGATTACAAGGTAAGGTGTTTTCACTTAGTTTTTTTAAGCTTCTAAGAAATGTGCAATTTTCAAAAATTAAAAAAAAAACTACCATTTTCTAGAAAAATGCAAAAGAAGCATTTAGAAAAGTGGCTCGTAAACACGTCGTATGGTTAAAAACCAACTATAAAATATATATTTTTTTAATAAATAGTATATAAAGTAGTAAGAACAGTAAAGGCTTTTAAAGGTAGAGTTGAGTAAAACTAGAATTATTAATGTTTGTGATGCTTATGCTATTTTTTGCACAATAAAAACATTTAACAAACATTAAAATGACGTTTTTATTTATGTTTGTGCTACCTGTATAAACGAGGTTGGTTGTAGGAACCGCCCGTTTTTCTGTAAGTGGTCTTACCCAGTGCAGCAGGTATCAATACCTGTAACTGAAATCATTGAAATAAATGCGCAAAAAAAGAAAACTAATTTTATTAAAAATATTGTTTGTAAATAATGGGTAATATGCTATTAATTGTTAATTTTTACATTGTTTATGATGTGAGGGTTTTGCACATACATACCCAGATAGCATGTAAGCTTACGGCAAGTTTGCTTGTGGTTTGTTTTTTTCGTGCCAAGCTTACGAGTATTGCTGCAATTGTGCAGTATTATTATTGGTAATATGACAACTTTGACGATACGCTTAAAAATTAGAGTAGCGTGATCCAAGCTTGCAGAAAACTTTTATTTGTAAATTTGTAGTACGCCGGCGTAAACGCATACATACCGGCGCAAGTCTCGTCATTACTTATGATATTAATTCGTGTTTGTATTCTACCAAGTTATTATATAATTCTGTTTTTACTTATCGTATACCTTTTAGGTAAACGTTATTGCATTTTAATGCACTTATTGGATTGTATAACTAAGTTTTTTGTACTTTTTCTCAAAGTACAGCAATATTTCTGAAAGGTTCCCATGATAAGCAACGTTAATATGTCTGTAACTAAGTAAGTCTTGCGATTGCGCATTTCAATAGAATTTTTATGAATTTTAAATTTTGCCATGATATGGCAATGTAAAATTTTTGCAAATTCAAATCTTGTCATGGCAAGACGTAACAATATTACTACAAGTCTTAATGTTTGCTTTGACAAAGTACAGTAATTTTTTTACAAGTTTTACATGTTGTTCTGGCAAAACACTGTTTGTGAAAGTTTGTCGATACAAGGTTGTCACAAAGTTGTTATTGCTTTAGTCAACTTTCATCAAACTTGCTGCAAGCGTCTAAATTGGTCATAACAACATTGCTGCAAGTTTTATAGTTACGATAAGTTTGCTACAATCTTGATACAAGCTTATATTGTTGTTTGGGTATTTACGTAAATGAACGCTAACATTTTTTTGAAATTGATAATAAATTTCAAGTAAATAGTACTATTTATTTTTATCGTAAAACTAATAATGTTCTCTAAATACTTTTTTATAAAAATACTGTAACTATGTTGATACCTTATTAAATAATTCACAAAAGCAATTATATTTTCTTAAACTATATAAAGACATCCGGCTTGTCTGTTTTGATTCAATTCAATTAAAATGAACCTATAGAATTAATATTAGCAAACTAAATTCCATAATTTGTTGACGAGTAATGAGCAAATTCTGTTGTAAAAAAATTCTGGAAACTATTACGTCAAATTGTATTTGTTAATCGAAATATTTAATTTTTATTTATTTGTCGGTTCTACTAGGTTCGCTTGGTACAAATAAAGATTAAAATTTTTTCAAACAAAATTGAATCTAATTTTTCGTAAAAGTCGATTACCGATAAAAATACCAAAACTGCTTAGAAAATTAATGACGTATTTGAATAAAATAGAGCAAGCACATATTTTATTAATGTAAAATACTTAAAATAAAAAAAAGAAAGTTAATGACAAAAATATATAGTATATAACGAATGATGCGTATCATTCCCCTGGTTGTTAATATACCGTGTGGGTATAGATGTTACCAATGCCTCAATGTAATCTTCACGGCATGCTACGCATTTTGAATTTCAGCAAACTGAACGCGATGTAAAGGGATTAAATTTAGTGCTTGTTAGTTTTGAATTAACTACATTATTTGAGCTTAAACGTTTTTAATGATGTTAAAGTCGGGATAATCAGCAATGTAATTATTGTGGGGAACTGATGGTGTTTATAAATAAAGATAATAAGTTGTAGATCATACCAGTTCAAAATTTCCACTGAAGTTATAAGTGTGGTTTGGATTCAGCACGCCAAAAATCTGTTTTCCTCTCTCAATAGCGCTATACATGAAACAGACTTTTCTGGCTATGGGTTGCATAAGAATTCGTTATAGCGGCCTAAGGAAATATAAAGCGGCATCTAACCAGATTCATAATGAAAGAAACAAGAAGCGTCATATGGAGTTTGTCCGAAAAATCATTTTATAGTTCTAGCATTGGTCCTATAAGAATTTTTTCACCAAGAGCAACTAGTTACCAACAAAATTACATTAGTTCCCGTAAAGGCAGCGGTTTTTTCTCAGTGAATACTTAGGGTTGGGTCAGCTGCTGTGTTCCAGGAGTTTGTTGGGCTTTTGAAGGGTGTCTAGGTTTTAACACATACGTAAATATCCTACTCGACGTAATGCTACCGTCGCGGGTCAATGTAAATGTAATATTCGGATGATGACTATATTTTTCAACCGCTACTGTTTTAATGTTATCGCGTCATCTAAGTGAAGGTATTCCTATGTAACGTGTGAGGGCCCCTTTTTTTTTATTAAAGCTTAGAATTTGTTTTGACATTGGTACTTTAACTATAAAAAGCTAATACTGTTTCTGCAGCGGACTCAATTGTGTATTAAATGGGTATTTGAATTGAACTATCGTAGATAACTGTTGTTAAATTATTAAGATGTCTTTGTGGGAATTAGAGATTAATAGGTTACGAAGAAGTGAATTACAGTATGAATTATTGTCTAGGGGTATTGAGGGGGATATTAAGGTAGATCATTTGCGTAAATCAGTTCGTAGTGTTATCCAGCTAGAATTAATCAAATCTTTAACTTCAATCAAACATAAAATTCTTTTTGCTACTGATGCTTCGGCTATCCAAATTGCAATTACGGAACTGGAATCGTTATTAGATAGTTTTACTGGGGATGTTTCGAATACAAATTTTCTTAGATTTGTTAGTTTATTTTTGCATATTCAACGACGTTGTGAGTTGAGTAACGCAACGAATGATGAAGAAAGTGTCCAACGTAATCAATTGTTACTTACGTTAAATAACTTAAAATTAGATGTTGAGAATAGGATTAGGAAATCACGTCGTACTACCTTTTCGGAATTTACCCAATTAGCCACTTCTAGTCCACAAACTAGTAAAGTAATTAGTCCTGGTATACAAGGTGTGGAAGGTGAGAATGAACGTATTATTTAAGATATATATTTTGTTTATCGTCAGTTAGTCGACTTCGCTTAAATAATTTATTTTTTTTGTCAGTTCATTTAATTTGACTCGAAGGTAGGACAGTTATTTCCGAATATTTGTGATTGATTTATTTTCAGAGTTGAGATTATTATTCGGACACTTCGTTGAGCTCTTCGAAGGACGTCTCTTCGGTTATTTATTATCAAGGTAAGCGACTTGTGTAGATATCGCTATATCATAGTAATTTGGGAAAACTGTCAACGATTTTATTTTGCGTTAGCGTAAATACTTTAGGGATATCTGTAATCTCTCGTAAGTACGATCGCAAGATCAGTACCTATTTAAGCGAAGGAGTTTATCAGTTCATTATTACTAGAGATATTGTAATTATTAATGTGTAAATTTATTGTATATATATATATTATTTCATTTGCATTATTGAATGTTATCAGCCAAGAAAGCTGCCCATGTACGTTACTTTATTTATTTGAGCATTAAAGAGGAAGTGAAGAAACAGTATTTGCTTAATTTGAGTCGGTTAGTTATTTCTATATTTTGCTATTTTTTATTAATCCTGGCGACAGTTTTAGTAACTCCACAATGACCGCAAGTAGGAGGATCATGATTATCTTGTATAATACGTTTACGTTGATCTTTGGGCACTACCACTCGCCAATCACCTAACACCGAATTTGAAGATTCAGAAGACTTAGTCCTCTTATACAACAAACCATCATTAACAAACCAATTTGGAAATTTCTTAGGACTAGCAGAAATTTTCTCAATAAGTTTAACATACCAAACGTCAGTAACAGGCAAAGTAATAAGCGGTGAAAAAGTTACCTTAGTATTTATAGTATCTAATTTTGGAACAGACCTAGAGAGAGCATCAGGCACTACATGTTCTTTCCCTTTTCTATGTGCGATTGAAAAATCATGTTGTTGAAGACGAATAGCCCACCGAGCTAATCTACCTGACGGGTTTTGGAGTTTATTTAACCAGACTAATGAATGGTGATCTGTAATCACAGTAAAATGAGATCCTTCAATATAAGGTCTAAATTTTTCGACAGCCCAAAGAACTGCCAGACATTCTTTTTCAGTAGTCGAATAATTCCTCTCTGGTTTAGATAATGAACGACTAATATAACTAATGACATATTCCCCAGACGAAGACTCTTGGCTTAACACAGCCCCTATACCAAAATCAGAAGCATCCGTTTGAATTGAAAAAGGAATATCAAAATTAGGACACGAAAGAATAGGAGCAGAAATCAATTGTTGTTTAAGAAAATTAAAAGCTTGTTCACATTCAGCTGACCACAAAAAAGTGGAATTTTTCTTAGTTAAATTGGTAAGAGGAGCAATAACCGATGAAAAATTTGGAATGAACCGACGATACCAACCGGCCATTCCTACTAATCTGCGAACTTCAGATACCGTAGTAGGAGTCGAAATAGAAATAATTGCAGCAATTTTATCTGGATCTACCATAAGACCATTCTCATTAACAACATAACCAAGATATTTTAAATCAGGGCGACAAAAATGACATTTCTCTTGTTTTAAAGTTAAACCTGCAGCTGACAAACGAGACAAAATTTCAGTTAACACTTCCATATGTTTATCAAAAGTAGGAGTTGCGACAATAATATCATCGAGATACGCGAAACAAAAAGGCTCTAAGTCGGCACCTAAGATCCTATCAATTAGCCTCTGAAAAGTAGCAGGAGAATTATGAAGACCGAAAGGCATACGAGCAAACTGATAAAGACCTCTACCTGGGACTGTAAATGCGGTAATTGGTTTAGCTTCTGCTGACAAAGGAATTTGCCAATAAGCAGACCTAATATCAAGACTTGTCAAAAATTTTGCGTCACGCAACCTATCTAATATCGAGCTAATATATGGCAAAGGATAAGCGTCTTTTTCAGTGACTGCATTGACCTTACGATAATCCACACAAAACCTATACGAATGATCTCGCTTCCTAACTAACACAATGGGACTAGACCAAGGACTATTAGACGGTTCAACAACACCTAGCTTAATCATAGCATCCAATTCATCGTTGGCAATTTTACGAAGTACAGGAGAAAGTGGGTAATAACGTTGTTTAATAGGCTCGGCACTAGTTTTAATTTGATGTTCTACTAAAGTAGTACAACCTAATAAAGAAGAATTTAAAACAGGATTCGAAAGTAATGACTGAATAGCATCTTGTTCAGAAGCCGACAGATTAGAAAAACAATTAAGGTGTTCAGAAGAAACAGTACATAAATCTACATTGTTACCAAAATTCCATTGACCGGTCCTAAAGTCTGGCACAAAATCAATTAATTTCCAAAAATCTATCCCTAATATAAGAGGGTGTGGTACTTCAGGTATAACCAACACTTCTAACGTAACAGTTTTCGATTTAACAGCAATTGGTAGAATGATGGATCCTAACACGTTACAAGTTTGACCATTAGCAACATGACATGAAGTAATTTCTGATTTATTGAAGGAGATTCCAATGCTATTTAAAACGTTCCATCCCCTATTCCCTAATATTGTGCAAGAAGCGCCAGAGTCTAACAAACCAGTAAAAGAATAACCATAAATGTTAACAGTGAGATAAGGTCTCTCATCGTTCCTAACATTACTTAAAATAAAATCTAGAAGAATTTTTTGTGGATCAGGCAAACCAAAGAAAGGAGATTCCGAGATTAAAGAAATTGATGAGTCATCTCCTCGGATCGAAGACTCAGACATTAGTTTTCCTGCTGCGAAGTACATTTAGAACATTTGGGCTTTATCACACCTGGTTTCCCACAACCATAACAATGAAGCTTTTTAGGAGCAGTGCACCTAGGAGCAAGATGCCCAATCCGATTACAATTCCAACATTTTAAATTTGCAAAAGAATTTCGAGAAGTATTTACAGAAGTTGAAGCAGCTTGAGAAGCTTGACGAGAAGTAATTGAATTTAAAGAAGACTGATTAACTTTGATTGCTTCTATTGAACGCACCGGTTCTGAATCAGAAGAAGATGCTAGGTATGCAAGACTAGGTTCCAAAAGTTTAGTACTTTTCTTAGATGGAGGCGGTTTAAAAGATTCCATAAAATATTTATTTTGTTCTATACGTTTACCTAAAGTGGTTAATTGAGCTAATGAGTTGACTTCCGTTAAAGCTAAAGCGTTCTGATAAAAAGGAGTAAGATTTTTTCTAATATAATATACTTGTTTATGTTCATTCAAGGGTTCTGATAATCTGACAAACAAACTTTGCATGACTGCTATATAAGTACTCATAGATTCCGAAGATCCCATCGTCCTTGACCTAATTTCATCTAATAATCGTTCATCGTAATCGATAGGCAAAAATTCGGATTTTAACATTAATACTACATCCTTCCATACAGCAAGAGTATCCCTACGTGACCTAAACAATAATAAAGCGCGACCAGTAAGTAATTCAGGAGTTGCACTAAATAAATCCTTATGTGAAATTGAACGAGAAGTACTTAATTCTTCCACTCGAGTTAAAAAGTCCAACAATGAAATTGACCCATCCCCAGAAAATGTTAAACCCAACTTAGCAATTTGAAAACTCTTTGTGTTGCCAACACTAACATGAGGGTTTACAGTAGCCACAGCAATAGGAGCACATCCTAAATCCATTTCATCTTCCGATGACAATAAAGGTGGTTCTACATCCATACTTTCATTCTCACCTTCCACACCTTGTATACTAGGACTAATTACTTTACTAGTTTGTGGACTAGAAGTGGCTAATTGGGTAAATTCCGAAAAGGTAGTACGACGTGATTTCCTAATCCTATTCTCAACATCTAATTTTAAGTTATTTAACGTAAGTAACAATTGATTACGTTGGACACTTTCTTCATCATTCGTTGTGTTACTCAACTCACAACGTCGTTGAATATGCAAAAATAAACTAACAAATCTAAGAAAATTTGTATTCGAAACATCCCCAGTAAAACTATCTAATAACGATTCCAGTTCCGTAATTGCAATTTGGATAGCCGAAGCATCAGTAGCAAAAAGAATTTTATGTTTGATTGAAGTTAAAGATTTGTTTAATTCTAGCTGGATAACACTACGAACTGATTTACGCAAATGATCTACCTTAATATCCCCCTCAATACCCCTAGACAATAATTCATACTGTAATTCACTTCTTCGTAACCTATTAATCTCTAATTTCCACAAAGACATCTTAATAAAATTTAACAACAGTTATCTACGATAGTTCAATTCAAATACCCATTTAATACACAATTGAGTCCGCTGCAGAAACAGTATTAGCTTTTTATAGTTAAAGTACCAATGTCAAAACAAATTCTAAGCTTTAATAAAAAAAAAAGGGCCCTCACACGTTGAGCGCCATAATTATTTGTTACGTGTTCTAATCTGACTTACGGCACAAATATAATTAAGCAAAGGCTCCGATAGCTCTGTCAAGGTGAACAGTTGGGTCGTGTGTGTTTTCAGACCAAATAGAGCAAAACTTATTACTAAAGAAATGGGCGCCACTATATTTACTAACCAATTGCTTACGATGTCCCAAGATAATAGCAAAATATAGAAATAACTAACCGACTTAAATTAAGCAAATACTGTTTCTTCACTTCCTCTTTAATGCACAAATAAATAAAGTAACGTAAATGGGCAGCTTTCTTGGCTGATAACATTCAATAATGCAAATGAAATAATATATATATACAATAAATTGACACATTAATAATTACAATATCTCTAGTAATAATGAACTGTTAAACTCCTTCGCTTAAATAGGTACTGATCTTGCGATCGTACTTACGAGAGATTACAGATATCCCTAAAGTATTTACGCTAACGCAAAATAAAATCGTTGACACTTTTCCCAAATTACTATGATATAGCGATATCTACACAAGTCGCTTACCTTGATAATAAATAACCGGAGAGACGTCCTTCGAAGAGCTCAACGAAGTGTCCGAATAATAATCTCAACTCTGAAAATAAATCAATCACAAATATTCGGAAATAACTGTCCTACCTTCGAGTCAAATTAAATGAACTGACAAAAAAAATAAATTATTTAAGCGAAGTCGACTAACTGACGATAAACAAAATATATATCTTAAATAATACGTTACGATCTTACTTTATGAAAACATCTGAACTACCAAATCAAGAAATTGTCAAATTATTATAAACAATTAAGGGTAACCTTCAACTAAGAATTAAATTATAATTAAATAAACCTGTCCAGTTATTGGTAACGATTCCGTGTTTCGACGCGATATTCGGCGAAACGATAGGAAACAGCTTATCTCCGCTTTCCAGACGATGTAGCTGACAAAAATAACGCTACCAGATTTGGATAAAATTCCCACTGCACCCAATTAATCCCACTAAAATATATACGATTCCATTCGAGGATGATTCACAGGAAAAAGAATTATCTTCCACAGATATGACGACGATTCTCAAGATTTCTTTTTTTTTAAATCTGAACTTAATTGCTATAACAAAATACCCCAAATTAAAACTCAAATTTTCCCCATGGTATCCACACAATGTAAAATAAAACTTAACTCACCTCGTGTAACGAGCTTTCCGACAAATACGTGCTACTGATTAGTTTCCCAATTAAAACCGTCAATTGACGAAAAATATCCCTGCCAGCATTTTCCAAATATGTAAACTAATCCAGAGGATATTTTATTTTCACCCAAATTACGAAGATCCGCTTAATAAATTGCGATAAAACACCAAAGTAAGATGGCTGAACGGGATCACACATAAGCACGTTTTGTTGCACTTTTTGGAAAAATTCAAATTGAATGAATTAACCAAAAATCAACGCTATTTTCGATTGCGCATGACGAAAGATAAACAATTTAAAATCCTTAACTTAATTTAAACCTTATACTAGAATTCAAAAGTTACACAAATTAATAGTAATGTTACATTCTCTATTCCGCTTTCTTGGTTCATCTATTCTTTTTCATGACCATTTTAATTTAAGCGCTTTTTCAAGTCTTCTACTTTTACTTTTTGTCTTATCTACGTGTTTGTCATATTATCTTTAAGAGTTGTGCCTAGCATTTTACGTTTCATCAATCTTTGTTTTATTTTTAATTTTTAAATATTATTTACCTTTAGCGTTTACGTTTCTGCTGCATTATTGGGAGTATATTTTAATTAAATAGTTTTGTTTTTAGTTTTTGATCGATTTTGCTTTGTAGCATTTTTCTCCATCTACCAAATGCGACCCAACCCAGTTTTATTCTTCTGTTTTTTTTGCTTAACTGTTTAATTGTAGTGTACTAAGTCGTTAAAGGTAACTGTAGCTGACGACTATTTTGATAGTTTTGATAGTCATAACTAGTGACCGGATTTTAAGCTTGTTTGCTTACGTTCAATTTTAAAAGCAGCAACAAATTATATCGAAATTTGCACGAATTACATAAAAATTAATAGTTTGAAACATATTTGTCTATGCTTTTTTTGCTTATTTATCATTTTTATGCTTATTTTTTATTTTAGCGCTTATCCGTGCTATTTCTTGTCATTTGATCAGTTATCTAAATAAATGGGACTGCAGTTGCATAACCTTAAAATTTGCGAGAGCATGTGTCGTTATGCGCGTTTATCGATCACAACAACGCTGCAAGGTAAGCGCTTTTAGTCGCTGACTAAAATTCGACAGCGTAAAAAATTTACCGCTTAGTAGTAATCACTTTATTTCTAACCCAGAAGTAAATTAATGGACAATCATGCTAAAAAAGTATTGCTTTTAAACCATTACATGTAATAATTTAGAGACTTATAAAATCTTAAGCTTTCGCGGTTGTTAAGTTTATGATTATAAGCGACTTTCAGCTTAGACCGCGTCGTAGTTAGACACCCAGACTTAGACTTGGTCCTAGTCTCTCCTTGAGGGTCAAAACAAGAACTTGGCCTTTGCCGTATTGTCGTTCGTGAACCCAAATTCCTACACAACAATTTTTAATTAGCTCAAAACAATTAAGCAAAACTAACAGCAATACAATATCAAAGTTTGTTAATGAAGGACCAGCAAACTTTTTTTTGCCTGAAGTTGTGCCACATGACAAAAAATGGCTCATGCTTTCAGACACAGCGGCATACATGGCAAAAGCTGCACCAAACTTAAATTTTTTTTATGAAAACTTAATACATTGTACTTGCTTAGCTCAAAGACTTAATCGTATTGCTAAGACCCTAAGAACCCAATTTCCTTTAGTCAATAATTGAATAAGTAATAGCAAAAAAATATTTGTCAAAGCGCCTTTAAGGGTGCAGATGTTTAAAGAGAGGCTGCCTAATGTTCCACTACCCCCAGAGCCAATTCTCACTAGATGAGAAACTTGATTGGATGCTGCTATCTGCTATGTCAATAATTTCGAGAATTTTAAACAATCGATTATGGAATTTCCAGATTCAAGCAAATCTATACAAGACTACCAAAATGTTTTTTAACGACATAAACTTATGAATAATTTGACTTTTATCAGAAGTAATTTTAGTTTTGTGAGTGAAACAAGAAAATCTCGAGAAAATCAGCAAGTTCCTTTGGTTGAATCAATTAAACTAATTGACGGTTTTAAAAATGGCATTAATATGCTGTTCCAGGGCCCACTGGCGAGATAGTTAAAATGAAATTGGAACAATTTGTTTCAAAGAATACGGGATATCAAATACTAGAAAAACTTTCTTCTATTTTGAGTCGTACTGGTAACAATGTGTAATAAAAAATTATTACACTGATTGAATGGAAATAAATACAACAGTGTAATAAAAAATACAGTGACGGAATAAAGAACGTTTAGAATACATTAATTAAAAGCAAAATAATAATTTGACCACGGCAAGCAATCGTAAGCACAGACCTCAAGGTGATGGGTTGAATGCAAGTAAATACAAAGATGTGAACTCCGTTAATTTATTAATTATAACTTAATATACTATTTACATTAAAGAACAATATTTGAATTAAACATATTAGAAATAAAACAGGATTTAAAATAAAATATTTGGACGCCAATCACCTTTTAAATCGGTGATGAATAAAAAGCGTAAAATCTTACATCTAATAAGTAATTAATATTAAATCGTTGATTAAATGCAAATGTCGTGAACGTTTGATTCGTTATGAGTGAAAAGTTTTAATAACACAATTTAATTATTTGAAGATAAAATGCAGTATCTTAATTTTAGTTGACTCACCATGTTTAATATAACGTTATCGGATATCTTCTATTTTTAGCACATACTTGGTTAACGTGATAAAATTCTTCAACAGGAATAAATACCAATGTATAATAAAACTTCAATAACGGAAAATCCATTAATTAAACGACAAAACCAAAATGAAAGGATCCAGAATAAAAATCCAATAAACGAAATACCAGAAAATAAAAAGATCCAAAAGAAAAAGACCCTAAATACAAATAATTAGAATGGTTTTTTAAATGACATCATGTACTCACGCTGCGTTTACACTTAGCAACGGTCTTCAAAATAATTTCCTTTGTCTAACTATTGCGCAATATTGCGAAGTCACTAAAAATGTTGATTTCAATAGAAAAATTATATCAAAATAAAGGTAAACTCACCAATAATTAGATGGAATGAATAAAAATTAAATTGCATGGGTTTTTACGCCATAATCAAGAAAATTTGACTTTTCCGCATCATTACGACACGCACGCCAAGATTGTTCAAACGGAAATGCCAGTTTCAGCTACAACTCAGGTAGATTTGAAACAACGCGACGTTGCCACTGTCGCCAAACTGAATAAATTTACGTGCAATATTAGTTGCAGAAAATAAATGAATGTAAAATTGAATTTTAATGTAATGAATTCAAACGGGACGTTACAAATGTTTCTGATTTTAACATTGGCCCCGCTATTATAGCCGTATTCAAATATGCACCCATTACAAGTGTTGACATAGAAAGGAGCTTTTCGCAACATAAAAATATTCTCAACGACAAAAGACATAATTTAACAATGGAACATTTGGAACAATATTTAATCATCAACACTTTTAAACATGAATAGTGTTTTTTACGTTCTTTCTCAATATAGATTTTGAAAGTTCGTTTTAGTTAGGTTTTGCATGAGAATTGTGTTTTTAAATGTTTATTTTGTTCTGTATTTTTATTAATGCATACAAATTTTATTTTTATATGTTTATTTTGAGTTGTATTTTTTATTAGTCAAGACGTACAATGTAAATTGCCTGATTAATTCATGTAAATTTTATAGTTTATACCTGCTTTTTTCTGCTTTTTTGTTTAATTTATTGCTTATCTATTGCTTTTTTTTAGGTAAATATTGTGCTTTTTAAGCACTTTTTTAAATTAAAATTGTGCTTATTTATCCGATCTCTAGTCATAACCATTTTAATATCTCTACTATTACAGCATACTACATAACAGCTTTTTTTGAATTATTACGTTAATAATTATGTAATTTTTCTTGCTTTTCTAACAATAATACCCCGATAAATGAATCAAGGATCACGCAGACTTGGATTCGAGAACATAATTTGCGCGTCCTGCCACGGCCCGATTTTAGAATCACGTTTGGGTTAAAGTCATACAATTAAATAAAAACTAACAAAGGCCAAATTATATCCTTCAACACCGCGCTCAGCTTGTTGATGCAAATCAAGATGCGTGGGATGCCTTCAACCGGTCAAAACCTTTTAATGCTTCATATACTACAGGCGCTACCCCAAGTAACTCAGATTTCTTTTCTAACGGAAGTAACGCTCACGTAGTTTGCGTTATTTAAAAACAGTAACTAGTGTGTTACCAAGCTTACATAAATCATGGAAAATATGCAAATTAATTTAAAAAACAAATTGTGCCAACCAATTATGTATTGCGCTTCCTTAAAGTACATTTATTTTAGTAGAATTCAAGTTTCTACGGGTTACATTATTACACCAATTTTCTATTCGTTGGTTTATTAAAACTTTTAGAAAGAAAGATTAATTTATTTCTACTCAATTTAGCGGAGTTTGTTCAGAATCTGCATAATTTTTGTTTGCAACCGACTAATATTCTGGTTAGTTTGAATCTTTGTTTACTAACGTGCCGGTGCCTGATTCAATTAACATTATTAGATCTTTATTCAACAAAAACAATGTTTCAAGCAACATAGTACCTATTATCAAAAAATATTTGACTTCTACATATTCTACTTTTCGAGAAAATTTTTACTTACAAACATCAGGAGCCGCCATGGGTTTTCCGTGTTCACCGGTCGTTGTTAATATATTTATGGAAAAGTTTGCAAAAAAAGCTTTGCATTTTATTTAAAACGTGTTAGTACAGACACCTTTGTCATTTGGCAACATGGTCCTTCTATGCTGAACCAGTTTCTATGTCATTTAAACGCAATTTATCGAAATATTTGTTTTACTATGGAATTAAAAAAGAACTCTTTTTTACCATTTTTGAACGTTTTAGTTAATCAAAATGAAGATGGTTCATTATTATATTTAGTTTATCGAAAATATATCCAAACAGATAGACATTTAAATGAATTGCCTTATCATCACCTTTTTCAGAAATTATCAGTAGCGAATTCTTTAGTATACGGAGCTGTTTCCTTAAGTCATTCCCAACATTTTCAAAAAAAGTTGAATTGTCTAACTAAGGTGTTAGTCACAAACAATTACAATAAAAAAGTATTAAGCGGTCTATTACAAAGTTTACGTCTGCCAAATTAAGAGTACAAGCGGATACTAGGTGTCAACCAATGTCTTCTGTTTATCTACTATATGTCAAAGGTACTACAGACCGTATTAGAAAAATGTTGTCTAAACACAACATTGTTACTCATTTTTTTTTAAATTGGGTCAACTCTTAAATCTGGTAAAAGCTGTTATTCCTTTTCAACTTGACGGCGTTTATAGCATTCATAGCTTTTGTGATCGTGCATATACAAGAGAAACGGGTAGAAGCGTGAGAATTTGTATTAAGGAGTATCAAAGTTGTAGTCGTCTTAAACAATCTTCAAAGTCAGCGGTGGCGTAATACGTGTTACCGGGGTTATCAAATTATGTTTAAAAACACTTAAATTTTAGCAATTGTTTTCAATTACTATTAGCGAAAATCCGTTGAAATAATTAAAAATCTATATAATATTAACCAGTATTCTAGTTTTCCTTTACCGGAGATTTGGAAACCAGTTTTATCGATTTGAGACCGGTTTATAAAAGCAAAACTTCAGAGCGCAATCAATCAGTTTGTTCCGGGTTCTAAAGATGTCCACTGTGACGTGTGACAAAAACTCAGTTTGTATAATAACGACAACACGAGGATTATCCAAAATGGAAAATTGTGTTACATTTATTCTGTTGACATTTTGGTTTTTACTTACGTTGTTATTTTGCTTTTCATATTATTTTTTGCTTTTATATTTAAATTTTTGTTTGTTTGTTTACAAGTTTGTTGTTTTAAAACAATCTGTTTCAATTTATTTTTACAATGTTTGGTGTAAGTATTTTTAGGTTAAAATTGTTTCTATTTAATGTACAACACAAAATAACTCATTTATTGTATGTATAGTGCAAAACCAGTAAGAAGTATTAATTAAAGTAGCTTTTTGTATTACAAATAGTTCTTTTCCGTTTCTCAACGTTCTTGTGACTCGTAAACCTAACGGACTTCTGGGTCATACTGAACTCACCTACACATAACTTAATTGAATCTTGGTGAACAATGGTTAGATGAAGCGAGATATTCATAAAGTTATTAATCTTCGACTACATTCACTTGCTCGATTACCTAAGAACATTTCTATTTCCGAATGTAATCTGCAATTGGCATTTTTACCCTACATTCACAAGGTTAGGATCAAATAGAAAAACTTCTTTGTAAGAACGGTTTTAAAGTCATATTCAACCCGGTAGGCAAAATCTCTCAGATTCTTCCAAAAACAAATTTCCTGTACTTTCATTTCAAGGTGTGTAACTTGAATCGTAGTCATGCGTTTGAGATATTTTTTTAGGTTCCCGGTCATTACTCCGTAATCGAAAACACGCCCCTTTTCGACCGTAATCCAATCCAAGTCAAGTTTAAAAAGCTGTAACGATACTTCCTCTTTAAATACGGGGACTATTTTTTTCTTAAGTCACTTCTAAAAAGTTTAGAATCTGGCTTGCTTCACAAGTTGATTACTTAACTCTGTAGTGGTTCTTTGTTAGATTGTCGTTTGCTTTTTCAAGCTTATCGTTTTCTTTCTTACCTTTTTAGAGTTTAGAATCTGGGTTGGTTCACAAGTGGATTATCTAACTTTTGAGAGGTACATAGTTAGACTTCGGTTTGAGTTCTTTGATTTCTCTTACGCCCTGATATCGCTCCTTACGAAAGTGTGTAAAACGTTGGCAATTTCGGTTACAATAATGACGCAGTCTTAACCCGGAAAATGTTTTCATTTTAACCAAAATGCATTTTATGCAGACTCGCTTACTCGGGAGTTTTGTAATGTCATTGATTTTTTCGATAAATAACAAGTAGCTTGTCAATGGCTTTATTAAATTGAAAACTATTCTGAGCTTTCTGCTGCTGCAACAGAAACATCCTTGATTTTTGTTTTAAGTATATTTAAGTACCAACAGTCAAAGTATTAGTAATATCTGTCACAACCAAAAAAGTTTTACTCATTCGCGCGAAAAGATTACACGCACACATTTTTTAATCATGCGGTAAAATTCTATCTTAGTGCATGTTTTTTTTATTCGTTAAGTTGGTGTTTGTTTATTTAACTGTTATTACATAATTTGCGTGTGGTTATTGAAATTGCCATCTTTTGATTTTTGTATAAATTAAAAATAATTTTTTGCAGTTGAAACTTAATACGGAAGGTTTTGAAAACTATTTTCTATTACAATGAAAAAGATAGTTAAAGCAAGCATAAAGAAGTTTGAATCTTTATCGTGATTGGTCAATATTCAAACACTCTTTTCACCGACAAAATTATATTTTACAAGTCGTGATATTTGGTTATATTGACAAATTGCGTTAGCATTCTATTTCAAATAAGTTTGGCAATTCAGTTCTGTGAGTTTTGTGTTGACGATCATATTTATCTAGTGTTTATTATTACATTTTTTAATTAACGTGACTTACTTATTTAATGCAAATTTTTTACTTTTTGTAAATTATTGTAATTAGCATGCCTTACATGTAAATATATACCGCCTGCGTTGAAAATTTTTGAACTTCAACAACAATAAATTATAAACATCGTTTTACTACATTAATTGTCTAGTGGCAATATAAAAATTTTAAATACTTTATGTATAAAGTTTCCGTTTGTGTTTTTCGCTGTCACTACACGAACTATAGGGTCCTCTTTTTTGTCTTCTATTATGCATTTAGTTTGTTGTAGATTGTTAAAATACTCTATTTGTTACACTTGTTGGTACTTAGATAATATGTTTCATGTCGATTACACTGTTTTTGTTGGTTACATTTAATTTGGATCCAATAAAAAAATGTTCAGGAGTAAAAAAGTTCAATGTGTTTGAGATTGTTAGACATAGAGAATACAGCACGCGAGTTTAAAGCATATTTAATTTATATTAATATTGTACTATACTGTTTATTTAATGGCGTATTTCTATATTAAATAGACCTATGAAGGGCAAGCACTAGTCAAAAATAAAACTAATCAATTTTTCTGGTTACTTTTTGTCAGCTCTTGTGCCAACTTCATCAGACCAATCTTAACAGCAAATTTTTGCTTCAACGTACAAGCAATTAATATGAAATAATAGTTAAAGACATTTAACCAATTCCACACAAGTATAACCCACACATAAATATAAAAAAAAAACTCAATGTAAAAATAAGGTTACAAGTTTTTGGAGGAGTTCATAATTTTACCTCATAGTAATATACTGTTTATGTGAAATTAGATTTCACAAATTTGATTGATGCTTCTAATAAGCCACCAACATTATATTATAAAATGTCAGGTTATATAATTATCTAATAAATAATGTTATCTTTTAATTGTGATAAACATTTTTGTTAATTTTTTTTACAAAATTTTAGCCATATATACATTTTTACACATTCCATAATGTAACAAAATTTTTTAATGTATTTAAAATTGATTTAGATATTCAATAAAATAAAGGTCTTCTTAATTTATAAAAATCAAATATAAATAGTATTTATTATTATTTCGTTGGCGTTTAGACATTATCAAGGTAAAATTTAAAAACAGTAATAGTTATGTTAACAACATTAAACTACAACGTAAAAAACGGAGATAAAGCAATGTTTTTTACGTTGTGGTTCCAGGTCGCGTATTTAATTAAAATTATTTTAAATCTCGCGGGCTTAAAATAAAGTTTACAGCATCCTTCGCCTTTACAACTATTTACAGATAGCTTTAATACGTAGAAACTTACATTACGAAATGGCTCTACCATCAAAACATTGGAGACTTGAAGCCGAACATCTAAATCGCATTAAGCTAAGAGGTTAACGTAGCGATGAAAGATACATTCAAGTTGATTTATTTAAAAGACGATGTTAGTTCGAAAGTATTTTGCAGTTATTAAAATGGATATCCTTTGTTATAATATTCAATTTGGTTCAAACGTATAAGTAATTAGAATAGGGATAATCCATGTGTCAATGTTAAATTTTTGAAGGTTAAACACGTGGTCTAAGGACGTGCAGTAATAAACAAAACAAAATTTTACAAGTAAAATTAACAAATCTCTCTTACTTCAACAAGACTCGACAACAAAAAGCATTTGAGCATTTTAATTTTTAATGGTAAATTTGCATGATTGTGTTAGAAATAGGATCCGCTGATAAGCGAGAAAATGTAAAGTTCTTCCCGGCTACGAAAAGATTGCTGAAATTTAAGCTCCCAGTTTCACGTCGGTATGAAATATACAGGGTGACAAATAAAAAAATTATGAACGTTACAAGTTCAAGAAACGTCGGCTAACAAAAAGAAGTAGAAAATCAAAACCAAACTATCAGTTTTTCAAAAATCAATTTGATGAAAAAAATAGTTGGGTTGAGAATGGTAACATAAAGTAATTTTTTTTAAATTTTCTTGATTGAGAAATTCAGATTTAAAAATTAGTTGGTAATGCAATAAAAAAAGATAGATTTGTTCAGATTATGAAACTTATACATGGTGCTCACAATTCTAAAACTGACAAATTATATAAACTGTCAGCATTTATAGAACTATTAAAAACACGCTTTCTAAAAAATGTTTTACTGGAAATAAACAATACAAATTTCTGTTTGACAGATGTACAGACCATTAGTCTCTATGGTTGATAAATTATCTCATCCAGAGTATCCATATAAATTATATTTATATTATTTATAAATTTTATTTAGTTAATTAATTTACGGGACTCAAACTGCAAACTATATGCCTTAGGGAAGATACGGATGCCAGCATTTGCAAAGCAAAATACGAAAGAGGGTCTACCATGGAACATAGTCCTAAAAGATCAGTAGCAAAATTATCTGCGGCAATAGGTATAAACTCATTCTAAGATCAGTTTTTATTTTATAAGCATACAATTTTTAGGATTGTCAGTAAGAACTTGCCACAGAGCATTAAAAAAAACAAGATTACTGTTTATTAAGAACAATGTTTTTTCACCTTCTTGCAACGTGGTCAATTTTGTGAATGGTTTAATGAACATTTAAATAACGATAATCTGTTGGGTTACTCTTTCTTTACGAACAAAGCATGGTTTCATTTAAGCGGATGTAAAATGCAAAATTATCGTACTTGGGCACTTGAAAATCTACAAACATTTTTGTCGAAACTGCGATTACAACCTTTGAAAGTTGATGTATGGATTGCAACCTTAAGAACAAGGATAATTGGATCAATATTTTCTTACAATACTGTAAACACAGTTTTATTATTATGAGTCAATTTTTTAAGCAGTTAAATGACAAACAAATTTCAATTTAGTTACTTTTAGCAAGACAATGCAAACATTCTAGGTATAATTGAATTTATTCAACTATTCTGCAATGAAAGTGTTCGAAATTATAAAATATAAACTACACCAGAACTAGCGGACACCTGTTTCGTTCTTTTGGAACTCGTCAGCGCTAGGATACACCGATGTGTTTTTACAACCATACCGACAGACAGCCGTACTCGTTTATGTCGTGTAGATGTTACGCCCAAACATCGAAAACGCTCAGTGAGCGAAAAAATCGACCACAACGCGTTGTGGACGATGTTGAACCACCAAACACTGAAATAAGATACTTCTTTGGTGTGTGGTTGTACTTATTAGACCACAACGCGTTATGTGCAATTGCGAAACGGCCACAAAGCGATTTGGACAATTTGTTACCCCAATATGGCGTCATATTGTCGGTGATATCCATGTGACCCTACTGCATCAGCGAGTTAAAACTGTCCGGATGTGGTCTGCGTAACGGGCAGTTTAACTATGAGCGTTATACAGACCGGATCGTTGCCATCGGCAGAAAATAAAAACATGAAAGAGGGGTTTAACGAAAAACTTAAATATGTTGTTGAAAATAGCAATGATCGGAGTGATTATTTTACGAGTGAGCGGTACAGCTAAATCGTACATGAGGTGGAAGAAACTAAACGTTTAAAACAGAGTAAAATGCTGTTGTCATCTAAACAATACAGAAGGCTGCAGAGATACGACATTTTAACAATTGGGGGAATTGAAAAAACCGTGGAAACACAGAGTGGTAACTTTCGATATTACTGCAAAACGGAGGATATGTTTAATATCATTGAAACTGCTCATATGGCAACTGGATATAAAAGAACAAGAGGTAAGCGTTTTTCTCATTAAACAGGACGAACTTATGAAAATTAAATAGGGGAGAGCAGGACAGGAATAAAAACTTAGAAATTTATAAGAGTTACACCAACGACTAAAATTGTTTTACTTTTTTGCCCTAGACGTGTAAGTGCCACTTACACATCATGCAATTAAGGCAAAAAAGTTCACTTATATGACAGGTAGTGCAAAACATTTTTCTTCGTTTCATTTTAGTTATGGAGGCCGTAATAAAGAAAAAATACTGCAATATTACCCAAACAGCTATTCAGATGTATTTGTCGCTCTGCGAACAGTGCCAAGGAAAGAAGAAAATTAAGATGAAAGAATTAGTTGTTGCGCCGATCTTGTCAAGCCATATGAATTCGCGATGCCAGGTGGATTTAATAGATATGCAGAGTGAAGCAGACGGTGATTATCGCTTTATTTTCAACTATCAAGACCATTTAACTAAATTTACAATACTCAAACCACTAAAAACTAAAACGGCTGAAGAAGTTGCATATCAATTGATGGATATCTTTTGTATTTTTGGAGTCCCATTTATTTTCCAAAGTGATAATGGGAGAGAATTTGCTAACAAAATTATTGAGAGTTTAACGGACACGTGGCCAGGGCTTGAAACTGGTGCACGGAAAGTCAAGGCTCTGTAGAACGCTCAAATCAGGATGTAAGAGATATGTTGGTAGCATGGATGTTAGATAACCAGACTAAACAATGGTTAGAAGGATTAAGGTTTATTCAAAGCAAAAAGAACCGCTCGCTACATAAAGGAATTAAAAAAAGTCCTTACGAAGCCATGTTTGGTAGCACGCAAAGAGTCGGATTGGCAGATTCTACGTTGGATAAGGAAACATACGAATGTTTGGAAACGGAAGAAGATTTAGAACAGATTTTGCGTGGGCTAAGTATACCCGAATCAGATCGTGAGACGGAAGAAGATGTAAATAGTACAGTTCCATGTGCCATATGCGAAAATTACGGTATTGTCCAACCATGCGGAAAATGCAGCGTAAGGATACACACAAAGTGTGGAATAGAAATTGAAGATCAAGTCATATGTAACCTTTGCAGCAAGACTGACGCAATTAGAGATCAACGCGAAAGCGCTAAAACGGGGTTGGAAAAACAAGCTGCGAAAATGTTAGCTTTGTCACAGCAAAAATTGCTTCCTATTAAGGTGGGCCAAAATGTTGTAGTTAAAGTTCCAGACGTAGATAGAGGGCGACTTGCTCCCAGAAATGTGTTGGCTGTTGTTCTCAGTGTTAATGAATCTGGTTTATATAAACTGGGAACTAAAGAAGGCGTCCTGGAAAGAATTTACAGTCGAAATGAATTTACACTCGCTGATTCCAACTTTATTGCTGAATCGGATATTCCCAGCTAATCATTAACTCTGAGAAAAGCTTCAGCTCTCTCATCTGGACCAAAACAAGGATTTGTGATCTGCCATTGCAAGCGTTATTGTAACACAAAAAGATGCAATTGTCGGTCCAAAGAGGTGCTGTGCAATTCAAAATGCCACAACAGCAGTGCCTGCAAAAACAAATGATTTCTTCGTTCATTATCTTTGTCTATTTTTAGGGTACATTAATTTTATTTTTCCTGTTTCTTTCTGTATTTTTGATAAATAAATTAATAATCATATCCTTTTAAAGTTATTTAAGATTTTTAAGTTACGTTTATCATTTCGGGTTGTGATTGTCCTACATTGTTCAAAACGCGTCGTGGTCGTTTTGCAATTGCACATAACGAGTTGCGGTCTAATAAGTACAACCACACACCAAAGAAGTATCTTATTTCGGTGTTTGGTCGTTCAACATCGTCCACAACGCGTTGTGGTCGATTTTTTCGCTTACTGAGCGTTTTTGATGTTTGGGCGTAACATAGACATTACCAGAATATTTGAAATGTTTTTGAAACGCCATCCTGTGGTAAAAATACCACGTATGACATATAGAAAACTACAAATTAGTACGGAATGTTGAAAAGTTGTCATTGGATTTAAAAGAACGCAACAGCTGTCCGTTAGTTCTGGTGTAGTTTTTCACAATTATATTGACATTGTTCCTAACCTATTTTATAGTTGGGATTTTGACAGCGTTACCTGTCAATAGATCGTGGACTTTCGCTGTCATTAAATCCAATGACAACTTTTCAAACTTCCGTACTAATTTATAGTTTCCTATAAAAACACTGTTTCACTGACTTTTACAATAGAGCATTCAAGATATGTTGGTTAGAGTTTGCAATTGCTTTCTATACATAGTAGATTACCAACAAATAATTAAATATTAACAGTTAAAAAAGTTTACTTTTGTCAATAAATAAGATATCTTTAGCACCATTGCCTTTAAGATAGTTACATGCTATATCATTTTAATAAAGAATTTAATATTTTGCAAAATGTCAAATTGCAAATTAGGTCGTTCTATTAAAAAAAATCAAACCTTGATTTGAAGTTCTGCCTCTTTGACCTTTAATACAGAACACCCTGTATTATACAATTACGTGTTTGACATTTTTATACATACACAAATAGTGCTAATTCTCATACCTAGATAACATTTCGATACAAACTTTTGTTTCTCAAAAGCATGTTTTTGAAAGTAAAATTTTAAAACTGTTTATAAGTTTGTAAAAACTAACTTAAAGTGCCTATAATACCATATTATATCACTGTAAAGCGATTTCAAAAAGATTTAAAAAACGTATTAAAATACAGGGTATTTTATTAAAAGAATTTAGGTTTATGTTGCCCTGATACCATGTATAATTGAAAACAATTTTAAAATGTAAAACATTTACAAAAATTTTTAAATATTTTGTATGATAAAGAAGACATTTTATTTTAACGCACTATTGGCCCGCCTTGTAGATATATTATAGGTCTTTCATATTTTCGTGAACAGTCGCGTTATAATCGTTTTATGTGGAAGTGTTACTACCATCCTTCTCATAAACATTGACCGGTACATTAACTAATCCTACTTTTGTCGTTATATTTGTTAGTAACAAATTTTTATTAATATTTGATATCAAATTTAAACGTTTCATCGTAAGAAAATTTATTTTTATTTAATATATAAATTTATGAGGTATATAAAAAGATAAAGAAACTGCATAAATACAAGCTGTATACAAATATTTCAAAGCATAAGCTTAAGTTTTGAATAAAAGATAAATGGCAAATAATTTTTCTTTAAAGAAAACAATTACGCATATCTAAACGTATTTTTTGAATTTGAAGATGTACCGTAATCCTAGTATAAAAAATGAAATGCTTTTGCACAACTATCAGGAATCAATTTTTTTATTACAATGTATTACCCTGGATAATTGAAAACCGCATAAATCATATTTTTTTGTTAATAATGTAACAAAAAAATACAATATGATTTACTACAAAAAGTAGCTACAAATAATAATAAAAAGTGTATGATTATTATTATTATTATTAGCTCAACGTTTTTGTTTTCAACTACATATACTCTCATCTAAAATTTATTTTAAATAATAGTTTTCGTATTTATTCTGAATACCAAAAAGGTATTGTAATTTTGTGTACCTACAAACAAAAGAGAAAATATTTTAAAATTTAATATTAAAAGTGGGAGTACGTGTGTACGGGTCGCATTACTTAGAAATATCTATAAATCGATTCTGTTTGAAAAATGCAACATACTTTTAACTAGAAAATTGAATTAAAGTAGAAGTATAAATACATATACGATATACGTATAAAACCCATCGAAGCAAATGGTCACATACGAATCGAGTTAAATAGGTATATAACGGAAATGTAAATTTATTTTTGCTCTTTGCATAAGTTAACAAGCAATCCAATCGTTATGTATGTACAGAAGCCAAATGTCAAGTGAAAAGACTCGATAACAAATGGGAAACTCAACTCGTGATACCAACAGACGAAAATTCCGTAAAATATGACGACTCCTATCTCCTGCTGTCACTCGGGTAGTATGTTTTGACCGTTTTCAGAATTTGCATTCTGTATAGGACTTGTAGATCGTATTTTACCGCATACTGCGCGCTATTCTGATGCCGCTCTTGTATGTTGTATGCATAATAATGTTAAAACATGCATTCTATTGCTAAAACTTTAGGTAAAATCGAAAAGTTTCACTGGTGTCAGATGGTTTTACGTAACACTTTTTTGATGACGACATTCAAAAAGGAACTGTTGAACAAAAACCGCTTATATTGCACCATATACTCAAACATCACGTATGTTTTTTATATGTTAATAAATAATATCTTTGGATTTATTTATTTTCTTCATTAACACATTTGATTCTTTTTTTTCAATTTTTTACCGTTATTTATAAATGACGAATATATACTTTAAAGTTGTTACTTGAAAATATGTAATACTAAAACACTTTACATCCCTAGCAGTCAAGACAAGTTTTGTTTCTATATAAAAGCAGTATATATTTATCCAACAAACATTTAATATAAAATAAACATAAACAAAATTTACAATATAAAAATTTACTTTTTTTTAATAATATTTGTATATTATTTTATAATGTAATATTAATTGTAAAAAAAGTATTTTTTACGTATTATTCGATATTTTAAATTGTTTTATAAAATTGCATGCTAATTTGTTTTAAATATTCTTAAGTAAGTGTTTATACTGTTGGGTTAAAGCACTTATTGAGTACGTTTTTTGGTAGTAGATAAAAAGGCAAGTAAAGGGCTGGATTAGCTTTATAAAAGCAAATACTGTATCAATTCTACTAACTTGCAACTTGTTTTTGCTGTTTAGGAGATTTTGATCAGTGAAAACGACAGATCAATTCAACACTATGCTGCTGCAAACATGTTTAACGAACAAAAATTTGTATAATGTTTTCTTCATCAACTGCACTGAAAAAACAATTTGATTAAAATCCTAAAACTAAAAATCATCTCACCGCGACGATAGTTTTTCTATAAATAAGAAGAAGCTTAGAATATGGCTTGGTTCACAAGTTGATTACCAAACTTTATAGTGATTTTTTGTTAGATTGTTGTTCATTTCTTTAAATTTTTGATTTCTTTCATGCCCTTATGAAGCCTCTTACAAAAGTGAGCAAACCTTAGCAGCTTAGGTTAATAACATCAACACGTTCCAAACTCAGAAGACGTTCTAATCTTACTATAGTACTCTAGCTGTGCAAGCCTTTGCGATTACATAAAAAACATTATTAAACAAATTGAGATATCAAAAAACGCACTCAAAACTATTTTCGAACTTCTACAATTAGGTATCAGAAAAAATAGCACATTTTTAACACTAAAAGAAATGAACCATAAGACCAAAGGCGCAATAAATAGGACGTTAGTAGTACAAGACCCGTAATACTTTTCAGTTATGTCAAAAATATGTTTAAAATTTTGAAGTAACAATTATGTTACTGCATTAATCAAAATAAGAAACTTAAAAAAACAACAAACATTTACAATGTAAAAAAAATTGAACTGCCGCTAATCAGACAAAACTTGTCATGTAAGGCAATTTTATCTGACTTACAAAATTGTAAAGATTAACTATACAAAGTTATTCATGCTATACGGCACGGAATATTGCGCCCAAAATAAGTGACTTTAAAGAAGTTTTAAATAAATAAAACCTCCTGTATATTATTACAATATTAGAATCTCCGATCAAAATAAGTGTGTGTTTTAATAACGTTTATGAGGCATTAAGCTTAAGATTTTTTAAATAATTTGAATTTTGTCAAAATTCAACCTAATTTTTATGTTTGAGATACTTACGAAGTATTTAAGCAATGGGATCAACATTTACAGTAAAGTGTAACAATAGATCATATTTTATTTTTTAATTATAATAAATTTTACATCTTATACAAGCTCTTCAAAAATTAAAATCTATTCTATTTAAATTAATCAAGTTATACCCGCTTAAATAAGAAATTTAAGTGGGTATAACTTGATTAATTTAAATAGAACGCCATATTTTTTAAATTACCAAAAATGTACTTTTTAATTACTTTTCGAATAATATTAAAATGTTCCATAGCTAAGTCTTTCTGTTAGTACACAATACGCCAAATAATCGTTTTTTGCACCATTTGATGTTTTTCGATAAAATCTCTGGTGAATCTAGTTGCCTATTCTGTTTAAAAATATCAGGTAATTAAACATTATAAGAATAATAATTTATAATCCAACAGACTATAACAGTAATAATGGTAATAACATACTAACGATAAATAATAAATAAAACAGGTCGATTGAAAGAAATTGATTTTACAATTAGCTTCCAGATCCTTTGACTTTATTACAACAGATTTTGAGCATACATAAAATGAATTGTCTGCCATACGCAACCGAGAACAGCACATGATATAAAAAGACGCATAAGAAACGCCTTTAAAACTGTAACCTTTCAAATGTAACCTAGAATAAGCAATGGTTCTCAATAACGAATATGTAAGTGTCTCGAAATAGACATTTCGAACATTTGTTATAAATAGTTTGCTATTGCTTTATGTTATCGTTGGTAAGTTATTACCATTATTACTGTTATAACCTGTTAGATTATACATTAAGTAACTTTCTAAACATTTGTAAAAACATACTTCATTATTACTCTTATATTTGTTAACTGTCTAATATTTCTAAATACAATAAGCAGCAAAAAATATCAAACCAACGCTCCCAACGAAAACTATAATAACTCAGTAATTGCAGATTAAAAAAAAACGCAATTTAACGTTTAGTCACTACAAATTGCAGAATTGCTTAATTTGTAAGGAAACAGTTATTGACTTAATTTTTAAAGTATATCTTAGTATACATCTGTAGTTTTTTTTTAACTGTGACAATGAAGAATGTCAGTAGGTACACATAATAACATGAAACTTTGTTACAGTGAAGCTTACGTGTATACAAAGACATTAGTTTTTGTTTCATTCAAATAGAAGTAGTAGTTTTGATTTTATTTAAATTTATATCTTCCTTGAATTTTAAATTATGCACGCGAGCGCCCAACTATTGCGTGACGTCATAGTACAACGCGGTGTTCGCTCCGCTAATGTGTTTGCTGCTGCAATAGGCAATCTTGAACTGTTAGATTGCGTTTAGTGTTTTGTTGCGTTCGTGCGTTTAAGTGTTACTTATACCAAGTGTTTGTTTACAATGGATGAACAATTTGAAAAAGGGCAATCAAATAATCTACCTAAAATAGATGGGCTAATGGTCGCTGACTATCTGTCGAAAAATAGTGATTTTGTTGCAGCTGAAATGCGAGGAGTAAAAATGCAAAAGTAAGTATACCTACTTAAATATGTACTTGTTTTACACTTATGAGTTCTAAAATAGCTGTTTGAAGATCTGACAAGCATTATTATTGTAGGTGGCTTAAAGTAACATTAAAATTATGTCTTAGCGCAGATACTAAACCTTTAAAATTTTATGTAATAGTGATGTTTTATTACTATTTACTTAATACACGTGTATCAAATAATATGATTGACTTATTGCACATACAAATGATGTCAGATGTACTAAACCTTCTATAATAATATGTTAAGTAATATGTTATCTTAGGAAAATAGATGTAGTGGTTTAGATATTTACCTCTCTTTATTACTTATTTCAGATCGGCGAGAGAAGGCTATGGTGATGATGCAATTGGTTATGTGCAAGTAAAGAGAACAGGTGATACTTGTACAGTTAAATGCAGAATCACTCCTGAACATCGCGTACGTTCAAAACCATATCATTGCAGTTTAGAATGTGATGAGAAAGAAAGAGAAATTATGAGTGTATAGTGCGAAGATTGTGCTGCTAGTAAAGGCGGCTGTAAACATGCCGTAGCATTTCTAATGTGGTTGCATCGTCGAAGCGAGGAGCCTTCAACAACTTCTATTAAGTGTTATTGGAAAAAATCAAAACTCGCAGGTAACACTGTTTCTTTTTATTATTATTAGGTTTTTTTTGTATAATTGTCTTTATAACATTGGATTGCAGATTTTCGGCAGTCAGAATAATAGTTTTGATTTTTTACAGGTATCGGCACTACACTAAAAATGATTAAAGCTAAAGATTTCGGTACAACACGTCATGACACCCAGCTGAATGAAGGTGTTTTTTTGGATAAATTAGTATCAAAACTTCGAGAATTGCAAGTACAGTGCTCGCTTATGCAGTATATATCTGAAAAAAAGGAAGTGGAGAAATTGTCTATTCATTATCTAATATGCGTTTTCAAAAAAAGCTGTACTGATCTCCATGTCGATAAATTTATAGCATTTTGTACAAATGAAATGACAGAATCGAGATGTATTGAAGTGAAAAAGGCCACTATGACCCAAGCAGATTGTAATCTGTGGTTTGAAGTGCGCTACGGGCGAATCACAGCTTCAAAAATTCATGAGGCGGCTCAGTGCAAAACAAAAGATAGCTCTCTAGTTGAAGAAGTATTTGGAGCCTTAAAATTTAAAGAAACTGCTGCTGTTAAGAGGGGGAAATTATTAGAGAACGATGTTAGAAATGAAGTCTCACGAGTCAAAAACCTGAAGATAACTAATTCTGGTTTTTTTTTAAACAGCAAGTGGCCTATGATTGGTGCTTCGCCTGATGGCCTTACCACTGACTGTTATAGAAATAAAATGTCCCTACAAGGAAAAAACGTTAAGTCTGTACTATGATGATGGGAAACTGGGCAAAAATATTATGCTCAGATACAAACACAAATGCACATGTCCGGAAAAAAAAGAGTTTTATTTTGTATTGCACACGTGGACTTTGAAACCTCGAAGAAGGTAGATGTGCATGAAGTACTGCATGACAAAGACTATTGCGCAAATCTTTTTGAAAAATGTGTATTATTTTGGAAGGATAATATTTATGACAAACTAATAAAATAATTTTATATAAATAAGAGTTATATATATATACCTATATATAAACTTAATTTAAAACTTAACTTATTCTAAATTGAACAAACAGCTTTGCAAATATACCATTCCACATGCAGTAATCACAACCGAATCTAACAGATCGACTTGCTTTAAATCTACACAAGCGTGCGGTAACATAAATCCAAAACTTCGCAGTCTGCCGATAGCCCTTTCTACATTAATTCGTAGCGCCGCAATTTTTTTTGTTTCGAGTACTTCTTTCTTGGTCGGTTGTACTTGAGCGCTCACGCTAGGTGGTCTGATCAAAGTATGGCCATGTTGTTGCAGCACATGCGCGATATTTTTAAATCCTCTGTCAGTTAAAACAGCAGCTCTTTGAGGTAAAGCTTGCAAAATTCCACAATCTTCAAAAATCAAAGTATCTGTTGCTCTGCCACCATAACCTTCGGAAATGAAATTTATTAGCCCGTCGGGTGTGATTGATATTAAATATTTAATCGTATTACAAGCTTTGTAATCTGACCATGTAAGAGCTTGCTTTACAGAATCAACAGGCTTTTCAATTTGAATCTCGAAACAGTCAATGATGCTTTGAACCTGAAAACAGCTTTTTCTAAACGGAATAGGTAAATTCAACAGTACATCTGCTGACGGTGGAAAAAATACAAGAGATTTCATTGCAGAAGCTATAGCCGGAACAGTACGCCTTATGATTGTTGCGACAGAACTAGTCGCCAAACCAAAATCCAAGGCAAGGATGGCATTAGGTTGATGCAGGCGCAGTTTTTTTAAAGTAATCATAATATTTCGCGAAGTGCAATTTGTTGTTTCGGATAAAAGATTTATGCAAAAATAACATTGTTTAGATAAACCTAGTAACAGTTGTGGTTCTCTAGATATACACAAAAGAGAGGTTTTTTGCATATGGTTCCTAAAGTGTAATTTATCGTATTCTGCGTTATCTGACTCTGAACTCTTTGAATTTTGATCAAGATTGTACGTTTTATTTGTGGACGAGATAGAAGAGGCGTCGCAGAAACTACGAACTCTTACTGCATCGTTAGGAGATGATTTTTTATTCAATATTTTCTTTTCTTTCTTAAAATATTTTTCTTCAGTGATGGTTGCTTTATGAACAGCTTTATCTTTCAATCGTACTTGCACTGCCTTATGATGTTTAAATTTTTCCAAATATAGATCATTATTTCCTGACGCTAATGGGTCTTCTACTACACGTTCGTCTTCACAACACACAACATATACTTCTTCTGGTGCATTTGATGCGGAAGGAATGGCATCTTTGGCTAACAATTTTTCAACTAACTTTATGCGATTTCGTTTTTGTACTGCAGATCTTTTAGGCTTATCCTCTTTTTGTTGCTGGCATTCAAATTTATGAGGAACTACTCATTTTTTAAGTTTGATTCTGCCTCCAACCAATTTATATTTAACATAGTTCTCCATGTCTTTTTTAATCTGAAACAGAGAAAAACTGTTTTTAAGAAGCTAATTGTAATTTAATGACTCAGTGAATAAGCAATGCCCATAGGCGTAAATTTAAAGAAAAGCAGTTGTCTTATGTTATGATTATTCCCTATAAATTAACATGCATGTAAGGAAAAAAATTGTTTTTCATTTCTCCAAATTCAGTTCTGACATAGAAATAACCTAACAAATATATGCCGGAAACAAAGATTGTTATTTAACCTGAGGTTTAGATTTCAGTGCACGTGTAGTTTTTATTCATTTTGCGCTACAAACACGTGTTGACACTTTAAGTTATTTTTAGAAAAAAACTAAATTATAATGAACAAATAAACCAATCAGAATTTAACATTTTGTAAGCTTGCCCTAAATGGGCATAGAAACGCGTGTGAAATAAAATTTCTAGAGGTAATAATTTGGAAGAAAGAAGTAAGACCACGCACTTAATGTTGATTTATTTTAAATCTCTGACATATATGTAATCAAAACAGTGATCAAAACGGTTTTTAAACTATGAAATAAATCAAAAAACAATACTTACGTCAAAGTGATCTTCACAACAATACACACAACTTTTAGCTCCAAATGGATCCACTCTCTTCATAACTTGTATCCATTTCTTTCGCATTTGAGCATTGGATGGAACAACAAAAAACAACTTTTCCGGTGCATTTGTGGTTGTATTCATACAGTTTGGCACAACGCATGATTATCTTGTCTGCGGATTAGACATTTTGTTTAAAAATTGCGTCAACTTGAAATTCACCGTACCGGAGCGCGCAACGGACTGCAAGAGTGTTGTAGTATGACGTCACACGTAGTAAGAATTAATCTCATCGCGCACTTAAGTTTATAAATTCAATATCTCCTAAACTATTTGACGTATCGAAATAATTTTTTCACAAATTTTTTAAATTTTTAATGGAGAATACGGTGAGCCAAAAATCCAAAATTGTTGTTATTCTTCATTGAGGTTCTTACATGAGATAATACAGTTTATTTTGGAGTTTTTATGTAAATAATAGATATAATTAAATAAATTAGGCAATTATTTTATAAAAAAAAAGTTTACAATAAATAGATTAGATTATTATTTAATAGTAAAGGTCATATTTAGTTTTTTCTTCTTCTTCTTATGAATAATTTGGTCATTTTAAATTTTTTTAACTTTTTAGCTGATCTATTCCCTAAACGTATCTTTACATCATTTTTTGAATGCAGTGATTTATAAAATCCATGATACATGGATGGAATATTAATATTTTTGCAAAATAATAATCATCTTTTCAAATTCTTTTCTTCAATTGGCAAGAATTTATTATGCAGCCTTGGTAAATCTTGGTAAATTCCTCTGTCACAAGAATATCTAAAATAAATTACACTTCGCTGAGCCGACGTAAAACTTATTTTTCGAATTTTGCTTATAAATACTTGGTTACCATTATTATCAAGTTTACAATTTTCCTTGCTAAAGTTTCTCATTAATTGGGTATATAGATAACAGACTGACGCTTTATTGCATTGTCTATCACAGCATACATGCTATTACCTTTATTCTGGGTATGTCTTGTTTTTAAAAATTGGTGAGTAATATTTACAGAATGAACTGCACAAGCGTCCATTAAAAAAAGAAAACAATTTCTGTTCTGCCCACCGCAATTATCCGAGTACAAAATAAATTTTTTAATTCCCTTGTCTACCTAAAACTTTACAAATTCTAAAACACAGTTAGCAACTGTTTTTTGAATTTCTTCCAGATATTTTTTCATGCCAGGTTTAACAAAATCCTCTTTTGCTTCCTATATCTCAACGTCTCAACGTCTTTTCGTATGTAGTGTGATGAAATACAGGAAAAAGACTTGATGTGTTTTTTACGCTGTTTTTTGCTTCAGTGCAAATTTTGTTTGCTTTGTTAGCATGTTTTCTTCTCTGAACAGTCGTAATACTTACACTGATTTGTTTTTTCAAAGTCGTTGTGACACACATTTCTGAAATTCCCAATGTATTTAAAAACAATGTTTTGAAAATTTGTTTAACTTCGTTTTCTACTTCCAAATAATATTTTTGTAACAGTTTTCTTCTAGGATCATCAACAGTCACTTGTTTTTTGTTATAGCTTCTCACACAACACGCAATCAAGTCCTACCGCTTTGTACAATCAACCAATGACTAAAATTCCTTAAAAATTGTCATTCTTTTATCTTCAGTGACGGACTCTACACTTTTGTCTACAATTTAATTTACAGGTTTGTTGAATACTTTTTGCAGTAATTAATTTTCCTGACGTATTTTTATGTTTAATGCCAATTTGAATCTTGTTTAAGTTTAAAGTAGACCTAGTTATTTTGGTTCCTGGAACACTTTTTACCTGGATTAGTTTTAAATGTAATTTTGTATTTCCTAAGTTTAATGTTTTTTGAACATTCAGGAATGACACTTGCATCTTCTTCATAATTTGCGGTTTTACTATTAATATCAGAGTCATCAGAATGATTAATATTAGCAGAAAAATATTTTGGATGTGCATCTGAATCTTTGGAAAATTTCTTATCTGATGGTTGTATATTTTCCATGTTTTAAACAACAATAGTAAAGTTTTACGACTAGAAATTTGAAAAATGTAAAAATATTTTTAGGTTAGAAAATAACTAAAAATAAACATAAATAAATTTGTATATTATTATCTCTTGCAACAAGTTACAAAATCTTTTCAGTCTTACTTGAAATCATATTCATTTAACTAAACAAATATAAACAAACACTAATCGACACTGACTTGCAGCTCTAACAAAATAGTAACTTGCGCTAGATAACAATAAAACAAAGTTTTTTGTCTACGTAAACTATGTATAGTATAGTTGCGATTATCTTTCTTGGTAATAATATTTAGTTTTTACTTGCTATACATTTTGGAGCCTACTATTGGTTGTCTGGAGTTCTTTAAACACTACGATATTTTTCTAAGGAATATTACCTTTATAACAGATTTTTTTACTATTGTATCTCAAAAGCTCAATTTTTAGTTACTATAGTTTTTGTTGGGAACGTCAAAATGGTACAAAAAAAAGATTATGTGGCGTATTGTGTAAAAAACATTCGATAGGAAATTAAAAATTTTGCTAAGTAATTTTATATTTAAACTGTTCAAGTTATAACCACTTAAATTTTTTAATTAAAAAATTTTAATTTTTGAACACTGTATATTATGTAAAATTTATTATAATTGCAATATAAAATATGATCTATTGTCCTACTTCACTGGAATTTTTTTTTCATAACTTAGATGCTTCGTAAGTATCTCATCAAAAACAGTTTATATTTTGACAAAATTCTAATTATTAAAAAAACCTTAAAGCTTAGGCTTTAGTATTTGATCGGAAAATCTAAAAATGCAATAATATACAAGAGATTTTATTAAAAAAAACACAACTTTAATAGTTCCCATATATCCCAAAAATGAAACCTTTCGAAAGTCACGTATTTTGGCCACAATATTCCGTGCCGTATACAGTGAATAAATTTGTATTCTATTGATTTTTTAACTTCACAGTTAGAAAATTTAAGACGAAAAATTACTAAAAATGCGTAAAATACAGTTAAAAAATAATTTTTTTTAATTTTTTTATTATCTATAAAAATAAAATATCAAATAAAAAAAGGAGTTTATTTTTGACACAAAAATAAAATAATTATTTAAACTATTGCTTTTATGCAATACCTACGTACAATTCAAATTAAAATTGCTACAAAAACTGACATTTGAAAATCTGCTACTGAGATGTTTAGAAAAATATTGAAGAAGGTATTAGATGAATATTCAACAAGGCTACAAGCAGCTGATTTTTGAAAGTAAGAACTAAAATGCTTCATGATTAAAGCTGGAACTCTTTTCAAAAACTTGAAATGTTTGAAATCAAATCAAAAGCATTAGAAAATAAATACAAAAATTAAAAACTATTGTCAAAAACATGGTTTTGCTATTACAAATACAAATTAAATGTTACTAAAAAACATTTTGAAAAGATAGGAAGAACATTTTGATGTTTTGATGTAATTAAATTTGAAGAGAAATGCAGTTAAAGAATATTGTACCTTTGAATGTATTATTATTGGATAAAAGTTTTTTTTTGTTTACCTGTCAGTATAAACGTCAAACTATTTTTGAAAAATTTTGTTAATTGACTTACGCGGGATTAAATATACCATTCGTAAAAAAAGCGCGTAATTTACACAGAAAGTCGTTAAATAAACAACTATTTTGGCAAAACTATAGAAAATGTTAAAAATAAAACGGTAGTGTAAAATGTTATAAACTGTTTACGGGTTTTTGTTCTAATACAAACTGTTGATTAAATTAAAATATACCTCCAGTGCATTCAACTCAATTTAAGCCTACAATACAATTAGAAATGTATAGTAAGTAAAAAGTTAGCATTTTGTCTTAAAATATAACAAAGAATTGATGCTATTTTCTACACTCAAGTGTTAAATATCTACGTTGATATGTGTCAATATATTAAAAAAAACTTTTTATTTTTAATTTTTACAGTTTTATATAGAACATATCAATGCACACAACATGATAAAAATAATATATTTAACATGTTTTTGGAACGCCATCTTGTGGTAAAAATAGCACATATGATAAATAGAAAACTATTAATTAGTATGGAAGGTAGAAAAGTTGACATTAGATTTAATCACAGTCAATGATATATTGACAAGTAATGCCGTCAAAATGTAAACTATAAAATAGGTTAAGAACAGTGTCGGTGCAATTGTAAAAAACATCTAACTAGCGTTTCGTTCTTTTGAAACTTGTCAGCGCTAGTTTCCACAACCATACCGACAGACAACCGTAGTCTTTTATATCGTTTAGATATTACCGACATATGAAGTGTTTCTGGATGCCATCCTGTGGCAAAAATACCACGTATGATAAATAGAATACTATAAACTAGTACGGAAGGTAGAAAATAACACATTCGATTTAATGTCAATGACAATTGACAAGTAATACTGTCATAATCTTAAGTATAAAATAGGTAAAAAACACTTACATTTTGACATTGAAGTTTATGTGTTAACCTAAGATCTCATACGAAATGATCTCTTTATAGGTAAATAAATTTGATAATTCTCATGTCAAAATAGGTAAATAATGCTACAATCGGGAAACTTCGATAACAAAAATGCTAACCAAAAAATATATGGTAATTTTTTTGTAAAATATAAAACAACTACAACGTGACAAGTAAATAAAACAATTGACTACTTTTATAAGTTGAATAGTCGCGTATTTGCCAAAGACGCGTTTAAGTAATGTGCGCATGTAGGGGTAAGTGCCACAAGAATTAGTAACTGCAATACCAATTGAAAAAATTAAATGAACTAGCAGGAAATTCTAACAGTTGTCAATATTTCTCGAACAGTCCGTACTTTCTTTACTTTCCGAAATATAGGACGCGTCAAAACTTAATCGGTTAAACGCAAACAAATTTAAATAAAAAATTGCAATACCAATTGTAAAAATTAAATGAACTAGCGGGAAATTCTAACGCTTGTCAACATTTTCCGAATAGTCTGTACTTTCTTTACTTTACGAAACACAGAACGCGTCAAAACATAATTGGTTAAATGTAAATAAATTTATTTAAATAAACATAAAATTACTTAAAGTGTATTTCATTATTATTAAAGATTCTTAAGATAGTGATGAACCAATCTTATTTTAGATATTTCATTTCATCCTTCATTTTTGTATAAGACGTTAGGCATTGTAAGTTATTTGAGGCAAAGAATAACGTTTTTATTAAAAAAAACAATTTATGATGAATCTAGAAAGTGTACAAATTTGTGTGGCCAGCTTAATTTAATTTAAAAGACCCAAACGTGAATAAAGAAATAGTTAATAATAATGATTGTATGATATATACGCAACGTTTATCTAAAAGTTAAACGCGATATTTTAAAGTACCAGCAGCACAAAAATAAAAGTATTTGTTTTAAGAGCACAGAAACCAGTATTTATTCAGAACCTAAACAAATAACACATCTTAGTAAAAATAAAACTTTTCAACTGCTACGTGAAAGGCCGTGTCACGTGAAGTATTTTTTTATTAGAAGAAACAAATTAAAAAATGCTTAAATAAAAACGTTTATTTATTTTAACCATTGTTTTAACTACTTGCTTCTATTGCGTGCAAGTGAATTTTTATTTATTCAACAAAAAACATAACATGTGCTGAATAATACCAATACGGTTAATGCTTGAACTTTGGTATGTGATAATGCAATTATAGAACTATTGAAATTAGTTCAAAGTTTATTTAAATACAAAATATGGATGTTATATACTATACACAATGACGAGACCTGAATAGATTTCAAAGAAACGTTTATAATTTTTTTCCAGTGTGCTCTATATTTAATAAAAGTAAGTTTGGTGCTTAAAATTGCAACTAACTTTTTAATTTTAAATAAAAGTGCATATTTTTTGCAAAATTTTAAGTTACTTTTGAGAACTAAAATTAAAAAAACAATTTTCCGACTCATACAAATTGCATAATAATTTTCTCAAATGTTTTGATAATAATACATCAGTGCAATTATTATTAAATCATCGTTTGGGTTTGTTTTATTCAAAACACAGTAGGTATGTATGTATTATATTATACTGTGTGATTAAAAAAAATAAATAATAAAATATATTAACAAACAAATAAAACTATCTATCTAAATCTTAGTTTTTAACATAAAGCTTTAATTCCCACTTCTAAATTTCGAGAAACGTACATGATAAATTATTAGCGTTATTACTACTAACGTACGTTGTAAGTATTATATATCCTGTGACATAAAAAATGCAACACCAAGAAGGCGTTAGAATTTTTGAACCAAACTTGGCAGAAATGTAATGTAATTTTGTAGCCATGGAAATTTTACCGTTTTACTTGTTGTTATAATCGAAATTATTGGGTATATTTCTTGAAAGATTTAGTCGATTTTGGTATTGTTTTTGGTTGCAATTCTTTGGTTTTTTGTGTTTTTCTTTGCATTGTTAGTCTGCGATAATGCCTAGAATGCGGCAACGAAAAAATTATCGACAACTTAGTGAATTTGCCAGAGGTCGCATTATTGACCTACCTTTTTAACCGTAACTAATTCTCTGTAGTACGGTGTTATCAAGAATGGTCTAGAAAAGGTCTAGAACGTCGTAGACAAAGAAATAAACGGCCAAGATAGACAAATATGGTTCAGGACCGCCATTTTCGATTAATGGCATTTAGAGACCGATTCTCAAGTTCAAGATCAATAACCGATCAATGGTTTCGAAACAAAGAATGTTATGTAACCCTTCGTACAGTTTATCGCCCAATTAAAGCTTTTGGCTTGCAGTCCTAGCGATCACATTTTGTGCTTTCTCGGAGGGCTCGTCATCGACAGCAACCTTTGGAGTGGTGTAACTTGCGACTAAATTGGTATGTGGAATGCCATAGGATGGTCTTCAGTGACAAATGTTTATTCTGGTCGCATGATGGTCAGACGTAGACGTAGAGAACGTCGCAATGTGCAGTTTTCTGTGTAGCGGCATATTCACCATACTGTGGGGGTTGTGGTATAAGGTGTTATTGTTTATGGAAGCAAGCTGCAGTTGGTATTCATCCGAGGCTATAAATGCCCACCGATATGTTGATGAAGTGGTAAAACTACATATCTTTTCATTCCTCCAGGAGCTAGATGATTCGATTTTCCAACAAGATAATGCCCGTCCCCACATTGCATCAAACATGTGTGGAACATGATGAGTAGAAGACTCGTGCAATTAGTTAATCCTCCACATACATTAGAAGCTTTCCGGCATGAATTACATATTTTCTGGGATACAATACCATAAGAAGAAAACACTTAGTGAAATTCATGCCAAGAAGGATGCGGAAGTGTGAAACTAATAAAGGTGGTTCAACACATATTAATACAAAATGTTTATATATTTTGTTTAATTTCTTTTAAGTTTTAATCAATAACTACATTTAACTAGTTAAACATTTTTGCCAAATTTGGTTAAAAAATTCTAAAACCTTCTTGGTGTTGCATTTTTGATGTCACAGTTATAAACGATTCTTGTACATAACGTTATAAATAACTGTGGTATTTGACATTTTAAATGACGAATTATTAGGATTGACGATGTTGCATATAAGATACGATAAGTTTTTAAAAATCCAAAGATGAGTTGATCTAGACTCATTTTTTTGTAAGAAATTTAATATGCAATTAGAATGAGCATATTATTTAGTACTCGTAGAGAAACAAACTATTATAACAAGTACTCGATAACATTTTTCTCTTGTTCTAAATACTTATGGAGACGCCCTCTTATAAACAGTCGAAAACTTTATAAATTGATTGTATTTACTTACAACGTTTTCCATCGTTGTGGCTATCTAAAATTATTTATGTAATTTCATTAAATTACATTTTAACTGTAGTATCATTTTTGTTATTGAATATAAAGCTATAGGGTTTGTTGTGGTTTTTAGCCAGCCGTTTTATTCGTAACATATTCAATTTATGCGAGTATAAAATCAAACAACAATGTAATAGCAAAAGCTTCTACAGTCGGAGTCTATACTAAGATGAAAACGTTTTTTGGGTTTGCAACGTGTCATTGTTGTAATCAAAGTTGCCAACGTTTTGCCCACTTCCGTAAAAGGCCTCATTACGGTGTCAGAAAAAAATTGAAGAACTTAAGCAAGCAACCGAAATCTAACTAAGAACCGCTAGAGTTAGATAATCAACTTGTAAAGAAACCAGATTCCAATTAAAAAGGCAAAATTAAAAATAATAAAGCTAAAAAAGCAAACGACAATCTAACTAGAAACTACTGAGTTAGGTAACCACGCCAGATTTTAAACTTCATAGAAGTGACTTAAAAAGAAGTATTCTCTGTATATAAAGGACAAGTATCGTCGCGGTTAGTTTAGTTGGTTTAATACCATTCTTACAAACAAGTTTTCCATTTGAGTTGTAACGTTATAAATGTAGAGTAAAAATGCCAATTTCGAATTGGATTCAAAAGTAGAAATGTCTTTAGGTATTCGGGCACGTTCATCAAAGTCCTAGTAAGATGACAGGTTGCCAAATAGAAAAAACGCGATAACGACGAAAAATTCTACAATAGAAAGTTTCTGTGTAATAAACAGAATCTTCTAAAAAACCGTCGGGCTTATGAGCCACAAGAACGTTAAGAAATGGGAGTTTTGATTATCTATAGTAAAATTGATAACCGGGTGTTAATTGTTTATATGAACAAAAAACTTAGGCAATTTGAGATAACCATGAACCAAACAATAAACGTGTCGTTGACATATCTAAAGCAGACTTTAAATTTTAATATAGATGACTCCAAAGCAACTTTTTCAAAAGTTTCATAAAAGTGTTAGCTACAACATGCGCTACAGAAAAACTCATAGCAGCATCAAAAACGTATTCGTAAACTTGTCAAATTGGAAGTAAGTGGGTGATAAAGGCTTATTAATAAAAAAAACTAAACCCAAGACAAAATTTGCTTGATGATAATAAGCGAATCCTTAGTAGAAGCTTTGGTAAAAAGTAAAGTGACATCAAAACTCACTAGTAGATCTTGGGGTTCAAGTTTTATAATTTCTAAACGTTGAATAAAATGCTGAGTTTTGAGGATGTGAAAAGTTTTACTTGTACATTTGCAAAAAATAATAATGAATAAAAGTAAAGGAAAAAAGTATATAATAATATAAATTTAAAAAAAGTTTAAACACTAAAAATTGTTAATGTTTTGTAATGGTGAAAAAGTTATACTTTTTTGTATTATTATATTTTATAACTATTAAAATTTTGGCATTTTTTAAAATTTTTATTGAACATTCTTAACCCCAAGTAAAAATTTTTATACTTTTTTATTGACCCAATAATTTTTGTTTGCCATTGCGTACTTTAGATGGGGTATAATTATAAATAAAAATGTAAGAAAAAAAACAATTAAAAAAAATTCTTCAAAATGCAAAAATATAAAAAAAACACGTTACTTGTGCGGTCCATAAATCCGTTCTCGGTTCGACAGAAAGATGATCATAGAATGGTTTAGTGTTCAAGAAAACAAATTACAATGTTTGAAAACATTGTACAGAAAATGCAACCTACGAAAAAATGTTGAGAATTTGTAATGGAAATTAAGATGGCAATTGTTCAACCACTAATTACGTTCTAATGATAATAATACTTCCTTTACAAAGAAAGTTGGAATGTTGACTTTAATTTAATCTGGATATACTAAAAATTTTTGTCTAATTAAAACAGGAATTTCATATTTGGGCATGCAGTTCAAATTTATTATAGCTATTAATTAAACTTATTTAATTATAAATAACAATTAGACTTTTTTAAATTAAAAACTATAGCAGTAATTTAAAACTTAAGCAGAGAACACATAAATAAAAAAATCGGCAAAAAAATTTTAAACTTTAGGGTACAGTTTAGATACATATTTGCAAGTAAGAAACATGTTCTTTCAACGCTTAAAACGGTGCTTATGAAGAATGGTTAGTAACCTCGTAATATCGTTGCAAGTAATTACTACAATGTAGCCAAATTTAACTAGCCGTTCTGTTATAACGCAAGTTTAGTTGCCTATCTTGCAGGTCAAACTTATAAGTGTCTAAAAACTTTTTTGAGGCAGTATACCTAACTTACATTGTTTTAAGTTAAAAAAAGGAAGTCAGTCTGTGTCAATATACAGTAAAGATAAGTCGCAGCTTGCCGAGTTTTATTTTTTTAATGCTAACCGAACGGGTACAAGGCTTAAATTCAGTAGTGCAATTCGATAGAAAGTGATACAATAAACAGAACCTGCTTTGTGTTTGTTTCAAATTCGATTGCAATTTATGGCTATAGTTTATGTAATTATTATCTTAAATGAAAATATCTTAAAACGGGTATTATTATGTGTTATAAGAATGTAGGAAAAGCTATAAAAATATCGACAAAATACTGGTTACGGCAATATAATGTGTAAAGATTCGTGTTTCAAAATATTAGACTAAATCCAAAAAAAGGTATAAGTGCAAATACAGAAATATAAAATTTGTAATTTACTAATACTGTTCATAGATAATCAACGATAATACGTAGGTACTTACGCGATGGATGCGAATCAGTATTTTAAATCTCATGAAATTCTAGTTACTTAATAACGAATACATACGATAAGTAGCTACCAACAACGTAGCTACATATATCTATTTCACTAACGAGTAACAACGTGTCCAAGCACGAATACTTGTAACGAGTAGAAAATAACGAGTATTATACCTAAAAGTAACGAGTAGTTACAAGTACCGAAAAGTAACTAAAAGTTATGTGATTTCTTAAAAAAATTGTTAAATGTAAAACGTAAAAAGTACCAGTTCCAACTAGAAGAGTTTTAGTTTATGTGTTGTCACCAAACTAAGCATATTCTTAATAATTAAAATGTTTTTTTGTTGTAAAGTTATTATAAATTAATAAAGTTTTAGTATAATTCGTCTATTTATAAAAATGTTTATAATTTGGTATGTGTTTTTTAGTACGATTCATTCTATTAAACTACATTTAAAACAATAATTAGTATAAACCAGATACACTAGATATAATAAGTTTCAGATTACATTTATGATAGTCTCGTCAAGTCTCGTGCATTTCTACAAATCCAATTAGATAAACAATAAACAAAGTACAAATAACTGAGTTTACTTTACTGTAATATAAAGAATTTGAAAGATGTAGAGAGAAATTAAATACAATTTGTTGTATTTGGACAACGTTGTAAAGAATGAATAACATGTAACATAAAAACATACGTTAAATAAATAATTAATGTAACCATACAACAAGTAAGCTGTATGTTAAATTACAGCAGTAACTGTTTTACATTTTGAAGTTTTACGACTAGCGCATGGTTTAAGTTTAATATAAAGTCGAGTAAAAGTCGGTAATATTTTTGCAAACAACGTAAATGATAGCATAAAGAAAGAAAATTAACAATTACACTTTTAAAATTTTACCAAATATATGCAAAACCCTTTAAATAGACGGATAAGATACAACGGCAATATCCATAAACAAATGAAGCAGGTTGGTTGATAGAGCTTTTGGCATAATCTGGGGATGTGGAAAAGCACAAAGCAGAAGCTGCAAGTATTCCAATATACTGTGGTAGTTAGCGGCGGCGGCCATACAACTGAGTAATTTAATTTGGTCTCTGAAAGTTTCGCATGATTACATTTACAGGTGCTATTGATCTGCTTGTTATATGAGGGCAGAGCTTCTAACTCTGTTCATTTAGAATTGGACTTTTTCCAATCACGATTTTACCGGAATCCGGACCGGATTATGTTATTTATGGTACTAGGACCCTTTCGTTTACTGTTTGTAACACGTTGCAATGATTACAGTAATTCTTAAATTTTGTTAGTTTATCACCTACATTGTAATAAAGTACAGCTTTCTATTTCTTTGTGTTCAACATTTATTAACATAAATAAATTACAAAACGACAAATAATATTTCAATGTTGCTAATAAAACAGAATTCGAATCTAATTGAAATGCAAAACAGTTTTTCGTTCGGCAAATAGATTGTCTTTTGTGCTCACATGAGCTTGAATCCATTACAGTTAGAACAATCAGACCTGTTGATCTATTTTAGCTTTAGCTTGTATTCAGACTGTTGCTTTGTCACATTTCAGTCTGATGCATTTCAACCAAAACGAAGGCAACTCGAATTGAAAACTCGGGGGATTTCTCTGTATTCCCGGATCAGTCAAATGCACTTCCATATTTACTAAACTAGAAAATCGCAAAACTAGTTTCAATTGTTTATAGTTTTTGTTCTATTATTACAATACGGAATCTAACAGCGTTGTTGCGACTACAAAATGCTATGAAGCTTTGTACATTAAACGTTTATTTCGATACAAATAAAAATTGCAATTCTGTAATTTTTATTTAATTTGTTACTATTTATCAACTTTTTTATTGTTTTAAAAATTATCTAAAATTTTTAAGTGGTATTAGATAATAACACAAACTCTAAACAATGAAAGACAGCAACATACATTATTTTTTGTGAAATGTTACAAAAAATTTGAAAAAGAACCACATTTAAAACATCACAAATATAATTCAAAAGTGTTTGATGGCAGAGCCATCTCATAGTGTGATTTTACTATGTGCCTAAAGTTTACTGTAAATAGCTATAAACGGTGGTAACACGTTGAATTTGTTTAACACCCGCGAAATTCAAAATATGCTTTGAATAATTTTGCGGGATAGAACCACAACGTAAAAAGACATTGGGGGTAAAGCAATGTCAATGCAATTGTGCAAACGCCATCAAAGTGAACTACTGGACGGCCGTTTCGCCCTTTTGGGACTCATCAGCAGTAGGAGATACACTCTAATGTAGTTCCCACAATTGCATTGACGTCCCTTATAGCTTATATTTAAGTATGACGAAGTTACGATTCAAAAGTGTTTAATGACAGAGCCATCTCATAGTGTGATTTTACTATGCGACTAAAGTTTACTGTAGATAGCTATAAACGATGAATTAGTTTAATCTCCTACTGCTGATGAGCCCCAAAAGGGCGAAACGACCGTCCAGTAGTTCACTCTGATGGCGTTTATAGCTATGTATTTAGAAGTCACAAATATAAAGTTGGTAGTACATTTATAACTAACTAAATATTTTACGTAGTATTAAATGCAAGGTGTTTCAGGAAGATTCTACCAAACTTTAAGGGTGTGTTCGATAAGTAAAACCAAAAAAAGTTATATCAATTTAGGTAATCTCGATTAAGATCGCAGCGCTACTGTGGTGTAAATAAAAACCTGATTTAATGAGATACAGTTTCAATTTTATTAGTTTTTTGGTGTAAGTGTATGATTCTGTGGTATTAATTGCAATATAGGTTTATAAAATATTACTTATATGTCGTCACAATCAAGTATTACAATTGAGTAATTTTTATTAAAATTTAAAGTGAAGTTGTGTTCGTATGTCATTATTTCGGGTTATCACAAACGCCACCAGATAGCGTATCGCTTAGGAAGCATTGCCTATAGTTTCGATTCAAAAAAATTACGGAGTTGTGGCCTACTAAAAAAAATAATACAAGAAAAATTTTCTGCATTCTTGCGTCTGGGTTGTACATTTTAGATAGTAGGCGAGTGAAGCGATTGTTCGTTTGTAAATAGACAACACTTTTTTTGTCATCTTTACTACCGTTAATCTATTTGAGAGTGTGTACACAATTGAACCTTTTAATAACGTCATTGCAGTGTTCAAATAAAAAATAAGTCGATATTCACTTGTGTAATGACAATGCCCAAAAACAGAACGAGAGCCATTTCGAGGAGTGCAGCCCAGCACTTAGCACCCGAAGAATATCTGCACGTCTTAGAGTGCTTCACACTACGGTTTGCATTCTTACCATCTACTAACAGTACAACTGCAACTACAGAATTATGAATTAAGATTAAATTTTTGTCGTTGGATTGTTGCAAGTCCGGAACTTTGCAGGAACGGTTACTTGTACGGTAAATGGGTTAAATAATAACAAAAATAACTTCTAATAGGTTTCTAATAACACCCACGTAACTGTTGCAAGTAACTTCCAAAAAAGGTTTTCAATAAATGTGTGGCGTGGCATCATTGCGGATCCATTTATTAAGCCTTAAGTTTTTAATGATTGTCTTACAGAAAATGTTTATCTTAAATTTTTGGGAAATCAGTTATCTGTACTTTTAGATGTTCTACTGTTAACCCATGCAAAAAAGCTTCTGCAATAGGCAAACGCTCTTCCCCGTTTTCCCCATCACTAAATTATCTTGACTTCATCTATTGCTGGATATAACGAGGAGGGCCACATACATGGCCAGCAAGGTCTTCTGACTTAAGTCATTTCAGTTATTATTTATAAGGATACGTGACAAACTTAGTTTATGCGAAAAGAGCCAATGATCAAAATGAATTAATTCACTGAATTTTTGATGCTGTTGCTACAATTTTTATTGAAGAAGCTGGTGGTCATTTTGGCCAGTTACTGTAGATGTTATATTACTCTATTTGTAATTTATATTGAAATAGAAACTGTTGTTTTTTAAATGTATTTATTTCTTTTGTTAGCCACAATTCCGTAATTTGACTCAACAAACACCACGTGAAAGTTTGACAGAATCCTTCTGAAACATCCTGCATCTTCTAATTTCAACTAAATATTAAAACAGAACACATTTTCTACCAGACACACACTTCTACTTAAATAATACTTGACATATCATAATTTTACGTAAATTTCGATTTTTTACCTTGCAACTCTCAAGTTTTACATTACGTAACTACTATAACGTACAAATATTGATGTTCTACTTAAAAGCAGCACATAAAGTATAATATACTGACTTCCACAAAAATTGCAACACTTAGAACTTGTTGAACGGTTTTATTGGAATTTTTAGGAAGCTTCTATTTTCATGTTACTAAGTGATGATTAAAATTTGAATAAAATCTAGCCAGTAGTTTTTTGTTTTTTTTCCTGTTGTTTCCATAGTAACAATACATTTGAAGTAGTAGACCATTTGTAATAGCGAAGGCTTCCACGGCCGGAATCTATACTAACATTAGAATGTCTTCCGGGTTTGGGCCGTGTCATAGTTGCAACCGAAGCTGCAGACCATTTAGTAATTCTCAAGTTTGCAAATTGTTGTTGTTTGTTCACAATTTCATTCTGAACTTGATAACAATGCCGAGAGTACGTCAACATCAACATTTTGTCCAATTAAGTGATTTTGAACGTGGCCGTATTATTGGTATGAGAAAGGCCGGACTTTCGTTAAGAGGAATTGCTCGTCGTGTAAACCGAAATGTTTTATCGGTATTGAGATGTGGTCCAAATAGGAAGGGGTTCAACATCGTCGCTGTGAATCTGGACGTCCTCGGAGGACTACAGATTGCGAAGAACGTCGCTTAAGAGTTTTGGCAACAAGACACAGATTTTCAACAACTCGATCACTTGCAAATTATTGGATGAGATGTATAGAACTCAGAATGTCAATGTCATCTGTTTATCGCCGGATAAGATCTAGAGTGGACAAACGAAAGGGTTAATTTGGCGCAAGAATGGCATCAAATTGTGTTTAGTGACAAGTCCCGATTTTGCTTGTGGGCTCACGATGGTCGTAGGAGGGTCAGACGCATGGGTAGAGAACGTAAAAATCCAACATTTTTTGTGGAACGCAACACAGCCCTCACTCAAGGAGTTATGGTATGGGGTGCAATATGCTATGGTAGCAGATCACCTTTGGTCTTTATTGACTGCAAAATAAACGCAGCTGGTTACATTGCTAATGTGCTACAACCAATTTGGCTTCTATATCTTCAAGGGCTGCAAAATCCCATTTTCCAGCAGGATAATGCGCGCCCTCATACGGCAAGGGCTACAACACGGTTTTTGGAAGAAGCTAACATTGCCGTTCTCCCATGGCCTGCTCGGTCGCTTGATTTGTCGCCCGTTAAACATGTATGGGATATGATTGGTAAGCGAATGGGTAATTTACTACACCTTCCAGATAACTTACACGATCTTTACCTACGGATTCATGAAGCTTGGAACGATATACCACAAGCAGCTATAGATCACTTGATTGACGTCTAAATGAGTGCATTACAAATCGTGGCGGAGCAACTCATTATTGAAAAAACTTTTTAAGCTTTGTTCTTTTGTTATTAAATTTTAAGCATCACTTTGTTTCATGAAATGGACGTTTCCTGAAAATTTCAATAAAATCGTTCAACAACTTCTAGGTGTTGCAACTTTTCTGGAAGTCAGTATTATATTACTATTGTGATATACATACTATTAAAACGTGGCAATTTTTTAATTAATTAGAATGTTGTAAAATTAGTTTTTGAATAGAGTTATGTTTTTAGATAAATAAAAAGAGTTAATAGTGCATTGACAAATTTGTTAAAAATATATTCTGTTTTTTACATTTTTTTGCTTCTATAGATTACACCTTAGTGGTTTGCGAGAGATTACCATAAATTTGTTTTTTTTGTGTCGAAATAGTCATGCTAAATGGTTTTGCAATTTCATTAAACTTATATAGCATATTTTGTAAGTCGTCTTAAGTTTTCAACAACAGTACAAAATTGTTTACATAACAGATTGTGGTAATTTTTTTGTCGTTCATGCCCAACTTTTTTATTTTAGACATACTTATTTAATCTTTTACGACGAAGTTCAATACAAATGTCTTAAAGAATTATCCTGCATTTTTTTAGGATATTACTTACCAATGTTCCATTTATTCGAGGTTGTATGGCAATGTTGGAATGTGTGTCTCTAATATTTATGCACGGATGTATTATAAATTGACAATTATACACAAATTTATATGCCATAAACGTCTTTTTGTAGCCCACGGGCCTTTTTATTCCCACGGACTAACATAAAACGTCTAACAACGATATCATAGGTACCTAATAAACTAAAGACTTGCAAAATAAAAAGTTTTACTTAGAAATCTAAACTTGTACTTTTTATTGAAAATTATTTATGGGTAATTTATGTTAACAAAACAATTAAGGAAATTAACCAAATGAATTCGAAATGCAACATTGTACATGTTATTAAGAATTTATTGTGGATAATTTATGTCAAAAATACAATTAGAAGAATTAACCATATTAATATTTTGTAAATAGAATTACCCATCAAATTGGAATAATTGCTAGTTGCTACGTGATCGAAAATTTTGGTAGCTTCTAATTCAGTATTAATAGACGATAAATTGTCCTTTCTAATCAATACATTTTTAGCTAACTTAATTTTGTTAGATACAGAATCTTCTATATACTGCTCTGCAGCTGACGTTGACTTTTAGCCTCTTAGTTGTTTTATACCAATCATTCCTTTCGCACCGTTTGCCAACAACGTTGCCGAAGAGCGACGATATAAAATTCAAGATTCTACAACTTTAGGTAAACAGCAAGAAGAAGAAACGGCAAGTACCTATATTTATCAGACTTAGAGCAGCATACTTTTTAGAAATTTTTACAAAACTTGGTAATCGAAAGTTTTCAATTACACTAAACATTATTAGTGTGTTTAATGTGCGACGTTTTCTAAAACAATGTGTTCATTTTTTGAAGCCATTGCGTTTATTAGAGAAGTAATACAGCAATAGTTAGAACGCTATCAAAACAAGTAAATAGAGTTAAAAATTAAGTATTTATGAAAAACTATAAAAACTTGATTATTATTGTATGATTGAAAAAAAATACTTAAAAAAACTAAAATAATTAGCGATAGTCCGCTCACACAGTCGTCGATTAAACATCACAAACAAAACATTGAAAACCAACAAATTCAATTTCAAAAATGTCTGCACTAAGTAGACAACAGTAACCGATGTAAACTACAAAGTCGTGACATAATTATGTATAAGGTTAATATGTACAGTATTGAGGTTATTTGTATCAGTGTTGAAATTTACCGCGTTGTAATATTTAATCATAAAAATCATCTCAGCAATTAATATTTTGTTATATTTAGGTTTAAAATCTAAGATCGTGAGGCTGCTAAAATTAAAATTAAGGCCAGTGTTAATATGATGTAGAGCAAAAACTAATTTTGCTTTTTTGTTTTTGCAATCATATCGATGGTTTGCTATCTAATTAATAGGTTTTTTGGTTTGCCCTATAAAACATTTATTGCGACCCATGCACTTGGTTTTGTATATAACATTGTGTTTGTCGTTTGATTTTGTTTTTGGTTAAATGCTGTAGTGAATAGTGCTGTTATTATATGTTGCTATTTTAACTAAATGTTTTTTAAAATTGAAATGAGTTTTTTTGTTAGACCGAGAATTTTTATGCTTTTAATATAAGTAATCGTTTGTGTTGGCAATCTGTTGCTGTATTTTTCTTTTGTCATAACTAAATGTTTACAAGGTTCTACTAAATATTAAAATATCAAGTTTTTACAGTTTTTTTATAATTGTTTAATTGTTAACTCACTAAAATTTACAATTTTTCTTGAAAATTATTTTTGTTATTTATTTCCTAGTTTATTGTTATTAATTGACCAAAATTATTTGAAAGAACTGACAAATTTATTTTTTTATAGAACTGAAGCAAAAATTTTTTTTATTACGTATTTACGTATTACGTTATTGTAACATGTTTAAAATGCATACAGATTTTATATTTATATTTTATTCATCATTTATAATTTTATTTTGTTAGTGTCATTTTTATAAATAAACGTGTTTTTTACAAAACATCTGCAGTGTTTCAGTACGGTTTTATAATAACTGTACAATGCGTAGCAATAAAACTCAAATTAAATATCATTTGCAAACACGTATGTAGTAGGTCTATATTTTACACAAATCTCACAAATAATAGTGAGATATATCTAGAATAGATTAAAAAGTAATATTTCCCATATATTGAAAACATATATTTAGAAGATATTTCTAACTAATATTTATAAAAGATTTATTTTATATAAATTATTGATATAATATTACAATAAAAAGCCAATATTAAAAAGTGTGACATTTAAATATTTACCAGATGTTATTTAATAATATATTATGTATATTTTGTGCTACTAAGGATTACGTGTCAGTATCTGTTATGATCTGTTTACTTAGCAACCAAATAGTAGATAATATGCGATTTACTAGTAAGAAAGTAGAAAAAATATTATAATTAATACGAAATAAAAATATATAAACATTTTTAGAAACAGAGCTAATATAAGAATCAGGCATGTGCGGAAGAAACATCTTGCTATCTTGCAACTATCGATAAATGCCAGAAGATAATTAGACTTTTCTAAATTCTTATGAAGTTCATAAAACTGTCTGTTGTTAATAAATATTCAAAAAACCCGATTCTTACAACTTCTTTATAACACTGCAAAAAGCCGAAAAATTACTGTTGACATTTCTTTCCCATAAAAAAAATTGCAAGCAAAGCAGAGTAGTTGCAAATTAGGTGTTTTAATTTATTCTAATTGCCCTGAACTTAGTTTTTCTAAAATATGTTAACATTTAATTACAAAAAAATTGCCATTAAATTTACAAACATAACTTATAATAATTTTGTTCTATACGTACCGTTGAAACTAATGCAATAGCGTCCACACGGTCTTAAATGATTTCGTTTTTAATTTTGGTACACATAATATTCGTACGTCTTTTAAATTTTGTTTTCATAATTCATTATCTTGTACGGTAATAGCAACGAAATTGGTCAAACACAATGCACAGTGTTGTCTAATCGCAAATGAACATACAACGTATCGTATTATCTGTTAGTCGTAAAAAAAAGTTATTACAAATTACCTAAACATTCGAAAAATCTCATTTTGGTTTACATAAATCCGAAAAGAACGGCAAAGTTGTATTATAATAGATCGATCAGTTTTAAGAAAGATTTACTATAAACATTTTTGTACATTTTATTAACCAGTAATGCCATACTCATTACTCCTATTAATGTTTAAAATTTCTAAATAGAAAAGAACAAAAATCTACGGAATGTACACAAATACTTGTATAATAGGTAGCACAAACATGTTATTTTTTAGAAATCAATTTCAACTCAAACACGCAAGATCGTAAAAGTGTTTTACCATAAGTACTATCAGTATAATAAAGAAATCTAAACTGTACTTTACAAATAATTAGTTAACTGATAGAACTAGATTGCTTCGAATAAAACTGTTAAAAAGATTTAAGAGTAAAAGTAAAACACACATTTTATAGTTAGTGTTACTTTTGCAAACAAATAAAAGTTGCTTTGCTTATCGTCGGTATCCATCAGAAGCATGTGCAACAGTAATCAAAACTTTAATTTTTATCACGTCCCTGTTAAACTCCTGACACAAAAAAATTATAATAACATAATTAACAAATAATATATAGTTAAATAATTTTAACAGGTAATGCATACACAACACAGCTGTTGCTGGTACAATTTGCTTTTAAAGTTTGTGATCCCATTCAAGATAAGCACGAACAAAAGCTTTCTTAGTTTTACTTACGTGAAAATAAGAAATAAAATTAAATGGCAAAAAATGCATTTTTAGCTGCACTATCGATAGTAATTTCCTTCTCACAGCGTATACTTACATCCGCCCATTAGCCGAGACTGCATTTTTCTACATCTACTTTTTTTGTACTTACAATCGGAAAGAAAATTGTTTTATAGTACAATATCATTTTTATAGCATTTAAGAACGAATGCACGCTACAAAAATAAAAACAAAAACTGTTGATTTAGTTATAAAAATTGGAGCCTTGTTTGATTTTTGCGTATAGCGTATTTTAACGCTCTAATTAGAATAAAAGCGCACAAAAAAAGAAACTTTATATACATAGCTAGATTAAGTTTAAAGCTTGTGTTATTACGTGATTTAAAAGTTTTTGTTTAGGTTTTGTAGTTAAAATCTTGACTAAAAACGCACGCGTGTGTCGCATAAAATACAGTAACCGTAAAGTAAACCTGAACAGGATTATATGAGGGTATTTATTTTTTCTATGAATATAAAATTCGAATCACGCTAAAGCTATTTTACCGGTGTTGTGCTTTTTCACTTTAAAATTTAAACGATTTCAAACCGAATGCATCGACCATCAACGACGAAAACACGTTTATCACTAACTTTAATTTGAAAACTTTCTATGGTTTCAAAACAAAAACCTACTTTTTATGAAAACTACTTTTGAAATTTGCAAGTTGTTGTGCTTAGCGTTTAGAACATCTAATTACAGTTTTGTTTTATTTAAACTTGCGTTGGCAAATAGTAAATGGCTGAAACTTTTACAAAAACTAATAAATAAACACAATAATAAAAGAATAAACTTCTTTTAAATAATCAATGTAAATCGAAACCTATAAAACTGGGTGTAAAATTCAATCTTCTACATAAACTTGTTTTTGCTTTTTAAGCCATTGATTGCCAGTAGATTATTGTATAGAAAGTTTACATTGTAACATTTTTAGAACGTTTTACTATTGAGTTCATTTTTAAACTTATGCTTTACTTAAAAAACGCGTTCTTAATACACAATTTTTTTAACATTGCAACAATTACATACTGTGTTATTATTGACGTATGACAAATGATGATCAGATGACACTATGTCTTATTTCATGGCCAACTTACCAAATGTTCAAAAACTAAATAGTGATCGCATATTATATACATAAATAATAAATATAATTACTGTAATGTATCTAATATGCTTCAAAAATCTTTACTGCAAATTTGGTTTAAATAAAAGTTCTGTAAGTAGTGATTAAAATAAGGTGAAAATTAATTAATTAATAATAATAATAATAATAATAATAATGTCTTTATTCAATGATTTTTTACATTAATAAATTGTATTTATATAATGAGTACAACAAGGCGAAGTTCAGTTTGGTAGTAAACTACCGACTGCTCTTCCACTTAACCCCGTGTTTAATACTTAGTTTTATAGTAATACAAGTAGCAAGTGCGTTAAAAGAAAAAATAAATGTAAAGTAATAAAAGTAAACGTTATACTAATACAGTATTATACTACATAAAATTTAAGTATTTTTAATAATTATATAGTTATATTGTTAGGCCGTTTTGCATCGCTATTTTTAGATTTTTTTTAAAATGGATAATAGCTAGTGATTTCATAGTGCTCGGTATGTTGTTGTACAGTGTCACGATTTGATATGAAAATGATCGTTTAAATAATTCTGTTTTGTGAGAGGGTGGAGTTAGTGACCCCTTATACCTTAAATTTAATGTATGTACATCTGTTCTGTACGATATTTTGCGATACAGGTATTGTGGTTGTTTGTTTACGAGTATATTGTGGTAAAGGCAAGCAGCATGTAATGTTCTTCTACTGTGCATGTTCAACCATCCCAGTTCTTTTAATTTATGTGTGATTCTGTCATACTTGCGAATTCCAAAAATATACCGCATGCAAGCGTTCTGTAGTTTTTGTATCTTATGTACATCTACCTTATCTAAGCAAGGTCCATATACAACATCACAGTGGCTAAGTTTGGAAAGTACAAGAGCATTACAAAGTATGGTTTTTGTTTTTGTATTTAGAACCTTTCTATGCGGATAAATTTGTTTGAGTATGCCATACGCATTACCAACACATTTAGAAATGTGTTCTTTAAAGCGTAATTTTGAATCGAGCAGTAAGCCAAGGTTTTTGACTGTATCACAAAAAGGTATAGTTTCGTTATTTAATTTTATCTCCATATTTAGGAAAGCTAGTATTCTATCCTTTTTGTTGCCAAATAATATTGCCTGAGACTTTTTTTCGTTGTAAGTAGTGCATTTTTGACATGTTTCTTATTTCATTTAAGTCTTTATTTATTAATTCACACGCTCGACCAAGTTCTTTTATGGGAAATGAATAATATAATTGCGTATCATCGGCGTAAAAATGCGCTTTGATGTTTTTAAGTGCCTTTACAAAACGACAGGTGTAAATATTAAATAATATAGGTCCAAGTATCGAACCTTGAGGAACTCCTTTTTTTACAGCAAGTGGATTAGACATATTTCCATTTAACACAACTGTTTGACATCGTCCTTGTAAGAAATTGGAAATTAGTTGAATAGAATGAGTTGTAAATCCAATATGTTTAAGAATTGCACATAGTAATTCGTGGTCTATAGTATCAAAAGCTTTTGAATAATCTAACAATACCATGAGCGTAATGTACCCTTTATCAGTTGCATGAAAGATATCATCCGTGATAGTTAACAAAGCTGTACTACAACTATGACCCGTTTTAAAACCTGACTGTATATTTGGAATAATTTCGTTAGACAGAAGATAGTTTTGCATCTGAGAAGCCATAATCTTTTCTAATACTTTTGATAGCGTAGGCAATATACTTATTGGGCGCAAATCTCTAAATTCGATTGGATTGTTTGTTTTTGCTAGTGGCAATACATATGCGTGCTTCCATGCATCCGGAAAAACAGCATTTAATAAACAAAAGTTTATTATGTGTGTTATTATAGTCAATAAAAAAGGAATGCAAAGTCTTAGTACTTCGATACCAATTTTGTCAGCTCCCACTGCTTTTGAAGTAATTTGCTTCAGTATTTTAAATACTTCATTTTCGGTTGTAGAATAAAAAAGCAAACATTTTCTGCTTTGACAATAGGAGTGTAGTGTTATAAAACGTATGTGTTGCTTTTGCATCACAATCTACCTTGGGTATAGAGTTGACAAAATAATTATTGATTTCTTGAGCATCTGATAAATGTTGCGGAAGTACATTAGTTTTATTTTTTATGTTGATGTTGATTTGTTTTAATTTTTTCCATAGTAGATTCGGATTATCTAAACCTTGTTGATTAAAGTATACTTTCTTTTCTTGCCTAACAGTTTTAGTAGTCAAATTTCGTAATTGCTTGTAATACATCCAGTGATCTTGAGATCTAGTTTTTTTAAATTTTTGATATGCAATGTTTCGCAGTTTTATCATAATTTTTAATTTGTCGTTCAGCCATGGCGCTGCGGTTTTTGTAAATCTGGAGGTTTTAATTGGTGCATGGATGTCCAAAAGAATCAGAATATTACTATTTAAAAAGTTAATTTTTTCATTGATGTCTGTAAGATCATATATATTTTTCCACGGTAGCGATTGTAAATGATAATTAAATTGTACGTAATCAAAGTTTCTGAAATTTCGGTATGTTCTGAAGACAGGTTCTTGAACAGCGTTCGTTAATTGCAAATTACAGTACACTAATTCGTGATCCGAAACTGAGTGTAGAGAAGTAGTGCCATAATCATTTATTATATTTTCATTAGTTGTTAGTATTAAGTCTATTAGAGACGATGAAGTGTTTGTTATACGTGTTGGATAATTGTTAATTTGCTTTAACCCTAGGCTTGTACAGAAGAGGCTGAAATCTTTTGTTGGTTTACTTTCAAAATTTAGCACGTCGATGTTAAAATCGCCAAAACAAAATATTTCAATTACAGTAGGTAATATATTTGAAATAGTGTTTTCTAACTGGTTTAGGAATTCTGTATGATTTAAACGTGGTGGTTTGTAGACAACACCAAAAGCCCAGTGTACCTTATTGATAGATACATCGATCCATAATTGTTCGATTATTGTATTTGAACTTATGACTTTGTAAGTTAAATTAGTTTTAAGGTAAAAGGCCACTCCACCCCCTCTTGACTTTCTATCACATCTGACAAGGTTATACCCAGTAATAACAACAACATTTGTTGTAATGAATTCATTTAGCCAAGTTTCACTAAGAGCAATAATATCATAATTATTAGAAACAACATGGTCTTTAAAATCTGAAAAATTAGCAGCAAGCGACCTAACGTTTAAATGCCCACATTTTAGCTTGTTTACCCTGTTCATTAATTGAAAGAATGTATTAAAACTTTAATCTAATGTAAGTATATTTTACAAGTGTATAGGTGCATCTAGCATTAACAAAGTATAAGAACTTAATAAAAAAAATGCCATAAAAGATTTAAATTATACATGTAATTCCTAACATAAACGACTTTAAACTATATAAATATATACATTATTGCTTGTAGGTTCCTACAATAATTAAAAAAAAAAACTAAACGAGATCATTTTTATCTTTAATAGAAATGATAGATTTATTTGTATTAATTTTAATAATTCCGTCATAAGTCCACACATTCTTGATACCATACTTTTCACGCGCCGATTTGAAAAGATCATACCTGTTTTTAGTTAGATCTTCAGTAATTATAATTTTAGTACCTTTAAATAGTTTTTTATTTTTAAATACTATTTCTTTATATTTATAATTAACAAACTTAACAATGATAGCTCGCGGTTTATTCTTATTCAAATGTCCTATTCTGTGACAACGGTCAATCATATCACTAGTAACATTCACTTTATCTTTCATAGCATTAATAACACACGCTTCAATGTTCTCACCTGCGACCTCGTCCAATCCAAAGATTCGAATATTAGTTCGTCTGCTATATTGTTGAGCTTTATCTAATTCGTTAGATAATGATTCATTTTCTTTAATTAAATGCGCAACAGAAGCTTCCATTTCTTGCAAATGTTGATTCATTTTGCTTTCAATTCGTTCGAACACTTTATCGGCTATTTTATTGATGAATCTTTCGTCGTTTAACAAAACAGATACTGTTTCTTGAATTATTTCCGTAATTTCAATTTTTTGATCTCTTGTCAACACCATTATTATTAGTTTGGAATTACAACAAAGTAGTTTTAAATAAAAAATTTTAAAATTTTGCTAGAGCACGTTACACACACGTCTACTCGCTACGAACGTATAACATAATTGAAACTGATAAAGCCTTAAAGGGTAAAATCGAGAAAATAATAATAAAAATAATAAGAGTAAACTAAAAAAATGTCGAAAGCAGCAAGTTGTGCAAAATGTAATGTTGACTTTATTAAAAGTGATAAAATTGTTTATTGTGCAGGAATTTCTGATAGGATATATCCTTACATATGTGGTAACATTACTATTGGGATTTTACATTACCGATGGCGCGCCACTGTTGCGTCTGTCATGCCAACAAATGGTACTAATCGTTTTGGTAAGACACATTGAGCTAGGCGGTATTTGGTTGTTTTGTTAGAGATTTCTTTCAGAAGATTGTACTCGTTGTCTATAGTTTAAAATAGTTTTTTTGAAGACTATATTTATTCTATATGGTATACCGTTAAACATTTTTATTTGGATTTACGTAGTTTTCGTGTATGAAACAAAAATTGTTTTAGTAACCTAACCTGTGATAGATAGCAAGAACCGTAAATGCAATGTAAATTTTTGTGTGTATGGTTGTCACACCAGGAAATTTCGTGAGATACATCTTAGTTTTCACCGTTTTCCAAAAGCACAAAGTGGTTTCGTATATATTACAAACTAATTGGGTACGAGTTTGTTCCCTGCATTTTAACAAAAATGATTATGAAACATCTATTCTATTTATTTGTTTACAGGTATCACAACAAAACTTTCCAGATTATAGACTAATGCAGTTCCATCACAAAACTTGCCAGTTGCAAGTTTTACAAAAGTCAAAGCAAGGCGACGTCAACTTCTCAAGCACGGTAGTGATTCTGCAACTCTACCTACGAAGAGTAACATTGAAAACATGGACATTGAGTTTAACGTTATCGCTGAACCACCACGTACTTTGTCGGCATCCAAACAAATTGCAGTAACGGGTTCGCTAGACTTTGCGAAATCTCAAGATATTCCTTCATCATCAACTGTTCACATGTATCGATAGTGATTCAAAACAGAATTGGCATTCTTTGACCAGTTGAATGCGTTAATTACCTCTGTTAATGAAGCATTTCCTAAGTTACGAAGAAAGAAAATTATGTTAAAGAGCGCATTATAATGACGTTTATGAAATCAAAAACAGGTCTGCGATAAGTTGCTCTCGCTTCACTATTTACGACTGTGACTGGAAAAACTTACAAATTCATATGCTATGACACTATCTTAAAACTATGCTTTATTTTAAAGCATTTGATTATATGGTCATTATCAGAAGAATGTTGCATTAATTTACCTACCTGCTTAAAAAATTTTCTAATGTTAGGGCTGTATTCAAGTGTACAGAATTTCCAGATTAAAGATACAACCGTTTGTGTTGTCAAATTTTAACATATTATGGCGTGTTGCTTAATCCCAATAGCTAAACGTAATTTTAGTTGTTCTGGATCATTCTGGATAATTCTTGTGTTGTATTTATCACACCAGCTGAGTTTTTGTCACACGTCGCAGTAGACATCTTCATAGCCCGTAACAAACTGATTGATTGCGCCGTCAAGTCGCGCTTTTATAGACTTGCTTATGATCGATAAAACAACTATATCATCGCTAATACAAATATATTGCAATGTTGTAATTCTTTCAATTAAAAGTTAACACGTTAATCTCCGCGATAACTAACTAATGGTTCTTAAAGCCGCTTACGATCTATGACTCGACATTTGGGCGTCACTACTTACTTACACATTACGCCTTATAGATCGCAGTTTCACATATTACATTGATACTTATAGAATACATAAATGTGGAGCCTAAAAAACCTAAACAAATTTTGAGCCGAGAACTTTTTTGTTTCGTTGTAAAGAAGCTTGCTAAACGATAAAGTTTTGTGCATTTTTGACAAACTTAAACTTTTGTGTCTGCAGCTTTACCTTATTTTGACCTTCATTGTTACTTATTTTATCATAACATGTAACACATCTACGACGATTTTTAGTCTGCATTTTCTCTAGAATGTGTTGTTCATTTTTATTCAATATGAATATATTATATTTTGTTATCTGCTTGTAGAGAATATATGCATTTACCAAGTTAGTTCCTAACGTTCGTTATGCTATACCTTACTTTCAACCCTTGTTACATAAACTACTATGTTGTGCTGCCAACATCGCAAACGCCAATATTCGTTCGTTAGTGTAGTTACGTAATAGGCAAAAAAAGCTCTAGTGTAGCAAAATGAAAACTAGAAATCTACGTAAAGCTAAGTGTTGATTGTCAGTTATCATATTAGAACGAGTATGCGGCAAGTGGAAAAATAATTTTAAAACTCTTGAAATTCAGTTAGAATTGAAATAAACGATATTCAAGTTAATGTCAAATTTAACAGTTATAGTAATAAATGTAGTACCAAGATTATATTTCTGATGTTTTTGTGTATTTTTTTAAAAAAGAATATAATTTTACAAAAGGCAACACAAAAAATACTGTACGTTACTCTCGTCGAAAATTTCATAGCTTAACTCACTTACATGCAACGCTCGGCTGTGCGGACCCGCGTCGTATTAGCGTTCGTTATGCTATGATGTACTTTTCGACGCTTGTTGCGTAAATTACTATTTTGTGCTGCTAACATTGCAAAAGTGAATAAAAAATAAAAAATAAGTGTTCAAAGTAAATTATTATATCAGAACGAGTATGCGACAGGTGAAAGAGTCATTTAACAAACTTGAAATTCAGTTAAAATTGGAAAAAAAACGATAAACGGTTAATGTCAATTTTGACAGATATTTTTTTTAATAGTTAATTGCATTATTGGATTAATAATCATTGTAATAAATATAATACCATGCAAACTATATTATGCAGTACTACAAACAGTAAAAACGTTGATAAATCTTTTAATTATCTTTAAAAAACCAAACAAACTTGATTTTTGTAACAAATTTGATTTTTACGTTTATCCGGACCGCACAAAGCCTAAAACCAAGTTTCAGCTTTCTAGTGTATAAATTACACCATTGTTTAATTTGTTCACATAAATTTTGTTGTTTTAAGACTTGATAATGTTTTCTTTCCTTCAGAATTTCAATTTGTTTAGTTTAAAACATACTTTACTCTTTAATTTTAAAATAAAAAGAAATGCGTCTTTTACATGTAACCAAAGCGTACAGAATATAATTTGTTAATACTAATATATTAAACGTTTGCTTTAAAATTAAATTAAAATTTGAGAGATAAAATGTAATAAAACTTTAAATTTATATAATGAAACTACAACACAAACGATCGTAAATTTCTATAAACGTCTATTGCAAGAACCGTGTACTTGTAGCTGTATTATTCATATATAGTTTTTTGTATAAACAATTTAGAGTATCTACATAACAAAAACAAAGCGTCTATTTAAGTTATTGTTGTTTTTAAACATGTAATTATAGTAAAAGTCGGTTTTTAATAAGTTTGAAATTTATTTTGAAGGTTTTAGATCATGTGTAATAGAATAATAAAACCATTCGCCAAATAATATGTCTACTTTTTTTAATTAAAATTAAATTGTTTTAAGAATTACTTTTAAATAACCGTAAAACACTTATTACAAATCTTTTATAGCAAATAAAATGTTGTTTAATTAGATCATTAAAGATAAATTTATAAGTTTTAAATCAGCAAGAAAAGTATCAGCCTCTTAAATTACCTATAGAAAAACGTGTTTTAAATGAAAGTTTAGTTATTAATATATAAAACATTTTTATTTAAACTTAAATATAAACAATTTGATATAAAACTGCAAATCTGATCAAAAGCTTGGAATCAAAGAAAACGTTTTTAATAACATAAATGGAATATGATGGCAAAGCCATCTCATAGTGTAAATTTACTATGTGACAATAGTTATAGATTTGTCAATGCATTTGTGAAAGTATGTTGGGTGTTCCCATCGCTGAAATTCTCCAACAGTGCAGAACTGTTGCACTTTAGTAGTTCACTTGATGACCCTTTCACATTTGCGTTGAAATTGTTACCTTAGAATGTTATTCGTTTTAGTTTTAGCCCACGCTATATTTAAAACTTATTTGAATTACGCGGGTATAAAATCCGCTTGTCAACGTTTCCACCTAATAATTAATAATTTTATAATAATATTATGGAGTTCTATAGAAAGAACGCTAGAAAAAAATAACTATATTAAAAAGCAATTAAAACAATTTTTTTTTTGAAGTAAAATGTATAAATACATAGACTTAAAATTTTGAGAAATTAAAATTAATGTAAAAACGTAAAATTTAGTTAGGGTAATAAAAAATTTGTTTTACAAAAAACTAAATAAATATATTTTTCCAAAAACGTAGTGTATAAAAATTTATAATTTATGATGCATGTAATAGCGAAGGCTTCCACAGCCGGAATCTATGCTAAGATAAGAATGTCTTCCGGGTTTGGACCGTGTCATTGTTGTTGCAACCGAAGTTGTCAACGTTTCGCCTACTTTCGTAAGAGGCTTCATCTGGGCGTGAGAGAAATCGCAAAACTCAAACAAGTAACCAAAATCTAACTAAGAACTTCTCAAAAATTAGGTTTTCCATTTGTGAAACAAGCCATAATCTCAACTCTGAAAAGGTAAGAAAGAAAACAATAACTTGAAAAAGCAAACGAAAATCTAACAAAGAACCACTACCGAGGTAGGTAATCAACTTGTGAACCAAACCAGATTCTAAACTCCGTAGAAGTAACTTAAGAACAAACAGTCTCCGTATATAAACGAAAAGGATCCTCACGGATGGTTAAGCTCGACTCTGATTGGGTTACGGTTGATAAGGGAGTTAAGCTCGAAACCATGATCGCGATTGAAGTTATTGGGGTGTTTGATGATTTCTATGCTTTTTTGGAATTTCCTGTTAAAAAAGAATTGAGATTTGGCAATTAACGAAACATTATCGAAATGTATCTTGTGACCTCTAGTAAAATGATGTTCAGCAACCGCAGACTTGGAAATATACCTTTTCCTTATACAACGATCATGTCCTGAAATGTGAGTAATAAGGGAACGACCGGTTTCACAAATGTAGACTAAACCACATGAACAAGGAATTTGGTATACACCTTGAGATGAAAGTGTAGAAAATTTGTCTTTAGGAGACGGAAGAATCTGAGAGATTTTGTTTGTCGAGTTGAATATGGGTTTAATACTATTCCTACAAAGAAGTTTTTCTATTTGATCTGTAACCTTGTGAATGTAGGCTAAAAAGACCAATTTCGGGTTGGATTTAGGAGTAGAAATGTCCTTAGGTAATTGAGTACATGAATGTAGACGACGATTAATAACTCTATGAATATCTCGCTGTACATAACCATTGTTCACTAAGGTTTTAGTAAGATGACGAAGTTCTGAGTCTAGATTTGCAGGTTTGCAAATAGAAAAGGCACGATGAACCAAAGATTCAATAACAGAATGTTTTTGTGCAGGATGATGATGAGACGAAGCATGAAAGTATCTGTTCATATGGGTGGGTTTGCGATAAACAGAATGGCCCAGAAGTCCATCGGGCTTACGAGTCACAAGAACGCCAAGAAATGGAAGAGAACCATTACTTTCGATTTCCATAGTAAATTTGATATCTAAGTGTTGATTGTTAAGATGATTAAGAAACTTAGACAATTCAAGATGACCATGAGACCAAACAATAAACGTGTCGTCAACATACCTAAACCACACTTTAGGTTTTAATATTGATGATTCCAAAGCAACCGTTTCAAAAGATTCCATAAAAATGTTAGATACAACAGGTGATAGAGGAGAACCCATAGCAGCACCAAAAACCTGTTCGTAAAACTTGTTATGAAATTGGAAGTAAGTAGAAGATACACAATTATCAATAAGAGGAACCAAACTCAAGTCCTTGCCATGTTGAGACAGAATCTGTTTGATGATAATAAGCGAATCCTTAATAAGAACTTTAGTAAAAAGTGAAGTAACATCAAAGCTCACGAGAAGATCTTGGGGTTTAAGTTTGATAGTTTCTAGACGTTGAATAAAATGCTGTTGAGGATGTGAGAAAAAGTTTTACCTGTAAACTCGCAAAGAATGTTGGACAAGAACTGGGCTGGTAGGTAGGAGATTGGATAGTACTGACGATAGGTCGAAAAGGAATACCTTGTTTGTGAATTTTGGGAAGTCCGTATAGACGAGGTGGTTTAGAATCTGATGGGTTAAGTCGACGTCTTAGGAGGTAGATTGGAAGATTTGATGATTTGGCTGACCTCACGTTCAATCCTCGAAGTGGGGTTGTGAGTTAGAAGAGCGTACGTTTCCTCAGATAAATAAAGAATTGATTTTCGTAACATAATCCATTTGGTTCAAAACTACAGTAGCGTTGCCTTTGTCGGCTGGAAGAACAATAATATCAGGGTTCTTACGAAGACTTTTTAGAACTGACTCTTCCGACTTAGATATGTTGGATTTAGGAATTTTAGATGATTCAAGGATTTTGCCAGTAATAATTCGAATGGGATCTGAGATGCGGCCAGGAAAATGTCTTATAGAAAACTCAACAGCACATAAAATATCTTCTTTAGGAATACGTTTGGGAGCAACCGATTCTTGGATTCCAATAATTAAAACTTTTTGAGATGACCTTCAGTGGTTAGTCGTAGAGTGATATCAGACTGCTGGTAAGTAATGTTGTCGAAAAGTTTCCAATCATCCGGGGATAGGGTGTTGGCCAACTCAAGATGAAGATAAAAGAGTTGTTTCAAAATGATGTCTAACTCTCGCCTAGTTTGCTTAATCCGTTCGCGTATCAACGCTAGACTAGCACGGTGTAGGATGTTTTTAGAATAACGTGCCTGAATGTAGAACTTTATTCTGAGGAATGCAGGAATGATGTTGTGGTCACGACAGCGACTAAGAAAGGTTAAATTGCACAGAAGTTTGACGAGTTTGTGGCGAAGTTTGGAAAATACGAAGGTTTTAGAAGAAATATTCTCCCCGTAGAGATTGTTAATGTAATAGCGAAGGTTTCCACGGCCGGAATCTATACTAAGAGACATTCTTATCTTAGTATAAAAATAAAACAAATTATCTGACAACACTAAACGAAAAAAGCTGACGTGGTCACCACACGACTTTCTTATAAGGAATGATAAAGGAATGTCTACTGTAACGAGTACTTGCAGCGTTTGAAAAAAATTTTTTTTTTGAATTAAAGAGCACGAAACGCGACCGGGGGCGGTAACCGAAATGAAAGAAGAAGTAAGTAACAGGTTGGTGTTGGCTTTCTTGAGAGTACAACGCTCACCGCAAAATTAAAAAAATGTGTGCAATTTAAAAACTGCACCATAATAACGCAGTTAGTTACTACAATTTATTTTGCAAAATTTTGTGTAAAATTACCTCAAAAATCAAACCACGTTATTGGTGAGAAATTGTGTGTGTGGTGAGAATTGTAAAAAATAATAGTACACAGAGATTTTTCTTGTAAAATCAAAACCAATCCTTTTGAGCCTTTTGGGAGGAGCCGGTGATTCATATGTGGCTGTCCAGTAATCTGCGACGAAGTGGCGTTTTTCTGGGATCCAAATATCAAGGTATTGTAAATTTTCATGTATGTTAAGAGCAAGCGTTTGAATTGAAACCTAGATTTGCAAGTGCGTAAAATATCGGCTATATTATAAAACCATATTATATAATCTGCAAAATTTTTGTAACTTTAGGTGTAAACCTAGAACAATTTGATTTTGCATATAACAGAATATTTGCAAAATTTATCATAAATACTTGATTTTTAGTTGTAATTAAATCGCATAAAACGGCGAAATATATTAATTTTGAAAATTATTTGATTGCATAAATGATTAATTCTTTTGTTAACTAAAATAGATTAATATTTTAACCTCTAATAAGAAAGGGCAGTTTTAGTTACCCACTTTTTGAGATAGCGTTTCATACGTGACTTTAACTGAATTGCTGCAATGAATGAAAGGTTACACTACATATTTTTTAAGGTTATGTTGTCATAATACTATTTTGAAGTGATATGTACACGTTTGTATTGACTTTCTAGCATGCTATAATTTTTTTAAAATTATTCTCGTCGATTTTATTAAGATTCTTGTTTTAACACTCAAAGAGACACTAAAACCAAGCCTAAAAAGTCTAGGTGTTTAACTACGACGTGGTCTAAGCTAAAAATCGCTTATAATTATAATTAAAAAGACAATTTAAAAAAACAAGAATTGTAGAAAAAAGTGGAAAATTTTGGTAAACGCATAGAAAAACAGTAGAAACAACTTCAAATTATTCTATAATATAAACAAAATTTAAGAAACATTAAAAGTAAAGAGAAACAATTTTAGTAAACAAATAAAGTTAGTTACTTTTATCATTTTATTTTGTTTTGTGGATAGTAACTGTTGTGTTTCGTTTTTGAATCAAATTACAAACATTCAATAATTTTAATAACCGTCAAATTATTATTTAAACTTATTATTATATAAATTGTTTTTATAGTATAGTGATAAATTTACTTGTTAAAATAGACAAACAAATCCTAAAAAAACATTTCTTTTAAATACTATTTACTATAATAAACTACAAAATCATTATAATTTAAAAATATGCATTTTGAAAAAAAATAGAAGTGAGGTGAAATAAAAAGTGGATGAAATTTAACTGTAAGAATCTGTTTAGTATTAATGCAAACACAGATTTATTTTATTATCGTTTTCTGAATGTAGTGCAAAGTACTCGAAAAAGTTCAGCAAGAAAACGAAAATGTATAAAGCTAGAAATGGGCCAAGAACAAAAGTTATTACTGATCTAAATCTCTACTTGATTTTAAGTATTGTTAACAAAAGAACCGTTGAGGATCTTAATAACAGCTTTGATAGAGACCGTATAGCATCGTGTAAAGATGTTTAAGTATAAAATGTTTATATGTATTTATTTTGTTAATTTATTTTTTCTTGCAAGAAACATTAGTACATTTTATAATGTTAACAAACTATTACTTAAAAATGACAAGTCAAAAAGTTACGTAATCACATTATAAATCAATTAATTTACAACAATTAAAAAAAGTTAACAGACAATATTAAAATTAGAAAAACTAAATTGTTATAACAAAAACGCCGATGTAAATAGTTAAACAAAAATTGATTGTATTTACAAATGCAAATTTGGTTATTGTTTAAAAAAAATAAAACAAGAACAACCAACTTATGTAAGAAACGATATTCTACAAATCGCTATTATTTAATTGTTTTGTTGCGACATGTTTAAGAAAATAGTGTAAAATTAATTTAAAAAACATCCAAAGTTTACCGGTAGACAGGTAAAACAAGACGTTAACAAAAAAATCAGAAATTATGTATATCAATAAATATGTATACAAGAAACAAATAAAAAGCTGTTTATAAATATATTAAAAAAAAACACTGACAAAAAATAATATATTATATACCAAGGTTGTGAAGTGCATGATTATAACCTAAGCGACAGATTATATCGCGCAGATTATACTCATCTTCTTAAGCGTGGTCTATATATAATTTTGTTGTTTGTTCTTGTTACTAAATCAAATTTAAAATTTAAGACGTTATATTTTGGTCGACACGGTTCAAAACAATTCATAAAGAGAAAACCGATTTGGCGGGGTTATAAGTTTTGGACAGGAACAACAACATATGGATATACCGAATGGTTTAAATCATATCAAATATCGACTATTCACAATAAATTTATGGACTTTGATCTTGGGGCTAGCGTTGTTTTACAATGTGCTCAACGGCTTTGGGATAAGTGTGCTGAAAGTAATTTTCACATTTATTTTCATATTTTTTTTTTACAACTTTTCAACTGTTGTACAAACTAAAGCGTATTGGTATGAAAGGCACGGGAACCATTTGAGGGCATCGGCTCGGTAAAGATTGTCCATTATCACACTTTTTGGTTATGAGAAAACTACATCGCGGCAATTTTGAATTTGTGTCTAGTGCGGACAATTAAATCATGATATGTAAATAACATGACAACAGTGTTGTTACTACTGCCTCAAATCATAATACAACATTTCCTACAAACTTCGTGAAAAGATTCTCTCAAAACGAAAAAAAAGAAAAATTTGGTAACCCAACCAATTATTATAACATCAGCCTCTATAGGACTTCAATAAGAGGCCAAAAGTGGTATTTTCCATTTTTATGTCATTGCGTTGACATGGCAGTTCAAAACGCATAGCAAATAAAAGATAAACAAAAGATCACCTTCGATTTCAGCAATCCTTGACGATAGCGTTTTTAGAAACTTATAAAAAAACGACCACCTTTAGACCCAGCAGAGAGTCCAAAAGTCTCCATGAACTTTCGCGTTACGATCGACTAGATCACATAGTGGTTAATCAGCAAAAAAATTGAATATGTGGATACGTTAATTTGTATTTATTCCTTTTTGAAACCCCTTCAATTATCGTATTTTGTGACAGGACTTCAAAAGTATACTTGTTCAATACAATAATAAATTACACTGTACTGTATACAGCTAAAGTTCTATAATTATATCTGATTTTTATTTTAAAGTAAGTAAAATTTGTTCTACGTTTTAGAATTGTTTGGTTGTCTGCTTTTACTACATAGCCGATTTATTGTATGCATCAAAATTAAGTAAAAACTCGTTAACCAAAACAGTTACTTTAAAGTGTAATTATTGGTTCAAAACTAAAACTTACTAAATATCTAGTGTTGGCAATGCTAATTTCTGTGAATCTAAATACTAACCTACAAAATTGCTATTTGCTAAAGAACAGTTGTTTTTAATGTATTTGTTATAATTAAACAAAAAATACGAATAAAATAGTTTTTGGGTAAATGGTGTAATACATTTATTAGAAACTTACAAGCTTTCGAACGTGGTCTGCGTTCTTCTTGTAGTGACACTTAATAAAATGACAATTATAAAACTAAGGTAACTAGAAAAAACAAATGTTCGGAAAACTCGATAGATGTTGTAAGTTCTTTTAGCTGCAGCATTTGCTCAAAGGTCTAAAGAAAAATCATCAATATAAACTGTAGACCTAGCTTATAGTGTGTTTAGTGGAGAAAGTAAAGATCAGGAACTAGGTGTCAGATAACTCATAACTATTGTCTCTGTTAAAGTTGTTGGGTACTTTAATAATTTCAATCGCATCTTTAATTTTTCTTGAACGCTAGTTTGTGGTTTTAGTAATCGACATAGCTTTTTTGAAGTTTATGTCATTTAAAGTGTTTAGCGCATGTTCGGCAATGGCAGATTTAGAAGTTTGAAGTAAACGAAGATGTCTTTTGTGTTCTTTTAGTATAGTTTCAATAGTTCTACCAGTTTCTCCAATATACACCTTGCCACAAGCGCATGGAACTTGATACACTTCACAGGTGTTATGTGAAATTTTATCTTTTACATTAGTTTTATAATTGTCATTTTATAAATTGTGAATTTGAATAATCAAACGTGTTTTCTAAACTCGCACGATGATGACGCGGGGATTATCTTTCGTGGCAACCACTATACCTATAAATGTGACGTAACGGTTGACTGTGACGTGTATTGACTGTTAAGACGGCTGGACTTTATAATTTTTGTATTATAGAACATTCAATTAATTTAAATTTAATTTAAACAAATTTAAAATACAATTTGTTTTTATTTTTTAATAAATAATTACATTTTGTTATTTAATGAAACAGATTATTAAAAAATTACGTTAATACAGATTTTTCTTTGAACTTTGCTAAACTTTTTGTAATCTTAAATAAGCTTTTTACACTTAGTCGAACTTTTAATTGCCGACTTAATTTTATTCGTGCTTTTTTACATAAAAGACTTTATCAAAACTTTATGGTTTACAACTTAATGGCGTGAAAATAGTTCTATTTCTATTAAATATTCATCGTTTCACTAAAATAATTATATAGTTTTATTTTACTACCTACATTTTTTTAGTAATCCAACGTTAAAAAAGTAAATTACAACGCAATTAAATAAATTATTTGAATGTTTTCTGTGATTTACGTTTACTGTTTGTTTTATACAAAGTAATAATAAATCAAATTAAAATGTTTTTCGTATTTAAAAAAGTTTATGCAACAAAGTTTTTATAAATACTGATATTTATTTGATTAATATACAAAATGTAAATTTTGTACTTTTGACTTTTAATATGCGATTATAAAAATGTAACTGTATTTTCTGCTTTATAAAATACGTATTTTTTGGTTTTCATTACAAACTATGAGATGTTTTAATTTTAACTAATGTGCATACTAACTGTAAATCAATATAAATTTAGTTTGATTTTAATGATTCTAGATTTTTAAATTTTTTTTCTAAGTTAGAATTACGTTAATGCCTTAATAGTACTTACAATTTAAAAAAAATTAGATAGTGTTCCACAACCGACAAATAATAAAAACTCAGATTATTGTATTCTTATATCATAGCTAAAATTTATACATTTGCGTTTACGTACTACTGCATTTTAATTTTTAGGAACTAACCCGTGCTTAAACAATAAAATTTACGAAAAGTACACTTAATTGTTTTGGATTACACCTAAAAAGAGATAATTTAGTTTGGTCACATAAAACGGACTAAAAGAATACTGACAAAATAGTTACTGTAACCAAAGCTCTACGGAAGTTTAAGTTCGGAATGCTGAAGAAAAGTTCAATTTTTTTAATCCCACAAACCGGCGCACGTGACGTAACAGCTTCAAAAGAGCATCCTGTAACTGGAATAAATAAAACTTTAAGAAGAAAAGTAATGTCATTTTTGAAGGATTCAAATTTAATTCGCAAACTCAACAAATTGTTGAGTCTATTGAAGGTTTTATTACTGCTCTACATGTCTTAGCAGAACATTTTGATTATGTTTTTTTAAAAAAAGATATTATTTGTCATCGAATTGTGGTAAGAATGCTTGGTAATAAATCAAGCAAAATGTTCCAATTACAAAGCGATTTGAAGCTGTCAGATGCAATCCTCATTGCCAGACAAGCAGAAACGCAAACTTATCAATCTAAAATTCTGTAAAACAATCACAACTGAAATCCAATAAAACAAAAATCACGTCTGCACAACATCTTATGGTAACAACTCAGTCATCACATTCTTAGGATCAGTACACAAATCAACAAACTTCTACTAATAGTTGATATTCGAAAAAATAAAATATGATTATTAGGTGAAAGCCTGAAGAATGAAGAAATCAAGTAAGAAAATTTCATTTCTGGCAGTGACAATCAAAAATTCAAGTGTTGTTTGTTAGTTTGAATCCATTATGGTGTAATGAAGTTTGACTTTAGAATGTGCTGGTTTTGACTCTTTTCTTTTCTTTTCACAATGTTAATGTATATTACATCTATTTTTTTGTTGAAATTGTTAGCTTTAGAAGCAAAGCAAAAACTCGTATAAGAAACAAACAAGCAAGTACGATACGACACAGACAGCCAATAAAAAAATATCGCAATTTTTTTTAGATATTTTTTACAATTTTTTACGTTTGTTTAATTGCATTTGTTTATTTTGGTCGTTGTTAGTTCTCACGTTTTTTGCTGTTATGTTAAATGTGTTTTGGTGTGATTTTCGTAACGTATAAGCATTGTTTTGATATAGGATAGTTACGCATGCTTATGGCAAATATGTCGACAATTTTTATTGTAATTTTGGACACAGTACGTAGATGGCGCAAAGGAAGTTGGTGTTCAATTTTTCCGAATACATAAAATTCTACGTACGTAGCCGAATACGCCAAAACGAAGAAGTTTCGGCAGTGTAAACGCACGTAAACATATGCAATAAAGATAAATTTTAGATAACTTTGTTTTCATTACTGCCGACACACCATAAAACAAAAGGCTTTAGAAAAACTGTCAAAAGATTTTATTTGATGTTCGTTTGGTTTATTTTACCTTGAGAAATGCAGTTTAACCAATCGTTCTTTTTTTGGGAAAAAATTAGGAATCAAAATTTGACTGCAAGAAACACTAATTTGACCTACAGCCATGACCAATGATTTTTACAACTTACTACGTGTATAGTAAGATTCTAAGTTCAAATATAGCATCAAACGTTCTTTTTAAATAATACGAATAGTTAATTAGCATTAAAATTCGTAAATACGTAAAAATTGAATACTATAAGCGTTCTATAAACAATAAGTAATGTAAGTTTTAATTATTTCAGCTATTTGTTATAACCATCGACCTGGCAACATCGGAAAGCTACGCTTCCCTCTGAACGAGCAATCTGTATATTTTTGCAATGTGTTTGTTTGTCTCAAACATGTAGAAAAGGAAGTACATTTGTTTATTGTTATGGTACGCACTACTTGTCAATTTATGATGACGTACTTATAACCTCAAATTTTAGAATCGGTTCTAGCAGCATTATTTGAAGTACGTACATAGTAAAATGAATTGAATCAAACTTTAAACATGAAATATAAATACAATGTATATTTAGCTTGAAGTAGGAATATGTAAAAGTAAACAAATACAATTGTTGTTTGACAAGTAGTGCGTACCGTTTGTTGACAAATACTATTTCTATCTCTTACAATGTTGTGTACACTTTGCAGCCTGCGATTATTCGTCCAGAGGGAAGCATAGCTTTCCGTTGTTGCCAGGTCCATGGTTATACCACACGATTTCAAAAATTAACTAACACAACCATATTGTAGGTTATAGGTGATACTGCAATAACGCTTAAACGATTTTTTGTTATCAGTATAATATTAATTGAAGTTAATGACACGCATTATTTATTTAATAAGAAACACAAAAAAGTAGTCGAATAGATTCCATCTATTATTTTTTCAATAAAACTGTAAAGTAATAAAAGAAAAACTGCCAGTTATGAAAAAGTATGTAAAAAAATTCGAAGTGTAATAGGATATGATATTTATAATTATAATATGTAGATGTAGAACCTACAAAAGTCTGAGCGTATTCTTTAATCGTAAAAGTGCGATAACATGTATTTATCACACTTGTAATAAATACAAACTCTTATCTACTACCTTTCAGTAAAAAAACAAATTATTTGCGTTTCTAAAGTAGCTTTTTAGTATTTTTTTGGGGTCAGTAAAGTCATTGACGAAATGCCCTAATAACGAAGCCGCCCCTGTGTACAATATTTATTTTATTGATACTGATAAATGAATAAATTGAAGATGTCTTTATCGGCAGTTTTTCAATAATGCTGCATAGCATTAGTAATATTTACAAAATTTTAATTTACAATTTTTAAAGCTAAAATTATTTTGAATTAAATACTATAGTTAAAACTTGGTAAAAACCTTGGTGTTTGGGTAAAAACCAAGGAAACTTATTAATCATGTTTGGAAACTAGAGCTACTGTGCGTATCATTAGCTACACCGGTTCGGTTACACGTAAACGTAATCCGACAAACACAATCGTATAGTGTTGACATAATAGAATCGTACATTACAACTAATGAGGTATAATATTGATTACAACCAGTACAATTAAATTACATTTTTTTATCTAAAGTGTAATCCATATCTTTTCAAAACATGTCTCAGGTTCAACTGGTAGAGATAAATACGTGCATCATATTTTTCAAATAAACTGAGTTACAAACATAAAAGAAAACTTGTAGGTAACTGTATCTTTTTTTAAAATGGTTGTTAATTTTGCCAGAGGTCGCTACTTCTCGAGTGTTAATAATATAATGTTTAATAAGTTGCCTATATTCCAGTTGACTGAATTGTTTACATTGGAGTTGCGTAACTATCCTATATAAAAACAATGGTATAAGTTTTGGCCACTTTTCGATACATTCAGAGCGATTAGCTGTCAAGCTCTTGACAGCTAGAATTTTTCAACGGAGAAAAATTATTTTTTCGGCGATTGTGGTACGCTTCGCATATGGTCTAACGTAAGTGCCTAGCAATGTTTTTACATCTAAATTTTCATAGTCATCCGCTGCTTTTGTGAAAGCCTTCCTGAGGTAAGCATTAATTCATATTTTTATGATACTGTTACGCATTTTATTATTAAAACTAATTTATTTAAACGACTATAAATATGTTTTACTTATACTAGAAATATGTACACTTGTAAATTAACCGAACTAATGAAATCTAATAATATTTGATAAAAACACTTACACTAATTAAGATAAGATAAAGTGATAACAACTTGGGATACCGCCACGTGTTGCAGTAATTTATGTCAATCCATTACCTTCCGCTGGAAACTATAACTAGAAACACGTACTAACGGGAGCTATAGGTTAACATAAACATAATCTGGGGACACGTCGTTGTTATATATTTTATTTGATGTTTGAATAATCTTGGAGGCACACTTGCCATAAGAATAGTAAAAAACTACTCGGACGCTTGACGCATCTGATTACGTCGATGCATTGTTTACCGACAAGCAACTTACTTGCGATACGATCCCATATCTAATTATTTATTTATTTTTCTTAGCGATTTTAAAGAATGATTGAAGCATGCAAATAACTATTCGTATGTCTTGAACAATCGTGAGTACTTTTTTTTGCTATTAATTTGTGTATTTGCCGAACGTAAAATACGTGCGAATTAGATATAGATATTATCACAATTAACGCATGCAGATTTTTGTTGGCACGGTTTTAATTGACGCTATATGCGATTTGCTTCGGTTTGCGAATTTACTAGTTTTGCATTAAATCCACGATTAACTCTGAGATTACATATTACCTAATTTTGTTATACTGTACTACAATAACTGTATGTGCGGAGTGTTGCTTACCTTCTAGGACTTGTATCAACCTTATAACTGTAATATTTATAGAACTATTCATTGTTACTAATTATGTAATTCTGCTTTTCTTAAATTTTTTTAACCTCTTTTTCTTTTGTTTGTCGTTATAGCCAAGTGTTTTGTAATGTGTTCTATTTCAGTGTTTGATAGATTTAAACTCGTTTATTACTAGTTTCTACCGTTTTTGCAATTTTTAAATTTGCTTTATGATTAGCACACAGAAACCTACGATCCACTCACCAAATCATACTGAGTTAGTCGCTTGCCAGCAAGTTACAAAAAAAATCTTGTAACATTGCATTGTTTGGTTTATTTTTACTACTACTTCAGATAGTCAGGCTTTTTATCTCCTATATGTTAATGTACGTTATAATCTTACAAAACATTTTTAACAACGTCTATTTATAATGTCTTATAATTAACTGTAACCGTTAAAAAAGTTTTTAATACAAAAACGACAATTGCACTCTCTAACATACTTGTCGATACTGTTCAAACGGAAACTTACTTTGCAATCAAACTTTGTAACGATGTAAACAAACACCATAAAACAAACACGCACCATAACGTATATGTCAATTCTTTTAAATTAAAATTTACGTTTTTTTACAGCAAAATTGTGTTTAGCACTAGAACTAACTATGAGGTTTAATTCACTCGCCTATATTTAAGTTAATCCGTTCTCATTGTGTTTAAAAAAAAAAACATTATTTGGTTACATCAAGCATTAGGCTATTATTGTAAATTTTTAGTTGACCACGCCTGACATTAGCTAAAACAACTCTAAAGAAATGTCAATAATATTAGTTTTAACACCTCTAAATATGTATGCACAATTACATTATTTAAACAAAGATTGTTTAAATTTGTTTATTATTTACAGAGATTGTGACAATGCTTTGACATAAACATGTTATAGATTTTCCGCTCGTTATCAACAAAACAAAAAATTATTGAGAACTATGAATACTGAAATTTTATCAAAAGGAAAATGCTATTTTGGGCATGCATTTCGTTACTAGTCTTTTAATCTATTCAGCTGTGTTAGTAACAAGCACGTAAACACGGTTAACTAAAATGTCGGTGAGTAGGCGTGATTGAGAACCTACAAAAAAAACTAGGCGCTATTTTGCTGTACTAGTAGAATTTTTGATTTAGAGACACTAAAAGTACCCACGAACCCACTCCAACAGAATTTAGGAGAAAAACAATCAACTACCTACAAGAGATTGCAGCAACTGATTTATATATTACTATTATTAGTGTTTTTCTAAAAAGACGTTACGGTAAAACGTAAATCTTGCACTAGACTGAAGTGGGATCACTTACCGATCACTACATAACCAGGAAAGCAATAACGGCAGCTCAGAGTATTGAAGAGTGGGAAGTAAGTTAGTAACTAATGAGATTCAAGCCGTCTTTAATGCGCCAATTCTAATTAAATTTAGAAATGCGCCAAACCGGGAAGAAATGACTCCAGGTGCCCTTTTTCACCTGACAAACACTTAAAGTAGACAAATCAAACAACACAAGTCGAACAATAAGCATATTTATTGCAATAAAAACATAAAAAGAATACAATCAAGAAACAAAATACGTAATAAATAATTGTTGGCATGTAAAAAAAATAGAACGAATCTTTATATTATGCAACTTCTCATACAGGTAGGTAATGATGAGTTATAATTGTTGAATTTAGTTAGTATAATTTGGTGAATACAAAAAAGAAAAATCGAATCAATACAAATCTAAAATTGTTACTGTGTCGGTAGATTTTGGATTGAGAACTCTTATCGGAAGATATTTTTTTAAGATTAACGGGTGTTTAGCGTTACCGTCGTTTTGCAATTTTTGGTGTTACGAAATCGTTATTTTTGGTGATCATTAAGAGTTTACATTGTATATACTTAAGGTTCTTTTAAAAATAATCAGTATCACGTAATCGTATATGTTGTGGCGACAATAGTTTGTATCAACACGTTTAACCTATTAAATTTTGTAATTTAAGTTCGAGTCTAGTTAATATTACATTTCCTTGAATTGTTCTTTGTTTGAAATATTAATTTGTTTTTTATGGTTGTATTAAATTAAGTAATGTGACGTCTAATGTGATTTATCAAATTGTTTGCACGGTAATATGCTGAGCTATTTCCATTCTAGAATTTTGTGGTTAACCGCTGAAGCTGTTGACGTAATTTATGTATAGATTTTTGATTGGAGGGGCTATAAAAAATTTATTTTTGTTTAGTTGAGAGGTTGGTTTTGACTCTTGACTTAACTAGATTAGCGAATTGGCCATTTATTACGTATTTGAATTCATGGGTTATTGTGATTCACGTTTAGACATGCTGGTCTAGTTCGCCTATCTTTGACCTTTGTAGTGTAATTTCCCCATAGTAACGGTTCTCTAGTTTTAACGCGGCGTTTGCTATTACTCGTTTAAACAAAAGGTAAACAGCGGTTTGATATGGATTTTTTATATAATTTATGTTATTCTTTTATATAAACTTTATATAAATTAATATTAGTCAATTTCAATAATACTTTAATAATATTACTTCGCGAGTAATGTAAACTTACAATCGTTGACTACATTTGCCAAACTCTGGTTTTAAATACGAATAATTAAGGATACTTGATCGGAATCAAGTTAATGTACACAGTACATACACAAATTTGAATGAGCTGAAAACCAAACTATAGACTCGACTGAAAGTAAAATATTAATAGTAATCTTAAAATGTAGGTACAGGCTTAATATAAGTAATAGAACATAATTATTAATGTTTAAGGCATAGTAAATAGAAATATAGATAAATATGTAGCCCAGTTGCAAAAGGCGTCTCAGATTAATAACGTTGAAGCGTAAGTCAAGTAAAACACATCGAAAAATATCCTTAACACGTAGCCTGCGGATATGAATCCTCGTCACTACACCTGGTTGAATCGGTTGTTACAAGCTTTAGGTCTTACGAACCTTGCACGGCCAACTCACACAGTCAGAGATAGGTGAGGTTTAAGAGAATAATAATTAAGGGCGCCAGATCATTTATAATTAACAATTCTGCCTCGATCAAGACAGACGGTCCAAACTTGTAACGAATTTTTAGGTTCGTAATCCTTGTAACTCTGATGTTTGGGTAACCACAATAAAAGAAAAAGGTATGTTACCATAAAAGAAAGATTAACAGGTATAAAAACTTTATTTTAGTAACGTAGATGATTAACAAGAGTATATCTAATTCTCAGTGCACAAATGCCAGCAGTATCGGCAACACACAATACATAGGTTAAGTCGAAGCGAACAGCGAAGAAAATTTCGTAGTAAATATTGTTTGTACACAGCATGCGATACACACAAAATAATTAATGAAGCTACCTTAATGGTTATAAAACAATAATCGTAATTACGGAAATTACCATTAGCCAAAGTTCCGCGAGTGACTTTTCTGACAGCGATAAAATAATTAAATAAACTTACCCACAATCCAGTACCTACTTGATCGAAGAAAACGTTTTCCCCGGTAAGTGAGCCTGAAATAAATTTGAGTAGCAAATCGTGTCAACACAATGACTCACGAAATCAAGATCTACAAAATTGTTAATTACTGCTAGAAGAAAGTACACATAACATAACCCGATTGTCGAATGCTGTTGTACACATTCAATGAAAGTTGGTTTCGCTGGTGTTTGCCGCATGAGTAGGATCTCGAAGAAAAGTTCTTGTCTTCGGTTTTTTTAGTTTTAAACGTAGGCCTTATATATAGAGTTATACTCGTCCCATGAAGGTATTTATCGATATTAATCCCTCATTATTCTTGAACTGCTAAATCAAGAAGAAATTATAAAGGAATTCTAACAAAACGGATATAAATATCTTACCCTGTGACGAATAAATTATTTTAAAAACGTAATGAAGCTATAATTTGATTTCCATTACAGAGGATGATATTCGAAAATTTTCTTTAAGCGACACAGGCCATTTTATGCAGTTGTCAGCTTAACGACTTCGTCGTAAAATGACAGTTACAAGAAAAGATCGGCAAAGGGCGTCAGAGCCGGAATCTAATTTTACGTTATAAAAATTTTGCACGTAACACGGTTTACAAGATGCAAGACACCATTATCAAATAATGCGTTCATTTTTGTAGTTGGACTTGAAGAAAAACCTCTAGCTTCCTCTAATTTTTTTGTGAGTATTAAGTAAATAGAAAATTGCTTTAATTTCGTCAATACACCTAGAGGGTTTACATTTCATTTAAATCGCTAAAAACGTGATAATATACAACTATGTCAAAATATCCAACCTGTGAAACGTTATTACAACCTAACAATTTTTCTTGGTTCTTAACAGAAGACGATTTTCAAAAAGAGTACTTTTTAGTAAATTTATTCTTACTTACCACTACGGAAATGAGTTATTTTTAAGCTGTTACTTTTTCGTATATCGATTGACGGCGTTCGTCGTGGACACCCTGTACACTAAACAAACAACTAACATTTTTTGCATCTTTAATTTTAGCAATAACATTAAAATGGAAGGTTATTATCTGTAACTGTACATAATTTCTTAAAACATGTAACTTAATAAAACGCTTTTTACGATAAAGTTAAGAACTCGAACATGTTTAATGTTAACCTTATTTAGTTTTAGTTATTAAATTTGTCTAATTGAACTCCAGAGCTAACAACTGTTGATATAAATACAACAAGTGAAACCATACTATAAATATTTTAGAAAAGTTTGATAATAACTGTAAAAAAACTTTAGGAAAACACAATATGGTTGATTTTGATGTTATTGCTGAAAAAGTTTTGCACTTTAAAAGCAATTTTTGTTTGCTTCTTTTCTTATAAATATAAAATAGAAACAATGTTTTGTGTTTTTGGAGTTAAATATAAAATTAGTTTTAACGATTTTTTGGAATGTTTTTTGTAAAGGGTTTAGGTAATGAAAAACGTTAGTTCAGATTAAAAATATCTTTATTGCTTTCTTGAGATAAACTGAATAAGATATTAATTACTTAACGCTAATACATGCATACGCTATCGCTACTTTACGATCCTATGTGAATGCAAATACAAATGTCTTTAAATAGTTTTAAATTATCTGCAAAGTTGGGTTAAATTTTATTGCTTTCTGTACCAATTTATGTTTTTCAACTACGGGCGTAAAAGGTTAAAAGCCTTTCTATTTGGAATGTAATCTTAAATTTCAGTCAAGCTTTTTTCCCTAAGTTTATTCTTCCAAACTAGTCGATAAACGTAAATACGTTTTGAGATTTTGATTGACATTACCGACAAAACCATTACTGTCAATGAAGTTAGCTAATATTTTGCAGCGTATTCTTCGACTTTTACGGTTGCGTGTTTCGAATAGGTTGGATGAATAAGATATAGCCAAGTTTTCAAGCTGTGAAGTGACCTATTCTAGGTTTACGTGAATAATTTACCAATCTGATAAAAGTTATATATAAATATTTGGTGTATTTTATAAGGCCGCGACTATTTCTTAGCTTTTACAGCCATTTTACTAATGGGTCGCGCCGTTTAAATCACAAATATCAGTTAATCTACTTCTAATAAAATATTTTGAAGTTGGATTATTAACATTATTAATAATAAATACAACACGGAAACAATATATTGCTTTTCCGTTTATTTTCCCGATTTATAAACTAATAATTGATCTGTTTTTGAACTCCTGTTACTCTAACAGTCTAGCATTAAGTGCTACTACTGTTCATCATGTTTGCAACTGAATATCAAACATTTGACTTGTTGATGCTAAAGTAGCATAAATTAAATAAAGCAAAGGATTTCTATTTGGCCGGTGTAGTTGTAAATAAGATAAAGGTTTAACACAAATAAAGAGAAAGACGACATAGTTTGTTCAAACATTAATCAGTTCTAAGAGCTTCGCATTAACACTTTTCTTTCAAACTTTTACCGTTTCCAAAAAGAGACATTTTCGTTACACTCGCGTACTTTTTACCAACTTGAAGTTTAGATGTAGAAAAAGTTTAACTTGCAATAAAAAGTTTGAATGCGACATATAACGTTACTTGGCGCCTACACCAAAATTTACACAATAACAAATTTTATTTAAAGTGAAGTCAATGCGATGAGAATTATTTTATTTATTAATTTAAATGCCGAAATGTATTCAAGCAATAATTAAATGATCGTACAAATTTCGTTGTTTTTTATTTACATTTGGTCCCTGTTGTGGTCATTTCTTTTTAACGCGACGTTTATTTTTAATTATTCACCGGTGACGTTAACGAAAACAGCCAAATTAAAATTGATATTCAGAAGCAACAATAGAAAAATGTGTAAAAGCTAAGCGGTTATATTACCATCGTTTTTTTTTTCTTGAAATATTATCATTAAAATTGATATTAAGCATTTAGTTACATATATTGATTTTTTGTGTCTTATTAAATATATCGAAATATAAAATTTCGACAATTTTTCTTAAACAGAATTCGCATTGCTATAAATCTGAATGTATCTCAAAAAATAACTTTTATAGCTTTGCAATCAGTAGCAAATATTCTGACAGTCCGATCGTATTTTTGCTGGTTTTTCAATTTCATTCAAATATGAAACTGTCAGAATGATTGGGTGACCGTCGTTTCACAAACTTTATTAAAAAATCTTGTCTCTCAGTCTCTCGCCGATACTTGAATTTAAATATAGAGTATGCATGTTACTTTCTTTTTTACGTATATTTTGTTTTCACAAAATCAAATCGAAAAACTTTTCTAATTATACAATATAAGAATTTGTACAAATTTATATAAAAAAAATCATTAAAAATCTTGGGTACAAATAACACAGATATTTGACTAGAATAGTAATAACTAAAATTACAAATTTTAAATACCATTTTGTAACGCTTTATAATGTATATCATTAAAAACGCTAACAATTAAGCGTTTGCAGCAACATTAACATTTTCAATTACATTTTTTATTGCTTACATAAATCTAAAACTTTAATGATTTTTTTAGAGATATACAACATTTTTATAACTTTTTTAAATAAATAAATTTGTTTATGTTAATAAAGTAAAATTTTGCAAACAATATTAAATACGTGTCAAAAAGTTTGTGCAAAACAAACTTGTTATTTACCAACAGACAACGTAAATAAAACCACAAAAGTATAATACCAAAAAACTGTCATAATATAAAAACATGTACAATTATAAAATCAAATAACAAAAAAAGCTTTATATGTTTATAGTAGAATTGTAAAAAATTCATTTTCTTTCATTATAGCATTATTTTAAATTCGTAAGTATATTTTTACAAAAAGATTAAATCAAGTAATTTAGCATAATTTTTGACAACCATTAAAACAGAAATTTTATAATAGATTTTACTTTATTCTTATTTTATTTTAGATTACTACACGTTGTGCGTTTGACTGTGGAAATAGTCAACTAATAGAAATCATATTTGAACAGAAATTTTAAAAGTAAAAAATAAAAAAGAAACAATAACTTGAAATTTTTTTAAAAGTAAACGCTTTGTTAACTTTATAGAAGTAACAACCCGAGTTTATTTTTTTCAGTTTAGAATAATAGAAAATAAAAACTGTCTAAATAATATCAGATTAATAGACAAGTAAAAATTAAACTTAAAAGTTAGAACTGTGTTTAAATGCAGAAAAATAAATTAAAAAAGATGTTTGACTTACATTGTCCTAAACGGCAAAAAAACTTTTTTTTTGTAAAATAATCATTGTCAATAAGTTACATAAAACACGTTTTTAAATCGTATTTTTTAATAACGTTGCATTAAATACGACACAAAATTTTGTACTAAAATATTCTTGAGGAAACCGTGTTTTTGTGTGATTTTTGTTGAACTGTGTATTAATCTAATCGTAACAAGTTATAATAAATTACAATGACTTAATTAACTTATATATTTCGTTTTATTTTTTAAATAAACAATAAAAAATGAAAATACAAAATTGGACAAAATGTGTTTATTGTCAAAAAGGTAACTCAAACAGCAATGGAAAAATCAATGCTTGGAATACAACTAAAAAAAAACAAATCAATATATAAAGAATAAAACTAGAATGGAAATGTCGCTAGAAGAATCGCAGTCTTAAAGTAACAATAAGAGAGATACGTTATAAAAAAAAAACAAAAGATGAAACAGGAAAATGATTAAGTAAGGACCAAAAACAGAAAGGAGAGATCGAGGCATGTCTAAAATCAAGTAGAGGAATGCCATATGAAAGATAGTCAAAACGTAGTGGATCAGATAAAACATCAAACGAATCTTATTTAATATAGTGTTTTGTAACATCGAAAAAATTTGATCAAAAAAAAGTTAACTGATGCAAAGTGTAGCACAATCAAAAATAAATTTGTGCTCTAAACATTACCCGGTTTTATGATTAAAAGAATATATTTTCATACAAAATAATATTAGCTTTATATAAAAAAAACAAAATATTTTTTCTGTTGTAGAAAACCAGAAACATACTGGATATGTATACACTGACATCAGCCAACGTGGGCTTATATCAAAACCTAAAATATTTGAAACTGGAATCAGTATATCGTTTTTAATAAAGCTACACTCAAATATTTGCATAAAATAAACATAAATTAATAGAAAATTAAAGCACAAGCAAATTGTATTGTAATTGAAGGGTTTGGTGCAAAAACCGGTTAAAGACACAATTTCGTAAGATCGAGATATCGTCCATTTTTGGTCAATAACAATTGTTTTGTATCGTTTGAGGCAAGAACTGTTCAAGTAATAAGCTTTAAAATATCATTTAAGTATACATGACTCATTATTGCAGCAATCATGTTTCAAGCATAGTTGGTAGGACATGATTTTTTTGGTGGCAATAAGCGGCCACGTGACTTACATGACCCATTTTTCCTCCCAACATAAATTTAACCTCAATAAGATTGTTTGTTATTTACATTCTTGTGTTTATTTTGTACGGCAGAAAAATAATTATGTAGAAGAACTTGGTAGTCAGAAAAATACTAAGTTACATCTGACTGCCGAAAATTATTTAAGTAGTGGGATTAAACAAAGTAATAGCAGATACATAAAAAATTTTTGTTTTGTTTTTTATTTATCATTATTTTAATTTTACATCCACGCACACAAATATTCCTTTTAGTTCTTTAAATAAAAGTAAGTAAAGTAAAAGAGAAAGCATGTCAGTGCTGAAGACCTTTTAAGTAGTAAAAATAAAAAAAATGTTAGGTGCCATAATGTTACCTTATCTAACAGTTTTTTTTTTTAATTTTCAGAAAGCAACAAAGAGGAGACACTAGAACAAAAGTGTAAGAAACGCTTAAACCTTAAAAGTGGAATATAAATTTAGGGAATTTGAAAAGAAATGGTGGCAAACAAGACGTTAATAGTAAGGGCAAAGTCGTTTTAGAAAAAAAGCAGGGCTCTAGATGCCAATGTTGCAATCAGTGTTTCGATAAATTAAATAAAACAGAACTTGAAAAAGATCAAATATTTGAAAAGTTTTATGTAATGGAAGACAAAAATATTTAGGACTGCTATTTAGGTACGCTTACTTATAGACATGAAAAAAATAACAAAAAGAATAAAGACTAGTGTAGCTAAAACTGAGAAATATTTTTATTATTACGATACTAACGTAGGCGCTAAAAGTGTGAAAATTTGCCGCCCACCATTCTATAGCTTACTGCATGTTCACAAATCACGTGTCTTGAAAACTTCACAATCGCGAGCTGCTGCTAGTTTACTTGACAAAGATACTCGTGACAAACACAATAGTCGCCTTAACAACATCTGGGACTTAGTTGCGACGTTAAACAGTCACATTAAAAGGTTCCCAGTACAGGAATTTCATTACTCTAGAAACGAAAATTTAAAAAAATCCTTTCAGTCGACTTGACGTCAAAAAAACGGATAAATTTTATCTGCAGAAGTACGAACCTGAGCAGTACAATCTATTAAAAGATCATAAAAAAATTAAACTTAAAATAATATACTATTACTGATATTTCACGGAAAACTTTAACTTGTTTTTTCGATATCCACAAACTGATACAAAAGCAACTAGTTATTCAAAAACAACTACATCTTTGCAAACCACAGGCTTTTTATGATGATTTGAAAACAAAAACTGAACTAGCAAAAACTGATCCTACTGTTGAAACGATCTGCTTTGATTACCATCAAAATTTACCATTACCGGTTTTAACAATATATTTTATGCCAGACAAATATGGGTTAATTTTTTGTTAACTCTAGTTAATAATAGCAGATTTTCCAAAATAATTTATCACTTGCCAAAGGTCATAGTTTTTTACACAAATTAAAAAAAAAGAAGCATAAAAAAAAATTATGTATTTGCCTGAAGAGTACTACACCTTGGTTAACAGTTGTGGCAAAAAGTTTATTGTTGAACGTGTCATACAGGAGATGATTTTTGATTTTAAATCGTTCTTCAAACCCTATTTTAAAAAATCGTCGATTACAAAAAAAAGCCGTTAAGTATAGATTCTTTCTGTACGGTTCAAAAAATCCAGATAAGGTATTTGTAACAGAAGCTCACAATCTGACTGTAACTACTGGGTGCCCTTTACATATAAGTGCCATGATTGACTAATGCTCTTTTGGCATACAAAAATTGTCATTACAAAGCAAAAAATAAGACCTGCCATTTATGTTCAATTTTTTTTGAGGATATAAAGAGCAGCAGCTAGCAAAGATGATGATTTTAATTGATTTTTTAACTTTTTCTACAGTGTATTTAGCTGTTATTATTATTAATTAGTGACCTAGAACATAAATAATTTTTGTTTATTTTTGTTGTACTCAAAAAAAGTGATTTAAGCAATATTATCAAATTATTTAACCCTTTCCGTTATAATTTTTTTTCTATTTTGGAGGTAAAAACCGGCTAGGTGCACTTTTATAACTTAAATTAAAAAAAATATAATATCAATGTACAAATTACTTGCTAAAATAGCTATGTAGTCAATACTTATGTGCAAATTGCAAAATTAAATTTAAATTTTAAATGAATGGTACGTTTTTCTCATTTTTCTCAAAACTGTTATTGCACCAAACCCTTGAACTGTAATACACAATTTAGTGAGAAAATACAAAAGAATAGTGTTATTAAAAATAGGGATATGGAGAAAAGTTGAGCGAAAATAAGAATGAATCGTTTGTATATCAAAGAAAGGTCTGAGAGAACAAAACTTAGCATAATTAACAAACAAACTTTAGTTTACCGAAAAATCACAACAATTAGAAAAGAAGCTTCATATTTGTGATATAGAAGCAAAAAAAAACAGCTGACGAATTCGAAAAAACATGAGTAAGAAATAAAATGAACGCCAAAATAAAAAAAAAGAAAGAAGAGCGCTACAAAAAAGTTACAAACATTACATATAATTTGTATGGCAGTCAAAAAAGGATATGGTGAATGCCAATATTTATAAAAAAAAAACTAATAAATACAAAAAAATAAACTCGAAATATAAAAACTATTTTAAACAAATTTACGACAAAAAAATTCCTTTTCTAAAAACAAAAACAATAATGAAACAGTTCACTGGAATAATTGCTGAATCGATAGATAACTGACCTATTAACAAAGAACAAAAATTTAGAAGAAAACCGATCGAACACAGATGCTATTTATATCATTTGTCAGATTACTGAAAAAACAGTAAACTTTAACAATCCGTTTTTCTGGTGCTTTGGCGATTAAACAAAACATTTGTCAAAATGTTCCATAGAAGAAAGGAAGAGACTCTACCGCATCAGAGACCAAAATCTTAGCATACACTGTCATATAAAAAATAAGGTAAGATAAAAAAAGATGGCCAGAGACAATAGAACTAACTTATGAGATGAAATACCGGAAAAATCAAGATTACTAAAAAAAAACCATAAAATGGCAACGTAAGCGAGAGAAGAACAAAAAAAGAATAATAAGACGTTTCATGTATTAAATATTCTGTCAATGCTGTTGATGTGTTTAGTGATATTGATTTAAAAAAATAATAAAATTCCAAAAATAACAGTGCATTAAATCAACATTTATGTTTTGTCAAATAATATGTACATTTTTGACATACCTCTAATAACTAAAAAATCAAAGAGAAACAAAGTTAGAAACGAATATAAGAGTACTTCTTGTGGTGAGTATTAATTATAACAAATCAGATTTTTTTGTTTACCAAAATGTGTAACATGCAAAAAATTTCAAAAATAAAAAAGATAATTTAAACGTCAAGATTAAAAATAAACGTAAAAATAAATTTTTGTTGGATTTATAAGAAAATTCAAAATTTTACTCAGATTTTATTAATGTCAGAAAGAAATAAATAATACTAACACGCGCCATCAAATACAAATAATTTCAATATAAACGATTTCGTAGGTAGTACAAGAAAAATAGAGATTAAAAGTTTATTTTATTTAAAAAAGACAATTTTTGTGAGTGGTTAGAATCTGTACTACAAGAAATAATATAAACAATAAAAGTACTTTATATCATCCCGCCTCCCCACGTATGTTAAATAGTTTTAAAAAAATTAGTTTAAAAGTATCAGCGGAATATAAGAAACAAAAATAATTTTTCTGTTAGTACTTCCACAAACTAAAGATTTGAATCAATATATTCTACTTTGTTTTCATTTTTTCTCATAAACAAAATTGTTTATCATTTATGTTTTGACACACTTAGAAATTGTTATCGTCTGTTTCAAGCAAACAAGGATTCTGTTTGACCTGATTAAATTTACAATTTATTTGTTTGTAGAAATGTTTTTTTATATTTTTTCTGAAATTCATTTAACACAGACTTGGAATATCCAAAAAATGATTATTAAAAAGTAAAATGCCATAAATATAAATAAAATTAAGAGTATAGTGACAGTTAAGTTTCAGAAATTTGTTGTGTTGCACAGAGATTTTGACACTAACTTTAATAATTGTAAAGAATTTAAAATATTGCTTTTTTAGTTAACTTTTAAATAAAATGTTTGTTTTATAGTTGCCATACGTTTAAATCATAATATTTGTGACAGTTTTTGCGATATCAATTTTTCAAAATGGTATTTAAAATTTGTTATTGCACATAAAAACTACAAAACGATAATTAATTGTTCATTCGTTGTATAACATTGGCCTCAACGGTTAAAACAAATATTCCATGAAAATATGCATTTTTATGAGTAATTTGTTGTTAATTTTGACTGTTAAGGTACCTATTGAATATTAAGTTAATAAATAAATAAATATCTACGTCTTAACTACTACATAATATCTCACTTTAAAAATTCTTAAGGAATATGACTGTTTACGACTGTACAGGAAGGGAATGCATGTGATTAGAACCTATCTAAAAAAGGGTTCGTTGCAATATTAAATTCTATCAGTTTTCGTACGAATCTTAAGCGTTATCGGTAGCGAATATTGCTTATTATTGCATGGCCATCAACTCTAGCGTCTGTCTCTACGCTATGATGCGATATATTAAAAAATATAAATTATTAACGTGGAGAATTTGTTTAATTAATTATCAGGATTTCCCAAAATTTTCCGTACATTTTCGACGACAAGATCGTTAGGGTCATCCGGATCGCTTTCTTTATTGTAATCCCAACAGGCGGATTCTTGATGTTTATTTAGATATGACTTTAATGCGAAAGTTTTCTTACATTTAGGACAATGAAAATTTTTATCTGTCGAATGTGTTTGCATGTGCGCACGTAAATTCGAACGATCTGCAAATGCTTTACCGCAATGTGCACATCCGTAGGGTTTTTCACCCGTGTGCGAACGCAAATGGCCTTGTAATAACCACGGCCTGGAAAATTGTTTTCCACAAACCCCGCAACTGTGAGCCAGTTTATGTGTCAGTACGTGCATTGCTAATGCTGGCATACTAACATAGGCCTTACCGCATGTCATACATTTTTTAGCCGATTGCGAATCGAGACTTCTATGCGTTTGTCTATGTCTTGAAAGATTACTCGATGTTGCGTATTGTTTTCCACAATCCATGCATACGTAACGACTCGACTTCGGTGGTTCTTCTTCTGCTTCTAATTTTGAACTGCCATCTGTGTCTATCGGCACCACTTTAAAAAATCTCTGCAAAAAAAGACTATTATTAATAATCATATAAATGTATACAATTTTCTATATATCTAAGAGTTTTAAATTTAAAAAAAAATTATTTGTCATGTAAATAATAATAATAATTTAGTTTTATGAAACATTATGCAATCGTAATTGAAAACAGTATTGTTTTGTGGCAATGTTTTTTATTCTTGCATAAATCTGGTTATCAGAATATTTTACAAATTTCAAATGTTGTCGATCTTATCGTTATATTTTGTCCTAGCTTTTAAAAGTTTGAGACAATAATATTTTAAACAGGATTATTGAGTGTCTGTGAAGTTAGCACGACATTCTATAAATACAAAAAAAATAATAAGAGTTCCAATAGCACTTTTCATAGTTCTACAGTTCCTGATAAAAATTAAAAAAAGTTCCGCATTTCTTACCTTAAAAAAATGAAATTGTAAAAATGTCGTGCTAACTTCGCAAATCTAGCACGACACCCTCCTCTCTAAAGTACTAAAACGCGTTGGTAAATACTATTTTTGAGAAGAGTTTTGAATAGTTCCGGTCAATTTAAGTATATATGTGTAATTTTAGATCACTATTTTAACAATTAACAATTTTTAATAAATTTCTAATATTCAGGCTCAGCACGACATTCTGTAAAAAAAGATTTTTTTTAATTTAGTAAGATTTCTAATAGCACTTTTTATAGTTCTACAGTTCCTGATAAAAATTAAAAAAATCTTCGCAATTCTTACCTTAAAAAAACCAAATTGTAAAAATGTCGTGCTAACTTCGTAAATCTAGCACAATTTTTAATAAATTTCTAATATTCATTTTCACAAAATGTCGTGCCAGACGTAATTTTTAAAAAATGTTTAAAAAATAGAAATTAGTTGGAACTTTTCTTTAAAATATTTCTAATGCATAGAACTCTTATAGAACTGTGTAAAATTTCTATTAGAACTGCGGAAAATCATCAGCACGACACATTTTCACAAAATGTCGTGCCAGACGTAATTTTTGAAAATTGTTTAAAAAATAGTAATCAGTTGGAACTTTTTGTTAAAATGTTTCTAAAACGTAGAGCTCATATAGAACTGTGTAAAATTTCTATTAAAACTACGAGAAATCATCAACACGACACATTTTCACAAAATGTCGTGACAGACGTAATTTTTGAAAATTGTTTAAAAAATAGTAATCAGTTGAAACTTTTCTTTAAAATGTTTCTAATGCATAGAACTCTTTTAGAACTGTGTAAAATTTTTATTAAAACTAAGGGAAATCATCGGCACGACACATTTTCACAAAATGTCATGCTGTGCCTGAATATTATAAATTTATTCAAAATAGTTAATTGTTAAAATAGTGATCTAAAATTATATACATATACTTAACTTGACCGGAACTATTCAGAACTCTTTTCAAAAATAGTAATTTTTAACGCATTTTAGTACTTTAGAAAGAAGAGTGTCGTGCTAGATTTGCGAAGTTAGCACGACATTTTTACAATTTGGTTTTTTTAAGCTAAGAAATGCGGAACTTTTTTTAATTTTTATCAGGAACTATAGAACTATAAAAAGTGCTATTAGAACTATTATTAATTTAAAAAAAAATCTTTTTTTACAGAATGTCGTGCTGAGCCTGAATATTAGAAATTTATTAAAAATTGTTAATTGTTAAAATAGTGATCTAAAATTACACATATATACTTAAATTGACCGGAACTATTCAAAACTCTTCTCAAAAATAGTATTTACCAACGCGTTTTAGTACTTTAGAGAAGAGGGTGTCGTGCTAGATTTGCGAAGTTAGCACGACATTTTTACAATTTCATTTTTTTGAGGTAAGAAATGCGGAACTTTTTTAAATTTTTATCAAGAACTGTAGAACTATGAAAAGTGCTATTGGAACTCTTATTATTTTTTTTGTATTTATAGAATGTCGTGCTAACTTCACAGACACGATTATTGAGTGGTTTTTATATAAATAGTAAAACACATTATTGTTTTTTGGTTGACACTTAGTTTTTTATACATTTTGAGAAGTTTAAAACAATTATATCTTTTAGAGTTTACATTGGTTTTAGTTTTTGTTTTCTAGTATAATCACTTCTCACTAATTAATAATGCGTGTACATTAAATATCAAAAGCATTTAACACAACGCCTGTACAAAACATTAATATTTTATTATAACAGTATGACGATGCAAGAGTTTCTCTTTAGAAACAAACATTCTTCTCTTCCAGACAACTTTTAAGATGTTGTAGTAATGTGTGAACATTTCAAATGTATAACGTATAAATATTTTAAAGATTAAACTATTCGAATTATTTTTGTTACATCTGAATCGAATTAACATTTAAATATCAAAAATGGTTTTTTACATTTTTTGCTATAAATTGTTGAGTATTATTTAAGCGTAAAGTATGCAATTTAAATAAAGATTGGGTTCTGCATATTTGCTGTGTGACATCGAGTGTTGTACTGCCTCCATAACTTCCTTTCCGCTAGAAATTCAAAGAAATGTTCTGTACAATATGTATCTAGATTCATGAAAGACATATTTTAAAACTATTTACAAAGACGGTGGAAACTCGGTTATACCGGAAATTGATGCTAACTACAATATTTTAAACGGAACACCTTGTATATTATTACATTTAAAAATTGCTCATTAAATTTAAATGTGGATAAAGTTCTAAGATGTATACTTTGAGCTTAATTTGATATTTTCCGAAAAGTCTGAGGTTTGCGGTGCTTTAAGCAATTCATCATATCTGTGAAATTCAATAAGCTAGAAAATTGCGGCTTGAAGTGTGTATTAAATACAAAAAGAAGCGTTTTTTGTAGAACCAATTTTCTATGCAAGGTGCAGCAATTATTCGATATGAAACGTTAAGCTTGAAAGGTTTCAAACATGGATATCTTGATTTTTTCAAATAGAATGGTCAGTAATTCTTTACACCGTCCAATGCTGAATATTATTTTCTTTCGATTTTATCATAACTATTTTGTCTGCTCCTCCTATTTTTTTTAAATATTTTGAATTTTTAATTAGCATTGACAATTTTCACATTTAAAAAAAAATTAAGTTGGCTTTGCCAGGTACTCGACTGTTGAAAATCATTTCAACACTATCTAACTAGTTTAAGATAAATGTACTTAAAATCTAACAATTGACATAGTTTGCTTATCACATCTTAATGACCCTCACCGAGTGTGTAAGATTAGAAAGTTTAAAGCACAATAAAAAAATTATTACAAAGGGTACAAAGTAAACAATTTAATTGAAAAAAGCATTGATTATATATACTTCGTATTCAGATAGATCATCCTTATGGGAGATTTTGATTTCAGAATTATAGTTAAAAATAATCCGCTAGGTGTCACAACGCACAATGAACGCACGTAATTCGCAAGGTTTATTTCATCAAAACAATTCAAGATTACTTGTTCATTCTATTAGCTTGCCTAATTACGTTACAGATTGATTACACGCACGATCTGCATTTTGTAGACATAACAAAACGTGAGTGTTTACATGGTTTCCATTTCAAATGAGAGTTTAATAAATATTTTTAATACAAGACCTAATTTTAATAGTAGAAGGATAATATCAGTCAACGATTATATACATATAATCAATAGTATTATCATTGATGTATTTTATCAATACCGTTGTAACATTGTTTATATATATACAATGGTCGTATTAGTATTATATGGTATCATATATGCAAGTAAATATTTCTACAGAAACATATAAAAATGATTTCAATAAATGAAAAGCAATACTTTCTTCTCATTATTATTTTGTCTTAAAATCTTCTTATCATTGTAAGCAACGTATATTAACCTTTGTTATGTAAATATAGTATGACCTCATAAACATCATCAAATTGTTTATACCAATAGCGATTAGCGTGATTAACGATTAACGGTTCGTTAATCACGCTAATCGCTATTGGTATAAATATCGTCATTTCCACTTATTCTTTCAGTGACATTTACCACTCTGAAGATGCAAGCTGCAATGTCTTGCGAAACGTCAGTTTGTTTGGGTTCACGAACGACAATACGGCAAAGGCCAAGTTCTACTTTTTGTTTTGGCTCTCAAGAAGAGACTATGACCAAGCCTAAGTCTGGGTGTTTTACTACGACGCGGTCTAAGCCGAAAGTCGCTTATAATTTTAAAGTAATATCGATCAGTTCGTCCTAAACGACATACTCCACAAACAATAAAAAACGTGATTAAGAACACAACGAACAAAAAATCAGAACATCTGCACTGCACCAACATCTTCTTAAATGAAATGGCATCTCAAAACAAGCGATAATTGCTAAACAATACGCAAAGCCAACTTGCTTTTTTCTTAAAATGTAAAAATTGTCAATGCTAACAAAAAATCCAAAATATTTGAAAAAATATCTTGAGTGGACAAAAATCAAAAGAAAATCAAAAAAGATTAGCCGTTTCATTTGAAAGAATCTAGATATCAATGTTTGAATTACGATACCTTCCAATTAAAATTCCAAAAAAATCACAGCAAACGTTAAACTTTTTGGAAACTGTCAAATTACGCCCAAACGGTACATCTTAGGACCAAAACGTAACAACATACAGAGTGTTCTATTTAAAAATACCTACATGTTGTACAGAACATTTTTCTAATGTTTACTTTTTTTTGGTATTTTTATAATCTGGAGAGAACAGACAAGCAATAATTCTAATTACTTAGAGTTAACTGTGCCTGTACTTTTACAAGACAATTTTTTTTAGAATCACTGCAATCATTATTTTTTTTCTTTTATTGAAGATTGAAGATGTTCTAGTATTTTGTAATACTGTCCGTTCTGTTATAAAAACATTTGGTCGCAAATGTAACAAAGATAAATACCGTTTGTTTATTGATTTTTGTAAAATAAGCTTAAAAGCAATTCCTATCTACTATTTTGAGCTATACAGTCAAGATAAAAAAATCTTACAACCCCACAAATTTTTAGGAAAAATTACGTATACACAAAGTAGTTCTATTTTTTTTTAAGTGAGACTTGAGATATAGAAAATTATTACATAAAAAACAACTAAAACAGACATTATTGACCCCATGGAATAAAAATGTCATCAGTACTCCATTCGTTAATCTCAGAAAAATTGAGTTACTCTGCTTTTAACGTTAGTTTAATACAAAGTTTTTGTAAATCAATAAATAAAAGTTTAAATTTACAAACGAAATAAACGTTTTAAAATTAGTAATGCTAAACTAACAAGAAGTATATCTATAGAATCTCAGATCACACAACAGCTTCAAAATAAGAAATTTGATGTAGAGCTATATGAACATAAAAAACATCGTGGTTATTTTTTTAAAATACTTGCAATCATTTATTCGGAAATTGCAATACACTTTTATTGTTCACATATAAAGTCATGGATTGCAACATAAACCTAAAAATACATTTTTTGAACTAAAAAAACTTGGAGGTTTTTAAAAAATTTAAAAACTGTCAATAATGAAGACATTTGAGATGTAAAAAAATAATACTAAAACAAATTAAACTATACTGTGTTAGACGATTAAAAAATCTTATTGTAAGCTGTAGCTAAAAATTGCATATCTGTACTGAAAGAAATGTACCACTTTGTACAATGTCTTTCATTAACACATCATATGTAATGTTTCAAAATTAAATTTAACGCCAGCAATAACAAATTTGTTCAAGACCAGGTTGTTATGTTATATGTATTTCGGTATGATGTTTGTCCTCTGTATAAGATTTATTCTCGGAACCCCCACTTTTTGTCGCACGAGCACTTTTTTACTGTCTGTGCGGTTTGCTTCATACTAGTTCTAAGTAACTAGTCAGCGAAAGTTTCACTTCAAATTATTCACGCTCATCTATGGTATAAATTAGTGTAGTATTTTTGCTGTTTTGTAAAAATTTTTCTGGAGTAAGCATTTCACCATGTTATTGTGATTTACTTTAATTGTAGCGTATTGTCTTTAGCGGTTTTTGGATAATCTCATGTGGTTTTATTAAGTTGGAAATATCAAAACCCGTTTTGTCGGAAAATTTGTATAATAACGTCACGCTACGTTGTTTAAAGGTGTCAAACCCGTTGTTAAACTAATACAATTATAAACGCATTGGAAGTCCACTTACCAAAATTACAAAATTAATTACTCGGCGCATTCGTTTGTGTTTCAGTAATAGTATGAATCAAATGGGTTTTACTTGTGATAACACCGTATGTACGTCTTTGTAAATTTTAGTAAACTTTAAGAAAACTTGGGCGCTAGTTAGTTGCATGTTTTATGTTACAAGTAAATTCACTTAACATGCTTTCTTGTTTTATTGTTTACATGTTATGGAAAAAATAATGCTTATAAAAACCAAACCTGGAAATCGTACAGTTTGTGAATATTTTTAATATGATGTAAATTAAGTATTCATTTTCATTCGTAGTACATAAAAGAGTTATTTCTACAAATTAAGTTAATAAGTTAACATAATTGAAATATGATGACAGAGCTGAGTATCACATGGTGTCAATTTACTATGAAAAATAGTAATTTGAAAATTTCTATAGAAGTGGAAACGTTGACCAGGGGGGTTATTCTACACTTTCGCAATCGGAATGCGCATTCGCATTCAATGCGATTCGTATTCAATGCGATTCGTATTTGAATGCGAACACGCGGCCTAGGATGTATTCTACACTTTCGTATTGCGTCGGTCGCATTTAAAACAGATTCGTTTTAAAATTTGAGAATATACATTTGGCGACGTCGCGTTAAAATTCTTTGCGCATGCTCGGTACGTAATTTGTAGTAGCAAGTGCGCTTAAATTTTAAATAATAAATTATCTTAGTTTCAAAAATTGTTCTTAATTATATAATAACAAAAATTTTAAACAATAATAAACATTTACGTGCCACAACAGAAGAGGTTGTTAATTTTACCCTAAAAAAATGATATAAACTTGTTATTAGAAAACTTTAATGCAAATTCTACAAAAAAAAATTAATTCATATCTAAAAAATAACTATAGTATTTTTGCACTCATTACGTTATTATAAAAAGTGTGTAAGAAATACGTGTGTTAATTTTAACTCATAGAAGAACTCGACAAGTGGAACTATTTTCATTATAACATTATGAAAAAATCGTCTATTTTTTACCTCTATTTTTCAATAAAATTTGGTGTTTGAACTGATTTTTTTAAAGAACCCATGACAATTTTGTCCATTGCTGTTGAGTCGAATAGAAAAAAAATCATTCATTTAGTTAAATGCAGTCAGTGTTAAACTTAACATAAGAGTTTCTGGTATAGCCTGTATATATTTATCTATTGCTGTAATAATTAATTTTAAAGTGAATAACAATAGTAATAATAAATAGTATAAAATAATATAATAAAATATAAACAATAAGATGATTCATAACAATAAATTTCATTGCAAGCTGATGAGATTAAATTTTTCTAGTACGCACGTAAATGCGAAAGCGAGCACTCTTTACCGTTCGCATTCGACCTTCGCATTCACGGAAATATCGCAATTGAGAAAGCGCACGAAAATTGATTGCGAAAGTGTAGAATACGGTTTTAGAAAACGGTTCGCATTACGTTGCCAATGCGAACGATTTTTGCGAATGCGAAAGTGTAGAATAACCCCCCAGGTGATTTTTACCAGCGCAATTCAAATAAGTTTTGAATCCACCGCGCGCTAAAACCACAACTATAAACAATTTGAGTTACGCGGGTAAAAATTAGCTTGCCAACGTTTTCATCTCTATAGCAAGTTAAGTTTTATATATATTTGTAAATTAAAGTATTTTAATATTATTTCTAATATTTGTTTATCTGCGATTATTAAATAAAAATTAGATGACGCGATTTATGCATGAGATACATTATTCTAACTAGCCAATTATAACTATTTTAAATAATCTCATAACACATGTATCAGTTATAATTGCAAATGTATAACTTATAATTGCTTGTTTTACTCATAATAGCAAATGCTTAAGTGTTGTTTTCTACTCAGAAACAAAATATAATCTAAAATAAATTCTTATCAACTGCAATAAATAAATAGTCATAGGTAAAATATTGTATATTAAGAACAATTTATTACACTCTGACAATTACTCACCTAAGGCTGGTTTTGTCAACTTTATTTTTGTGTAATAATAATTAACTCATTAATAATATACTATTTGGTTTAATTTGCACACTACTTTTATTCAAACTAAAAATTATAGTTATAGGGCGTATATGAAAAACGAATATAATCACAATTTTAATTTTAATGGCCAATATTAGCCTTATTTATTTAAACGTACAATAAGTAAATATAAACTTTAAAGATGATTTAAAACGTAAACGATAATAACTTAGTGACTTTTTACTTAAATTTTTATAATACATTATTTTGTAATGCAATAAAAACAAATGTTTATAAAAACATATAACGTTCAAAATATTTTAAAGTTATATAAATTTAGAAATTTTACAATTTGTTTACAGTTTATAAAAACTAAAAATGTTAAAATGTTATAAAACAAATACAAAAAGTTCTACTGTTTTTGCCAAATTTTATATAATTATTTTATTACATTTTCTAATACAAATTTTAGCTGTAGCTAAATTTTCAAGTCATACATAAATCTGCTACTAGAAATACTGTAAAAAATTTATTTTTTATTACTATATAACAGTCTCAAGCTCGCTCTAAAAACATTAATTTTGTTGGTGTTTGCTTAGCTGTTAAAACTTATATGTTTTTTTTATAGCAATATATTTAAAATAAATTTAATATTCTGGAAACATTTTTATAATAATTTAGAATCGAATCAAAAAATTATTTTCACTATTAATTTTTCAAGGAATATTGGGTTTTACAAATACTTAATGAAGATTTTTATTTGTTTTTTTTAAATTTGTGAACATTAAAAATAGAAAAGAACTTAAAAAACCTTTATATATGTAAAATATAATTAAATTTTATAACTATGAACGTTTAATTAAAAAAAACTACTGAAATAATTTGCATCTAAAAGCTTTGTTTAGTTACTTATTTAATTTTTGTTGTAATTTTTTATAATTAGTGTTAACAGCACATTGTAGTGTTGTAACGTGTAACAAGAAAAATAACTTTAAAAATACGGCTACTTTGTCAACTTAATGGACCGCAGTGGAACTTTAAATATTTGAGCTGTTGACTAAACAATGTTTCGTGTCATTAATGCGTTCAAAGCGTAAAACTATTTTAATTTTAGATGTTTTGGTGTTGATACTTTAGAATGAGTTATTGTGGATAACAATAATGAAGATGTCGGGTAAGCAGTCTGCAAACTTATGTATGATAGTGCTTAAAGCAACTGAACGACGAGAAATATCATTAAGCGCAGTAATGTAACCAACGATAAACATGATTGTATGTTACTTGTGGTTTGCGATAATACTATTGTTAAATTTAAATAAAAAAATACCATTTATTGTATTTATTTTTAATGCAATTAAATTTGAGATACATTTAAATTAAAAAAACTTAAATGGCAAATGTAGTTAGTATGTCAAAAAAAAATACAAACCAAAAGTTTATTATATAAAATTATATAATGTGCTTCAAACTAAGTTTTTAATAATGTTTCTTAATATAAATTTTAATTTAAAATTTTGTTTTTAAAACAAAATGGAATAAAATGCAATTTTCTGATAAAAATATGTAACTAAGAGACCGTTTTTCTTCTTTTTTTCAATAACTAGTTTATTGCAGGCTATCGCCATTGTATATACAGAATCCACAAGCCAAGAATAGCTTACGCTAACCAACAATGTACTTGTTAACTTTGTGTACGTCGTACATTATAATGTACAAAATAATATATACTATAAGTGTTCCAGAATCTTATGAATTATTACTTTGAGTAAAAATTAAACTAAAACTATATTAAAAATGTTTGATTTCTAATTTAGAACTTATTAGTTACCACGTTTAATTAAAATTTAATTGATCTTTGGGTCACTGTCAAATATCTCGGCTAAATATTAATACACATTACACAAAATGTGGGGAACCTAAAGTTTAGTTTTTAATTGACGTGCATCTAATTAGATGCACTGGTCCACACCTCCAATCTGTTCCTTATCGGGCATGTGCATCCTTTTGCATACACGTAAATTCGTGTCAGAACTTGTATGCTAACGATTATAGTGATATGCAGATGCATAAATTCACCCGTTTGTATTATGTAGTTACTAGTGTTCGGTGTATTAGCAATGTCACAAGAAAAAGAACAAAAACACTCAGAAGAACTGAAAATACCTTTGCTAATGCCAATTTTTTAGACAAGTGAGAACCTGGGAAGGAGGATTCACAGTCGGACGGAGAATTCAATTATTTGGCATCATAACGTCATAAGAGTAAACTATTGTGCAGTTTTTGTAAGCCATTATTTTTAAAAAACAGTTGTAAAAATCATCATAATTATATAACGTTGTTACCTGAGTCTCCCGTTACCAGTACCTCAAAGACTGCAGTGGAGAATCAATAGTAACGTTGATCGAGGAATCCATGACTTAATAGCTAATGTAGTTATGAACTTTACTTCAGATGACGACACCTATTCTAATGCTAATGTAACATGGAAACCAGTTTGATTAAAACCAATTTAGAAATTAACGTAGGTGTTATAAATGTTTCTAAATCTACATCTCCATGTGAGTTTTATAAGTTAGTAGTAACAGATGCATTAATTACTATTATGGTTGTTATGTTAAAAAGTTGGTAAGTTAAAATTTTTCGTGTTCAATTCGTCTTCCGGTAATGTTTGTTGCAACGCAGACCTCCGTTTAGCGGTATTTCGGCTCAAGAAAGGCTTTTATCATTAAAATATTTTACGCAGTTCCACGTGAACATGCAATTGAGTTTGGTGTTTATCTGATTAAAAGCTTGTTTGGGCAGATTTCCGTACCCCCCACACGTTTCCTTTATCGGTGGAGATAACAAACAGATGGCACATTTATGGAGAAATTTCCATGACGTCACGTTGGTTTAATTTAACCATTCACTCCGCCAGCGGATTGGAGGCTTTTGAGATTGCGATTTTTTTTTAGAAAAAACTTTTACCACCAATTACTATATTAAGGCGAGAGGAAACGCTGCGCATTCGCTATCTTTTTTGATTGTATGATTTAAAAACAAGTTATGATAACTCCGTATGTAGGTTTTTGTGTTAGATTTCATATTTTGTTGTAGGTAATACAGGTACGCAATTCGCTAATCACCTACTAGATAAAACATAACTGTAAGTATTACAATTTCTAGTTTTATGATTAGTACTTCATTGGTCATGTCGATTGTTAGAATGACCGTACGTACATTAGTTTGTTAACACAATTAATTATAAGATCATTTGGCGCGTCACAAAGTCTTATGCAGTACGCGTTGAGTCTCTAAGTCTTCAATTTTTTATATACTTCTGTGATTTTAAATTTAAGAATATAAAATCATTCCATCTGTGAATGTAAAAGTTAGACCGACTAGGTCAGTTTACTGTACGACATGTTGCCCACTATAGGACGTAACTTATATTTGTCCGACCTATGTATTAGCGTTTGGAAAATTTACATAATAATACTTATGTACCTCCTTTGCCCTCTTTAGAACTACTCTCTGTGTTAAATAAATATATATTCCGTGTTATCACTTCTGTCGTGTTATTTATTCTGTTTCAGCTGCGGGTAGATTTAAACGATATCTCCTTAATTTCGTTTTTCATCGTTTTGGCGCCTTTTTAGATTGTATTTATAATTTAGCATCACGAAGCCTGTGGCCCCATTTCCGAGAACAACTGTGTTAGCCGTCGCTTATTTTTTGTTACACGTGGTGAATCAAACAAATCTTTACGCCCAACAATGTATTAGTTGAAAAACGCATTTGCGACAGATACAATATCTTCTAAAAGTTTATTTGTATGATTTTTTAGATGTGTTTGTGTAAGTATCCCCAGATTAGAAATTATTAGGCTCAAAGGCCACTTTATAAAAATAAAATCTTTAAAATACGAAATCGTTTTGAGCTTATCTTGAGAATATGACATCTAAACGACAAGACACTTAGGACTAAACGTTTATCTGAAGTACTCTGTACTGATGAGGCTCTTGTTTTATTTTGATGTAGGCTAATTTTTACACAATATATACAAAATAAGCATACAACCTAAGTTTGGAATAAAGTTCTTTAAACTATGTATTAACCGTGGATTCACTTATGATTTCAAAGTATATTGTGCAAAAAAAAAGATTGTGGCAAAACTCTGTACTAAGTAAAGTGGTAATGCCGTTGATGTCTAAATAAAGATAAACTTTTGTGCACGGACAATTTGCTACATTGGCGTCGCATTAGCTAAAGAATTAAAAAACCCATTTGGTCGAAATCCAACGGGTAAATAAAAAACAAAGAAAAGGAGTTATTAATGATAAACGAGAATCAGAACAACAAATTAGTCGACAAAGCAACACTGTATGCGTAGTTACAAAATGGGATAAACAATAACCCCTAATCTTGAGTACTAAACAAGATGATTTTATTATTTAAAATTACGATAAAAAAACGTAGAGTAGAAGTTGTAAAACTTCAATCAGTAATGTATTGGAATAAACTAAAGACAATATTAGCCAAACCAAACATTAAAGTTTTCAAACTTTTAAAAATAATATTATCTTAGATGCAAAACTTATACTGCAAAATAAGGTTTATTAAAAGCAATTTACACAAATCACTTCAGCAAACAGAATCAACAGAAGAAATCAAAACAGAAATTAAGCACTGAGTTTTAAAAAAGCTAAATCTATAATTTATTGATACTTCCTTACGACTTATATTGCAACGTATTTTGTTTATTTAGCTGAAATCTTGTTTTGTAGATTAGCGTAATCGAGTACACAAACTACATTTTATTTAGTTAGGTTAGTGAAGAAATAAAGATTGGTATTTGCTGTAATTATTTTACTAACAATTTATTTTGTGGAATGCAAATAAATAAAAAGAACTATAATTAACGCAATGCATAAACGCGTTTTAAATTTCTTTTTAAAAAAGTCAATCTTCACTTATTTAAATAGACAAAACTGCATTGAAAACCTTAATAGCAAATATAACTAGTGAAAATTTTATTTAATGCTAAAAGAAAACGTTTCCTTAAGTTTGTAGTCATTTGTCAGAAACGTTGTATACTAAGTTACCTCGTAACTCGGGATTAATCAATACACATTTATACCTCGCATCGTAAATACTCTGTAAGAACAGTATTTTGAACTTATTACCTTGCTTACAACACGTGAATAACTATAGTATTGCTGTAATCATAAAATGTTTATTGTAATTAATAATTACGTCGTTAAATAGATATAACTATTAATTTAGGTTTGTTTATTAATTTTTATATTACATCCACGTACAGGCATGAATCACCTCTAATTTGGTACGACGCGTTGTCTCTTCACTTCAGTTTGAGGTTAGGAGGTAACCCATGCTGGCAGTTGGGTATATATCGTTTATATTGCGGCAGTAAGCTGTAACACGTGCGGATTACGTGTTCCAAGGCTGTAAACTATTTTTGCAGAAGAAGCATACAAAGTTTATAAATGCTTGAAAGCTTGGAAAAGCTTGAAAACCAAGCCAAGCCTGTACTCACAAAGATCAAGCCAAGTCAAACTTGTATTTAAAAAAAACTTGACTTTCAAGCCCAAGTCAAGCTTTCACTTTAAGCCAAACTACTTGGCTTAATGAATCTCTAATTAACTTTGTCTAGCCAGTTGAAGACATATGCACCAAGACCAAGAAATGGATTGAAACGGCATTGGCTGTGTAACTGATAACAGGCACAGCTGTTTTCCAATGTTTTTATCTTGTTTTAAGTCGTAACCATCAACAAAAATATGTCTATAAGAAAATTTGAAAAAAGATATTGTCAAGTTGCTACAAGACAAAGAATGACTATTGAAAAATTGGCACAAGACGTTAAGCATACTTAAAAAAAAACTGAAAAGAAGAATCGATGCAATACGTGATATTAAAAAATCAGTCAAGAAAAAAGAAGAAACATGCGGCCTCATTGTAGATTTTATAATCCTTATAGATACCCATTTTACCTATTTATTTAAAATATTTTATCGTAAAAGTAAAAATGTAAATATAAAATGGCACATAATAATTTATTTCATAACGAGTAAAGAGTGGTAGTCATTGACAACAAGCATGAAAGTTTTTTTCTGAGCCAAAGGCGAGGTTCCAATTCATATAAGAATCGGTTATTGCCAGGTACAATGTAATGAAATTTTGTAATTGCAAAATTTACTTTTTGTCTTTATGAAGGTTTATTTATCATTTCAATAGATGTACAATCTCTTTTGTAATATAATGGCCACCCATTTTTAAAATCTAAAATAGTGTCCGTTTGTATTTCTTAAACTGTAAATTTTCTGTTAAGACTGGAAGTTATAATCACTTCAGTGTATTTATGTTAATCGTAAATTCGGTCATGCTTTTTTAAACTTCTTTTTATAACGCCAAAATCGCGGTCACAAGGAAGAAGAGTATAGCCGCGTATTGGAAAAAATTGATATACATTTTTAAAACGTCCATGTTCAACTAACGCTATACAAAATCAAACTGTAAAATGATTTTTATTCTGACCTGAACAATTGCCTGAAAATAATCAAAGTTCAGACACTGTTTTAGGCACGTAATTTTTAATAAAACATTAGCAAGGAACACACTTTTCCCTGCTTTTGTTTTTGTGTATATTTAATAGTATGCTTTATCGGTTTTCAAATCATGCACACAGAATACCGACACAGTTAACTGTGTTAGATAAAATAAGTCTTGTACAGAAATCATGGAAAGTTGTAAATTTTGCATGTAATCAAATTTGTGTTGTAAATAACTGATACTTTTAGATGAGATTTCACTTTCCATAATCGCTACTCAATTAGGCCGCGTCTAGGAATTTCTTTGTTTTTTTTCTTTTACCTGATTATTGGTAATGATAACATTATTACCTATTGTCATATAGGTACCTACAGCAATCAGCATCGTGAGTATAGGAGTACGTCTTTAAATAAACCAAAAACCAGTAATTCGTTAACGTCATTCAACAATTAGACTTTGCAAAGTTGTTTTATTGTGGTTGTTCTGATTTTGCATTGTTTGACTGCATTATGGAGATTCGCAGTAAGAAAGGTAAACGAAAATTTCATAACGATGGATTTGTATATGTATTGGATCGCATAAGTTGTAACGTCCGGTTAGAGTTCATTACAATTAAAATTCAGTTTTGCATTTGTTTATTTTCTGCAACTAATATTGCACTTAAATTTATTCAGTTTGGCAACGTCGCGTCGTTTTCGAATCGACTGACCAATAGACTTTAAGCTCGCACTTACGTTTGAGCTAGCTTGAGGCTACAAGTCGTAGTGATGTAAGGAAGACAATTTTCTTAATTATGGCGTAGAAACGCATACAAATTAGATTTTATTCATTCTAACTAACTGCTGGTGAGTTTTATTTCAATATAATTTTTCTATTGAATTCAACATTTTTAGTGATTTCACAATGTTACGGAATACAATTAGACAAAGAAATTCATTTCAAGGTCGTTGCATCTAAAGCAACGTAAGTACTTCATATCAATTAAAAACCATTCTAATTATATATATATTTAGGGTTTTTTTATTTACTGGGTCTTTTATTTACTGGATTTTACGTTATTGGAATATTTTATGATTTACTGGATTTTTATTCATTGGATTTATACTTTGGTTTTATGCCTGCATTTGTGCTTTCAAATCTACATTCGTTTGGAAGAATCTTATCACTTCAACAAAAAATGTGCTAAAAATAGAAGATATCCGATGTCATATCATATATGGCGAATCAACTGGAATTTATGCTACTTCTTACAATTTAAATTCAAACTAATTAAATTGTGTTATTAAAACTTTTCGGAATACATGCTCCGTAACAAGTTAGACGTTTATTACTTTTAAACTTGATGTCAATTAATAATTAGGTATAAGATTTTATGCTTTTTATTTATTACTAATTTAAAGGTGATTAGCGCCCAAATATTTTATTTCACATATTGTTTTAATTCAAATAATGTTCATTTTTTCTTTAGTGTAAATAGTTAGTGTATTATGTTATAATTGCAAATAAATGTATTTATTTTCATTAAGGCTCACACCCAGGAGTCTGTGTTTCGACTGCTGCCGAGGTAAAATAAGTATTTTTGCTTTCGATAAATGTATTTTCATATTTTTTATTATACGTTTTTATATTTTTATTACAAAGTGCCTGTGGTGAAAAAAGTTTTTGGAGGTGTGACCAAAGTTCGATTGATGGAGAACAACGTTGCAAGGCCCGTATCCATACAGTAAATGATACCGTCGTTACGTGTTTCAATAAACATTGTCATGGAAGTTCTGCAGATCGCGTTGAAGCCAAAATCGTAAAGACTGCAATAAAAAGAAGAGCAGAAGACACAATGGAGCAAACTAGCCAAGTAATTAATAATTGTGTAGTTAGATTATTGCGAAGTGCACAAGCTGAATTACCCAATCGTGATGCTTTGAAGAAAATAGTGAGACGAAAACGGAACTAAATGAATGTTGCACTACTAACGGCCGAAGAATTAGTAATTCCAGAAGAATATAAAACCTACGTAGCGAATAACATACGGGAAAATTTTCTTTTAAGCGACAGGGGACCAACATATAACAGGATGTTAATGTTTGGCCGCTAACAAAGCGTAAATGTAAAGTCTATTCGAATTTATTTTTATGTACCTATTATTTTAATTTAATTTATTTTAGGTTCTTAAGGAGCCAAAGCATCGGTTCGTCGATAGAACGTTTAAATCTGCCCCATTAATATTTTCGCAAGTCTATGTAATGTAATGTAATTTTCATTCTGTTGTGTATGCCCTTTTGCTAAATAAGCAAATGGCAACTTACACACTGATGATCGAACAATTAAAAGGAATTGAACCAAATTTGGGCCCCGAAAAGATATCGGCGATTTTGAACATGGAGCTATAAGAGCGTTCCAAAACGGATTTCCAAACGCACAATTGCTTGGATGTTTTTTTCATCTAGCACAAAATTTGAAAAAACATCTGGGAGAGCTACACTTATTGCAACGATACAATAATGAAGGGGACTTTGCGTTGCACACTCAAATGATAAGTTTTTTAGCATTCGTTCCCGTTGCGGATTTAGATGTTGCTACAGAAAGTCTCGCAGATGAACTTCCTGTAGAATTACACCTTCTATTAAATTGGTTTAAGGATTTTTATATAGAAAGACTAAATCGTCGAGGAAATGGAAGGCGTCTCGCAATGTTTCCACCGCAATTATGGAGTGTCTATAGCCGTGTAATGAACGACATCGATAGGACCAATAACCATGCTAAAGCGGCCCATAGACGGTTACAAACAGAACTTTCTACTCATCATCACACAATATAGACTAATATTGATGCTTTTTAGTTTCGAACTCGCGCGGAGTGCGGACGTGTTTATGTGTGCTCTGAAAGTAGTGATTACATTAAGTTGAAAAATTAATTAAAACTGGTAAAGCCCTAAAGGGCATTACTAGAATAAACTATAAAAAATGTCTAAAGCAGCAAGCTGTGCAAAATGTAATGCGGACCTAGTTAAAAGTGATAAAATTGTTTGTTGTGCAGGGGTTTGTGATAGGATGTATCACTACAAATGTGGTAACATTACTACCGACGAATACGGTTTATTGATGGCTAAACGTAATTTTGGTTGGTTTTGTGAACACCTGTGTAGATAGAAAAAGTTACATGGCAATTATTTTGGATGGTATGAAGACATTAAAACAACTGAAGGATGGTGTCCATAAGCAGAATGAAAAGATTGATAATGTTAATCAACAACTCATAGTAAATCAAGATAAAATAAAAAGTGACATAACTGAAATAATTGAAGAACGGTCACAACCAACATATGCCGATAAATTGAAATTAAAGAAAGATGAACCAGCTATAATAATAAAACCGAAAAACGTAGAACAGAAAAGTGTGGATACAAAGAATGACATTAAGAAATGTATTGACCCTACGGATATGAATATAACCGGAATACGACCGGTAAGTAATGGTGGTATACTTATTAAATGTAAAAATAAGGATGATGTATGTAAGTTAAAAGAGAAAGCGGAAACTAAGATGGGAGAATCCTACAAAATACAATTGCCAAAGAAAAAGTTGCCAAGAATAAAAATAGTTGGATTGTCTGAAAATTTGCCACCGGAAATAATCTAGGAAAAAATTAAAATGCAGAACAGTCATATAAATTCAGAGAAATCGTCTTTAAAGATTGTACACACAAAAGAAGGTAGAAATCGGAAAAGTTATATAGCTTATGCGGAAGTAAATGCATACACGTATCGGGCTATAATGAAAGAAGAATGTGCTGGCTCACATGGGTTGCAAGAATGTACTGTTGATGGAGAAGAAAATCACAAATGTTCGAATTGTATTCAAATGGCCGAAAAATTAAAAATGAAACTGGACATTAACCATCCTGTCTGGAGTCAAGAATGTGCAGTATTTAAACGAAAAATGGAAATGGAAAGAAAAAAGATTGATTTTTTAGAATAAGTAAACAAGGTGCGAACATATTATATTTGAATGCACAAAGCATGCTAAAACATTTCCAAGAACTGGAAATCTTAATTCAAGATAGGAAACCAAATTTGTTATTATTAAGTGAAACTCGTGTAACTGAAGACATACAAGACTGTGAAATTAATTTTTCAGAATATGTATTAATTCGGTGTAATTCACAAACGAGAAGAACTGGAGGGGTTGTAATAGTTATAAGCAAAAAAATCCGATATACTGTAATCTCTTTTGCATTAGAAAATAACTATTGGTTAATATGTATCAAAATAATAGGAGGATTTCAAACAGGATACTATACAGTGCTGTATCACTCGCCAAGTGCAAGTAATGCTACTTTTATAGAACATTTTGAAAAGTGGTGTGAAGATACAATTCATGATAACAGTAGACATATAATTATAGGGGATTTTAACATAGATGTATCCAAACAAAGTTTTTATGGGTCGAAATTAATACAAGTTATTAGAAGCTTAGGGATGAAACAAATTGTTGACGAATTTACGCGTACAACAGAAAATAGCCGTACAATAGTTGACCTAGTAATTACAAATGTAAATGAATTAAGATCTGTTGTATTAAATGAACCAAAAATAACTGACCATGATATAATAGAAATAAATTTAGGTACATTGCATAATAAGATGGATTACAAAATAAAAACAATAAATTGCTATAAAAAATGTTCAAAACAAAACCTACTTAATGTACTGAGCCATCACAATTGGAATATGCAAAATCGACAGATGGATCAAATAGCAAATGACATAGTTCAAACGCTTTGTTATGCAGTAAATGACCTAATTATAAAGAAAACTATAAAAACACGAACAAATAACACTTGGTTTACAATGGACTTACGTAATCTCCGAAACGAAAGGGACAGGCTTTATAAAATGGCTAAATTAACGGGAAATGAAAATGACTGGATGCTTTACAAAAACACAAGAAATAATTTTAGTAACAAAATTAAGATAAGCAAAAATAAATATTACGTAAATAAAATACAGCAAAATAGCGGACAACCTCAAAATATGTGGAGAATTATTAAACATTTAATCAATGGAAAAGAAAATGAACCAAAAATATAATATTTGACGAAGTAGAAATTGGTAACTTAGAAGAAATATCAAATAAATTTAACGAATATTTTGTAAGCAGCATTATGCAAATAAATAATAGTATAATCCAGCCCCAGCAAACTTCAAAGAGGCCCCAATATTAAAACCAATCATTAATTTCAAATTTAAGCAAGTTAATTTATCGGATCTGAAGAAAATCATAAGTAATATTAAGAGAAAAGGAGGAACGGATCACATTACAAAACAAGTTATTACAGATGCATTGCCAGAAATTGGTAATGCAATGGTAGACCTAATAAACAAATCTTTAATAAGTGGAAAATTTCCTAATTGTTGGAAGCAATCCAAAGTCATACCAACGCCTAAAATTAAAAATACAAAAAGATGCGAAGAATTTCGACCTATCAATATTTTACCAGTGTACGAACAAATACTAGAATCAGTTGTTAAGGAACAATTACAGTGCTTTCTAGAACAAAATAATATAATTAGTGAAAAGCAATCGGGTTTTCGAAGTAAACACTCGTGTGAAACAGCATTAAATCTCGTGCTGACAAAATGGAAATCCGAAATTGACGAGGGTAATAGTGTAGTAGCAGTGTTTTTAGACTATAAAAGAGCCTTTGAAACTATCGACAGAGGAAGACTTACAAATAAACTTTACCAATATGAAATAAGAAGCAACGAAATTTAATGGTTCGAAACTTACTTGGAATCTCGTACTCAGACCATTACGTACCAAAACTACGAATCTATTCCAATCCAGAATAATTTAAGTGTACCTCAAAGATCAGTCTAAAAACCATTGCTTTTCTTAATTTATATTAATAATTTAGAACTTAATCTTAAGTGCTGTAATATTAATTTGTTTGGAGACGATACCCTTGTATCAATTACTGATAAAAATGTATATTCAGCTATTATAAAGCTAAACTCGGAATTAGAAATTATTGCAAATTGGTAACAAACAAACAAATTAAAATTAAATGTGCTAAAAAGTAAGACAATGGTAATATCAAATATTAATGTTGACACAACAAAAATAAAAATTGAAAATATAGAATTAGAACAGGTTGAACAAATTAAATATTTAGGAGTAGTTATAGATCAGAATCTAAATTTTAAAAGCCATGTAAATTATGTAATAAAAAAGTAGCAAATAAGATTAACCTATTAGGAAGAATATCTAATAAATTGACGATTAATGCAAGAATTACTGTTTATAAAACAATTATTGCACCATATTTTGATTTTTGCAGTAGTATATTTTTAATGTGTTACGAAGTCGACTTAAAACGGTTACAGAAACAACAAAATAGAGCTATGCGGATTATATTACATTGTTCAAAATATACCAAAATCACAGTAATGTTAGATTGTTTACAATGGTTAAGTGTGAAACAGCGGATATATTTCAATTCATTAATGTTGGTATACAAAATAATTAATGATTTGCTTCCAAACTACATGTCAAAATTAGTGATACGTAACTATGAAATACATTCATATAACACGAGAAGTCGATGTGATTTCAGATTGCCAAAATTTTCAAAATCAAAGTCACAAAATTCTCTTATGTACAAAGGTCTAAAATTATATAATGACTTACCAGATGAAATTAAGCACGAGCAAAATATTTATAAATTTAAAAAAGGTCTGAGTGATTATGTTAAAAATAGATTTTAAGCAAAAATCAGTATTAATAGAAATATGTTACGATTTATGTTAAATTAGTATATCTTTACTAAATAAATACTTACTTACTTACTTACTTTGCGGAAAGCACAAGCTGGGAGAGATTTGTATTATGAGAAATTGATTGCGGGACATGCCCCACAAACGAAATTAAAAAAATATCGGGATGCTGATAGCCAAACTAAACCCCTGGTAACAAATTACGATAACCGTAATATAATTGAATATTTAAGAGGCATATCGCACAATTATTTAATAACCAATTGATTTTATATCTATGTAGATCTTTTGTATAACAAAATATATAATATTGCGTTTTACTCGTTCATTACCGAACTTCTGCGTTCAAATGTACCTGCGTTCAAATAACCGTGCGTTCAAACGTCCTTGCGTCCAAATGGCGGCGTCACGTTCCGACAACACGTGTAGACGCTCTATTGGTGTTCGCGTAAAAATCTAGTGGTTCAAGAATGTATAACGTTTTAGTACTAAAATCCTCTAAGTCAGTGAGTTAGAGTGTTTAAGCATTACATTAATAGATCAACATTTTATTTCACACATGTACAATATACTGGCTTGAGTGGTTTTAGCACCAAACGATGTAGCTACGGCAAATTTAGCAATTTTAGAAATAACCGTTTCAAAGTTGGCAATGGACATTCTTTACCAATTATACACTATAGAACAGTTGCTTTTATGTAAATGTTCTATCTTAATACTTACTCACATAATTTATTAAAATAAAAAGAAATATAAAACGAAGTACATAAAACATTAAGGCAATCATTACAAATTTATAGTTAGGGTCGTAGAAATTCTATCGAATCTTAAGATGGTTTATTTTAATTTAAAAGCAAAGAATTTAATTTTAATTATGAACGCCACAATATTTTCATAATAAAATTAGGATGAATATTGAAACTTGAAAAAATAATATCTAATTAGGAACTTATTTGCAAGATTAAGTACTTGCATTGTTAAAAGTTTGAAGATTACCTATTTGGCAGTTAGCGTCGCGCCTAGATGCAACTTTGATTTGTAAAGATCAATAATTGGAACTATTGTAAAACAAAAACGTAAAGTATTTTGCGTATACAATCAAAATCGTAATCGTAAACATAAAAGAAATTAATCGGAATCGTAATTGTAAAACGTATCGCAAAATCAAACAAAGAAAACGTACGTATCCAAAAACAAAATTTTGTATTCAGAAAAAGCAAATCGTACGTACAAAAAAATGTCGTACGTAGTAAAAAAAAACAAAAACGTTTATTTCATAAGTTACACAATGGTTTTTCTTTATTCAACTACTAAAGCGCATATTTATTTACAGAAAGTGGGTTACATTAGTAAAAGAAAACTACAAGGAATTAAAATTAGCAGTGAAGCAAATTACTTTATTATTGTTTATCGTTTTTAAAGTTTTCAAAAGAATAAAATTTTTTGATTTTGTTTTCTCGTATTTCTTTTGAAAGATTAGCCCATTTTTTAAGTTTTTCAGAATAAACCTTGCTACAAATAGGCGTTCTCAAATTTTTTATCCGACGTCTCATCTCCGAGAAACCGTCAATCAATCTTAATTTTTTTATATGGCCAATTTTTTAATCAAAAATTCAGCGATGTATATGGTTCTTAACCCAAAAAATGAACTTTAATATTTTCTTACTTTTTAATCTAGTAGACGTCACAACAATTGCAATATTTTTATTTCATCTGTCACATGTTTGTTGAAAACGTTGTAGCACATTTTGGAGTGGTATTTGTTGTCGTTATGAAAATTTAAAATCTTGTCGTTTTTAATATTATTATTAATTTGTTAGTTTATTGTTTTGCGTTTTTGTTTAATTTATTTGTAAATTTTGGCAAGAAGAAATTTCACAAACAAAGAAAAAGAAAAATATGTTGACTCCTTCTATATTGTGCCATAAAAATGATGTAGCTGAGGAGATGTATTCTGATAATGATTTTGAACGAAAACAACATAAGAAATCCATTTAAAAGGTTCGTATCCAACTTAAAGAAATGTGATTCATTTAAAAAACTTGTTTTATCTTGTACGAAACAATCCAACGAAGAAACAGCAAATACTGTTCTACTATCCTTTATTAAAAATCCTGAAACATATACAAAACTATTTGAGCGTCGTACTGGGTAGATAGATCTACAACCCAGTTCCTAAATAAATGTTATAATTTTAAATTCAGAAAATCCAAAACAGATTGAAGTTTTCCTTTTAAAATAATTTGATCTGATAAAAGCATCATGCTTAACCAACAAAGGCATTTTCAACCGACACTGGCGTAAAAATACATTATTGAGCAATAGATAATCCTCATCTAAAAAAAACAGCAAAGCATCAACATCGATTTGGTTTGAATATGTGAATGAGCATTTTAGGCGACATAATAAAATAGCGGTTTTTATTCATCACAACAATTTAAGTTTCAAAAAGTATTTTAACTAGCTGTAAACTAATTTAAAGACGATGTCTTGGATGAATTATTTCTAGCTATCGTTAACAACTGCTGGTTTTAACAAAATGGTGCCCCACCGCATAATCAAAAAATGTACAAGAGCATTTGTGCATAGGTTTCTTAAAAAATGGATTCGAACTCACAGTGAAGTAGTTTGGCGAGCCCGATCACCGTATATCAGTCCCTTAATTTTTTTTTCTCTGGGGTTTATTGTAAAATCCAAGTGTGTGACGCAACTTTTGAAAATGATGAACAATTATTAGCATAGGTTATAGCAGCAGTTAATACATTCTCACCAGAACTTGGATTTGGAACCATAATGATAATAATAATAATAATAATAATATTAATAATATATCGTTGAATTTTTAATAAAAAACTTTACCAAAAACAAGGTGTTTTATTTGTAGTCATATAAAATCATTGGATAAAAAACATAAAACAGTTTTAATCAAATAGAAAATAAGAGAGAAACAAGATAACAATTTTTCAGCGTTTCAAATGATTGCTACCTAAACTCTACTGTAAAAAAAGCGTGGCGATAGAGATAAAATATCAACGAGTAGTATAAGATGCTTCGAAAACAATGTTAAATTGACTAAAAACAAAAAATTACGGAAACTAAGTAGGTGAAAGTAAATTTTTGTAAAAGAAAATAGAATTGTAGTAGCAAGATTTAGTCTAAAAAAGTTACTTTATTTTTTTAACATACAGTTTTAGTTTTATGTGTTTTTTTTGTACAAACATGTTTATTAATTTAGAAAAAAAATAGTTTATTTAAATATTGACACGCAACATTATAAGTTTTAATGTAAAAAGAGTATACTATAGAAAAACTAACACGTTTATGATTGTATAAATTAAAATTTTCCAAAGTTTTAGTTTTACTAGTTCTTACTTTATGTTAAAAATTATGCATGAATATTATTTTATTCTAACATAATAAATTATTGAATTGTTTTTATTTATTATTTTTGCTTGTTTATTTTGACTATTTACAGAAAAATGTTTTTAAACTATTTAAGACTCATCGTGTGTATACTTTTTATATAAAGAATTTTATATAAATTTTTAGCAACGTTTTTTTTTGTTTTTAATGTCAATAATAAACTTTATGTTTTTTTTTAACTTAATTATTGTTAGTAACAGTCTTATTTATCTAATCTAGTATTTGCAATAATATAATTTCTTAATGTTTACCTTTGTGGGGTTTTTTAATTTTTTTAAAAATATTTTATTTGTGTTTATTTCTCAATAAACACAATAAAAGAAAACAAATAACAGCTAAAAAATTCTAGCAAGCACGGTTTTATAGTATTTGTGCTCATAGTTTATTTCTAATTTTAAATAATAATAAATAATGTTTGTTTAATTATTAACATTTTATATCTGTAAACAACAGTTGTAAAAGTAAGAAAAACATAAAAATTAGAATTTTTATAACACAAGATGTTAAAAAGCACTGATAGTACGATTGGCACCAACAAATGATTTTGTTTCGTTTGGTAGCAGCTTTATTTAATTACGTTTCAATCAATTTAAGATTTTTTGTAAAGCACCGTCACATAGATAAATTCAATTTTAATGTAAAACTTACCGTTTTTGGTTTTTTTGTCGGAGATGGCGATTCCACTTCCCTTTCGATATTATTATCAACAATCTCGTCATCATTGTTATTGATGTTTTTAACTATTTTAGTTACTTTTCCATTGTGCTTACGCGTTCTTCGGTCGGGTATATTTAAATGCGACGTTGATATAATAACCGATTGTTGTCGAACTGGAGGCGGCTTTAGTTTAACAGGACTAACAATGACGCTCGTAGCCGCTTTTATCTTTCCGCTGTCGGCGTCGGTAGATATAGGAACAGATTTAGATACAGCATCTATAGGTCGATTATCAGACTCGGGAGACAGAGGAAGAATGAGAATATCGTCGGTATTTGTCGAAATGCTTTGAATTGAAATTGCATCTTGCTTAGAATTAGCTGAAAGGCTTTGAATTGTAACTGCTTCCTGATCCGAATTCTCTTCGGTACATATATGCAAAGTATGGTTTTCTGTGTCTGATGAACATTCTGATATTGGAGGTGTTGGCGCTTGTGGGATTTGCACTACGTAAACTATAGGAGCCTGATAATTTGGAATTGTTACGGGTAATGGTGAAGAGGTGCGGTAACATGGAATTTGTTCAGGGGATAGGGGTCGATAAGATCGAGTGGGAGATGACGGTGTTTCTCCATGGGGGATGCTTTGATGTATAGTGACAATGCTTGGTGGAGGTAGTGGTGGTAAACTTTGAGACAAAGATAACAAATCGTGCGCCGCTTCGGTTTCTTCGGGACTTCGTATTCTAAAAATTGGAATTCCACCATCTTGTTGTGTGATGACGTCTTCAGTTTTAACAGGCGGCGATGTACTCTCTAAGGATCCGTTCGGAATAAATTCGTGTTGGTAACCTGAAAATTAACTAGATTACAATCTGTCGTATTTTTATTTTAACAACGCAATATTATTTGTGTTTAGATTTAACACAATTTCTTTATTTTTTAAAACTAATTCTATTTTCAAATATTTAAGCAATGATTCTCTTAGTAAAAATTAATTTAAATTTTTTTTATCAATAATAAAAAATACTAAAAGTAAATTTTCAAAATAATTAAGCCAAATATGAAACTTTCTATTGCATTTGTAAAGCCCTGTGGGAAATTTTACCTCTGTAATGCTTTTAGTTTACTAACAAGTTTGCTAAATACAGAAATATTTAACTTTAATTAAAACAAAATTTGTGCGTGTTTGGTAAACCTAATTTTTTTGCCGATCTCACTTTGTGTTGCAATTATTTAGGTTATTCTGATGTAGTTAGTTAATTCAATACATAATTTAACTACGCAAAATAAAAGAGATACAGTTATTCAATTACACTTTTTGTGTGCATTAAAATTAACATAAAAGCAATAGATAAGAAACAAGACAAATATGCTAAAGATAAGAACAAAGTGAAACAAAAAAAAAATAAAGTTTATCTAAGTGAATATAAATCTGAAAAGTAAAAGTGCTTTTAGTAGTAATACCAAAACATTTTTATGTTGATTACAACTTACAAAGATTACACTGAACTAAAACACATTCAAACAAAACAAATTTTTTAAAAATTTACACAAGGTATATTCGCGTAGAGAAACAGAAAAATCCTAGTTATTTTTAAACTCCTTGAACATATTTTTTTCCAACTCTTATAAATAGTAAATAATGTATTGTCTTAAAACTAATGTTTACCACTATGTAAAATTGTATTGTACAATTAAAATTTAATTTGGTAGTGTGTTTCTCACATTGTTGACGTGCAAAACGTAATGAATATAGAACAAAAAAAATAAAACTACTTAATAACTTATATTTAAAAAAAGTAAGGTTCTGCAAAATTTTCTTTAAAATAAAATTACTATTTTAGCTGCAAAATAAAGACATGTAAATTTTTTTTAACTTAAAATCTGAATTTATTTTAACTTCTTGCAATATTCTGTATCAATAAAATTGTTACATTTGCGTGTGTTTGTGTTGTAATCGATTACAATAAACAATTTGCTTTAATTTTATCTGCAAATAACACTCTAAAATTCTCAAATCTGCGTTAAGATGGCCATAATATTGGATCATCCCTTCTTATCTTTTTTTTACCAAAATTAGGCATTATCCAATTACAAATACTTTGATACTAGTGCTTTAAGAATCCATTGTGTTGGAAGTACATTGAATTAGTGCAAAATACCTAATTTGTTTAGTACAAAATGTTGCAGCATTTTTTCATAATTAATTAGATTTAAATTTAAAATATATGTCTAATTACCCTGTGATACCTGATAGCGCACTGCACATTAACAAGTTCTGACTTCAGGCAGTGATTCATAACACTTTAATAGCGATGTTGTAATGCAACAACTCCGTTAGTGGAAAAAGGCGATTTGTCAGAAAACACAATGAGTTGATGAAAACTTCTTTTATTTAAAATATTCTAATCACAAACAAAAATCGTAGCTTTTAGTATTGCTTCTTACCTAGGATTTAAAAACTTTGAAATTTATAAAAACTTATAAATCTTATTCAAACTTATAAATCTCAGTTAAGTTTTCTTGATTAGTTTATTCCAAGCCTTTCTATTTCTTGCCAGGTTTCTTACTTCTTTGCATTGTATGTACGTATCTATTTTCCGCTGCTACTTGTACCTGTTCCTTTCATTGTTTTTTTGGTTTGCCTACTACGTTCTTCCACTCTAGTCTTCCTTTGTATACTTTTTTTGCTATCTTGTTGTCATTCATTTGGAGCAGGTGGCTTAACCTTCTATCAGTATCTTTATAGGTTTCACTTTCAGGTGTTTTCTTATATTTTCTTTTTTTACTCTGTCCAATCTTGTTATTTGTTTAAATTTTCTTAGGTATCTCATCTTTATCACTGTAATTCTGCTCTTGTTTTATAAATTAACATCGATTTTACTACTTTTTTGTATATTTTCGATTTTATTTGTTCCGGATTTCTTTTTCCCGAAGAACGTGTTTTTAAGTGTGTTGTATATTCTTCCCGCGTTAAATATTCCTTCTATTACTTTATGGTCTATTTCCGCCTTATTTTCTATTGTTGTTCTTAAACATTAAATTTGTTACTTGTTCGAGTATTTATCTTATTATGTTGATATTGTAGTGAGTGTCCTTCTTAGCAATGATCATAATTTTAGTTTTTTTATATTTGTTCCATGTTTATTTTTATTTTTTTGTAGTTTTTTCGCTAATTCTGCCAATCGACAAACAGTAGTTTCTGTATTGCTATTCTATCCAGTTTTCATTTTCCCACTTCTATATTAAAACATTCTTGTTTATTGATTTTCATTGCATCGTCCATGAGTACTGAGAATAAGAGTGGACTAAGCACACATTCTTGTTTTAGTCCTATTTTTGTTTTAAATTGGTTTGACTCGTTGTTATGTGTTCTTACTTTATTTCTATTGTCTTTGTATAGTAATATAGTAGTCTAATTGTGAAAATAAAGCCCCGTGTGCTTCTGTCTCTACGGAACCCATGTTGTAACTTTTCTAACGAATTCTTAATTTGAGCGTTTTTTTGTCTTAATTGCTTTAATGTATTATAAAATAATTTTTAATTCTCTAAATATTTTACTTTTATTCTGGTTTTCTTTGTTTCTAATTTTTGTTTCTTGTATGTACTATAATCTTCTTTCGATCCAGTTATTACATACTTTTTTCTATTTTCCTTTTTTTTTCTTTGACTTTTTTACGTATTTTGGTTGACCATCATTTACTTTTTTCTTGTGTGTGCTCACATTTTTATTTACTCTACAGTTAGTTTTATTTTATTTAAAATGTTTTTATTTACTTTCTATATTTTTACTGTGTTAATTTAGACAATCTTTTTCTCTAAAATTTCTTAAATTTTTTCATTTTTTTCGTACATTAATTTAATTAAAACTCGATATGAATAAACTAGATCAGTTAAAGAAATACCAATTATTTACAAGATTTTGCTTTTGCAGCAAGTAAATAAAAGAAAGGTCATAGGCTCAATTGTTAGGAATGTCGTCAAATTTTTCCGACTAATAATATTTTTTTTAGAAACTACAGTAAAATAACAAGTGGATGTGATTGCAAAACAAATAAATTTGTAAATGTTTAAACATCATTTGTAATTAATGGGTGTTATTCTTAGGAGTGGAGCTTTACGAACTAAAAAAATCGTAGTTAAAGAATTGGTTTTATTACTAGTGTTTTGAACTAAAAACAATAACAAAGATAAAGTTAAGTATCTCAATGACTCAAATGTACTACAACAATTTTTACTGCAAAATTCCTACAAATATCAGAAATACTGCGATAAAAAAAATTGTCAACAAAACAAATGTATTATAGTTTAGCAGTCTTGTTATTTAAAAAAATTATTTTTTATAAGAAGAAAACAAGAAGACAATTACAGAAGTAGATATAGCGGTGACTAAGTGCTTTCGCTTATAATTTTTTTTAAATATGTAATTTTTTGAATGTATATACCAATGGTTTGCACTAGTCTTGTAACAATTAATTGTTTTTGTATTATTTATTATTATTGTTATTTATTATAGTGTAAGTTTATCATAAAAGTTTTAAAAGGCAGTGACAGTGCCTGATAGATTGTTTTTAGAAGATTATAATATACTACGGAGTAAAAGTATACATAAATGCTGATAAGAACTACATTAACAGAAGCATAAATAATAACATATAGATATCAGGTATGTTTTGCAAGAAACATCCTGATATTTTGCAACTATCGATGTATGCCAAAAGATAAATATATTTTTTCTGAATTGCCATGCAGTTTGAAAACCTGATCAATGTTAATAAATACAGGAACTTCATTAAAACCTATTTCCCAAGTGACCTATGAGTTGAGCATCAACATTATTTTAGGTTGGTAGTGTTACCACAGGTGTTACGGTTTAGTAACATTATTTGACATTCTCTCTTTAAAAAGTGATTGTCGACTCGGATTTATACAGTCTAAAAGTAAAAACTGTTGTTCAATGGCAACTAATAATATGTTAACATTAAAATTTGAAAACGAAAACATAAAATACACCAATCAGTTACACATTTCGGTTAAACCAAAAAAAAGGAAATAAAATAAAATAGAAATACGTTTAAACTACCGTAAAAAACTAAAAAAACGCTATAAAAGCAACTAAAAAACATAAACTAATCCAAAATGTAATCTTCAAAAAAAAAACTCCAAAAGCATAACAAAACAAGATAAAGTTCAAAAATATATAGTATTAAGATTTACGGTAACCTACAACAAAATTAAATGATTTACGTAGATGATAAAAAAAAGTAAAGTACAAACTTTAATATTACGTTTTTAGGATAACTATTTTAAAAGATATTCAAATATGAATTGTGAGAAAAAGAATATTTGACCAGAGTGCATAAAAAAAACCAAAAAAAACAAGAAAACTAATAGAAATTGTTTTTAAAAAAATTATAAATGTTAGGATTGACACTAATTTGTTTTAATTAATTATAAAGTATAAAATTTATGACTGTATTATTTATTTTAACAAATAATTACTAAACATAGTTCATACTAAAACAAAGTGCTCATTTATGTTGTGAAATTTTAATACGTTTTATACATGTATCATAATATTAACACAAGATCGTAACGTACAATAAATTTTAATTCAATTAAATTTAATTTTTGATTTTAATATTTAGACGATTCAATTGTATGCAACGTAAGTACCGCTAAAAATTGTATTATTGCTAAATAAAATACAGGTAATGAAGTTAATTTTAAGGCAACTGATCAGATTTGTTTCATATCATATAGTCAAATAAAAATCAGAACGATCAAGATTCTTAGTTGCCGCAATCCTTAAAATTCTACTTTAGTGGTTTCCGATGTTAGTTCTACTTCTAGAATATAACTTTAATTACTACTCTAGCTTTTACTTTAAACTTTATAGTTAATTAAGTTCTAATGTAATTTACTTGATTATTATCATCTAATACTATAATTAAATTTATTTTTAATGTTGGACTTAATTGTTTTTGATATACTTAGTTATTTTAATATTGCAGACTTCTTTTCGGCAATTAATGCGACCTGCTTAGTTTATCTGTATGTTTAGTTTTAATTTAAAACTGGCATATTTGAACAAATGTGTAATCCCTAAATCTTCGAATATCTACTTGATAATAATAATATTTTAGATTGAATAAAACGAATGTTTTAAATACATCGAATAAAACGTAGTATGTTTTGAAAACAACGAAGACACCAGATGAGACAAACGTTTAAAATAAAACAAATAATGCAAATACAACAAAGTAACTTGGTCAAATCTTAATCAAAATATATATTTTTATATGAATACAGAAAATATGATATATAAAATACGACAAATTTGCATATGCTTGTATTGATAAAGAAGCATAGAAAAACATTACATAAATCAACAACATTCATAAGTAATGAAGTATTTTAAATTTATTTAGATTTCTAGAATTACCGGCTAATCTTACTAAGAAAAACTATTGGTAACTTGTTCTAAAAGGATTGTAGCTTATAGTTCAATTATTCTAAAAATTTGGAAGTTGTCATATTCAATGTTATCTATTTAACTAAGATTGGTAAACCCTTTATGTTAGGAGTGGCTATAAAAACTACTTGATGAGTTTTCTTATGGCGACGTTTCGTGGAACGGTTGTGTCCACTTCTTCAGGCCAACTGAATTTATTAAAAAGAAAACAACATAAGTAAAAAGACAGTTACAATCCGGTGAGAGCTACAAACTATTCTTCTACTTATTATAAATGCTGTTTTATAATTATAGATGATTACTTACGGAAAACAAATACAAAGTAGAATGGTCCGCAAACAACGTCATTAATATAAAATTAATAAATAACAAAAAACAAAAAACAATTAATGTAAAAACACACGAAACCTCTACAAACTAAATCACTAACAAACAATTTTATGGTCGTGTGATATAAAATATGAGCAATGAAAAGATAACCCAAAACATACCCAAGGTCTAGGAAATTTTTGAGATAAGGTTATTGTAAACTGTACTAAGGTTGTTAGTATCAGTGTTGAAATTAACATTATTCTTATGTTGTGTAATAAATATCATTTCTGCAACTAATCTTTTATACAATTTCGGTTCCACATCTAATATAGAAGGATTACTAAAATCAAAATTATGCTGTAAATTAATATGGTGGAGAGCAAGAGCTGATTCTGCTTTTTTATTTTTGCAATCATATTGGTGGTTCTTAATTCTGTTAATAGTTTTTTGTTTCGTTTGACCAATATAACATTTATTACAATCCATACAATCGATTTTATATACAACATTATGTTTGTCTAATAACTTGGTCTTGTAGCTCTCACCGGATTGTAACTGCCTTTTTACTTATGTTGTTTTCTTTTTTAAAAATTCAGTTGGCCTGAAGAAGTGGACAGAACCCTTCCACGAAACGTCGCCATAAGAAAACTCATCAAGTAGTTTTTATAGCCACTCCTAACATAAAAGGTTTACCAATCTTAGTTGAATCACGCATTAGGAGGTATAAAACACTATATAACACTATAAATTATTTGTTGTATTTTTTCTGTAAACCTGACAAATTCAATTTTTTTAACTAGGGAATATATTTTATTTTATTTTTTATTCCTAATTAAATTTATGACAACGGTTGTATAAAATAAAAGATACTATCTGCATAACACAACTGAGTAGAGAAAGAAAACCAGAGAGGTAGGAGATAAGAGTCGCTGTCAGTAACCTTAAATTCTTAATCTCGAGGCTCGACTAGACTGACTTAGCGTTGTAGTGATTGTACTTTGTACTAGATCGTTTACGTTTTTGTGATTTTTGTGTTTATGCGATAAGAAACAGTTGTAGATCAAAACTAAAAAGGTCGATTCTAAGATTCTAAACAAAAAAGTTGAAATTCTTGACTACTACCATCAATCCAACCTTTTGAGTATCCGTACACTTGCAGAGAAGTACAATGTTGGTAAACGTGAACTAAAAATAAAAATGTTGCGAGAAAATTACGCCAATTGAGAAAAACTAACACTAGTGTGATTGATGCCAAATTTCTACTTTGGTTTAGTAAGGTTCGGTAAAATAATTTGTTTGTTTAAGGTTCAAAATTACAAGAAACGGCTAGGCAGATTGCTAAAACGGAACGGGACATTTTTAATGATGACAAAACTAGGCATTCCTTTCGAGTTTTTTCTAACAAAATTATGGTGTTTAAAAATGATACATGCCGTAGTAGAAAAGTGTCAAAAGAAAGATTTACAGTGCGTTTGTGTTGCAATATTCTAAAAAAAATTGTACGTTATCTAATCATTGGTAAACCTAAATGACTACAACTTTTTAACATCAATAACTTTCTTATTAGAACAAAAAAGTTTGGATGACGACTGTGATAATGACTGATCGGTTTATAAAGTTTGATAAGAAAATGATTAAAAACAATAGAATAGTTTTCTTTTTTGACAACGTAGCTCCTCGTTCTCATTAAAAAAATATTTAGCTGTTATTTTTTGTCTTGAAATATAACTTCTCGCTGACAACTTCTTAACTAAGGAATAGTTCAACAATTCAAAAAACTTTTTGCAGATAATTGTTACAAAAAGCTGTTGCCAATTTAGATGCTGGTGAATCTAGTGCAATCAATTTTCTAAACGCTGTGTATTAGGTAATATCGGCTGCCAGAAAGATCAAACCCAAAACTGCAATAAAGTACTTTTTGCGATATGATTTTAAAACGACGGAATCTATGAAAAAGACAGTAATAAAAACTAATTGACAGTTTCGCTGATCTAAAAAACTATGTCAGAGTGGATGTAGATATTTCCCACTTACAATGATAATTTGCAAATATCCACACAGAACTCAAGTATAAATTATCCCAAAAAATGAAGAAGAAATCGAGTCAGATGAAGATGATGAAGTTTTACCTAATTTCATCATAAGTTTACAAGAGGCTTTGGTTGCTGTAAAAAAATATTTCTGGTTTCATCTTCAACAGAGATGGATAATTTTTCCATTTTCTTGTAAGCTTGGCACTAACTAACAAAAAATCTTTAAAAAATAGCAATCCTATAAACAAACCAATTTGATCGACTTTTTCCATCAAATGTAGTAGAAATAACATGAATAACGTTTTTCATTCTCGTTTTAAAATACCTAACGTATGTTTTATTTTTGTGCAATATTAATATGTACATATGTACACAAATTAAAAAAAAAAATATTTTTTCTCTTTAGGCTTTTCAATTTTTTTATAGTCACGTCCGAATAGTCCTATTCAAAAGTTTTACTGTATTAATAAGAATAAGAACTATTATTTGACAACAATAACAATTTTGTGACAATTTATTAAAATATTCAAACTAAAAATTTTTAAAAAGAAAGCAAAACAGACAAAGTCAGATAGAAATGCGTTAAAAAGTAACAAAAATCAGAAAGTCGTATAAAGACAAATAAAAGAGAACACGACGCAAATAAAACAAAAGATAGATAAAAACAACAAAATTAACAGAAAATAGAAATTGATCAAAAAACCGCTTCTAAGGATTACAAAGGAGAACCAACAAAAAAGAGTAAGAATAAAGAATAGATAAAAGACGAAATAATATAGTTACTAAACAAACAAAGACTAGCAAAAAACAACAAATACATAAACAAAATAATCCGTCAAAAGATACGTGTAGCAAAATAAAAGTGGATGATAGACAAATGTTAACAAATTGAAGAATTAGATAAAAGATACGATATATTGAACATATACTAGAAGATTAGAACGTAGTTTAATTTAACTAATATCAATATAAAGGAATATTAATACCGACAATGCTGTTTTAATGTAAATTTTAATTTTAACTACAAAAATTATTTTATATTGGAGTTAATATTTATCAAAAGCATAAAATACAAACAAAATACTATTACTTATACAATTTATGGTCACTTTCAAGACGCATCATAGACAATTTACATTTTTACTCTAATAATCAATTTGAATGATCAGAGTTAAAGTTTTTTTAATTGTATAAGTGTTTTAAATAGCGTTTTATCCATGCAAGAATTTTTAATTTTCTAAGTGGATAGAATGCATGCAAGGCACGCATACAATACAACTCTTTATTTACAATTACCACATTTATGAAATCAGAATGAGCACAAGTTAATTTAAGTATATTCCTATTTATAAAATAAAACGCGACAGGTTTTGTCCTCTGGTTAGATTGTTATAATATTTTTTTCCAATAATCTAGAATAATAGGTAACTTTAGATGCCTCATAAATGTGGGTGATTGTAGTTAAAAACATTTAAATCATTTTATATGCTTATTTTTAAATGTTTATTTATCTTTACTAAAAATATTTTTTTAAATGATGGAGAGAATTAATAGACAAATAAATGTTTTTTTTCAATTTTAAAATATTTTGATAAAACAACAATAAAACATTTAATTACTATAAAATTGAATTAAAGTTTAAAAAACAATAGCAAAATTTGAATCAACAACATGTCAACTGTTGGTAAAAAATAGTCTGTTATAAAAATTACAATTAATTTTTACGATTTGGAATAATAGTGTTTATTTATCACAATGTTTGTTTCGCGTTTAAAGCTATATTTTGTATTAAAATGTATTTTAATTTTTAGTAAATCTGAAAAAAAATTTAAATTAACAGTAATTAACGTATTGTTTAGTAGCAGAAAAAGTTGTATGCAAAACTGATTATTTACGCAAAAAATTGTAAATGAAAAAATTGGTAAAATTTGATGTCAATAGAATGTGTTGATTTAAATACGTAAATAAGTATGAAGATAAACTGTAAGAAACGCTACGTTTTCTATTTCTCAATAGTTTTCGTAAAATAAAATATCACTACGCCCCTAAATTCTTAGAATTTAAAATTTCGTTGTAGATTAATCACTAATTGCAAGTAGTATAACCTATGTATGTTCTGGAACAGGAAGTGAGTCGGATGGCCGGAAGTGAAACCGGAAGTGTCCATTCTTCAGCGCGTCGGATGGCCGGAAATGAAAAAACCGGAAGTGTCCATTCTTCATCGTTTGTGTGTTTAGGTGGGGGTGTGTTCAATGTCTGGTAGGTGTTGTGGAGGGAGGGTGCGTGGTTATGTTGGGGGCGTGGTCATGTTGTGATTGGTGTATTGTGTATGTGTGTGTTTTGGGGGAGGGTGTTGGGGTGGTGGTGGTGGTGTTGGATGGTGGTGGTGGTGAGACGGAGGCTGTCACCGCTGCCGCCGCCGCCGCCGTCGTCGTCGTCTGTGCCTAGACTCGGGCGGCCGGACTCCGGCGTCCGGACTCCGGAGGTTGGGCCTGTGCCTGGGCGGTGCCTGGGTCCGAACCTGCGCGCCCGGGGCTGCGCTCGCGCTCGGTGTCGAAATAAAAGAACGATGTATGAATGGGTGATGTCATTAAAAGAAAATTTTTTTAACGAAAAGAACAACAGCAACGGTAATTACGATGTGGATGGCATACGCGCAAGAGCATTGGACTAAAAGTGTTGATCTTGTAACTTGTGTGGAACGTTCAGTACAAGAATTGTCTGCATTAGAATTTGAGGCTGAACATGAAGAAGTCTATGGTAAAGGTTATTTTAGTTCAGATTATTTGAAGTGTTTGAAGAAAAAGTATAGAAAAGGTAAACGATTGTGTAAAAAATTTCTCGAAAATAAAACACGTTGTGGTGTATGTTTAATAAATGCTTTAAATGGTGTTGGATTGAAATCGTTTGCAGAAGAAATTAAATGCTACTTAGAAAATGATAATACCACATCGTCATCGTCATCATCTTCACCAACGCCAGTAAAATTAGATGATGATAATAAGGATGATGATGATGATGATGATGATGATGATGGTGATGCAGACATGGTTGAAGAAGAAGTAGAAGAAGAAGATGAAGAAGAGAGATATAGTAGAGAAATGAAATTAAAATCTTATGGTTAAATAAAGTATAAATTATACATTGTAGCTTTTTTGTATAAAACAAAATTTGTTAAAATAATTATGAATAGAAAAGTCGTAGGTTTTAATGATAATGTAGAAATAAAATATTTATTCGTTTGGAAATTTGCTTATCAACAAGCTAGAAAAGGTAATTGGGAAATTGAGTCTAGAGATAGATGTCGATTTGTGAAAAATTCGAGAAGTTGAAATACAAATATCGCATGTTTTTGAAAAAAATCATAGGTTGCAAATTTATCAGGAACGTATGTTACAAATAAAAATATAAAAAAAATAAGATTTTAATAAAGTCGTGTAATATATATAATAATAATAATAATAATGATAATAATAATATAATAATAATAATAATAATAATAATAATAATAATAATAATAATAATAATAATAATATAATATAATAATAATAAATAATAATAATTTTTATTAGATGAAAAATAAGTTATAAAAAAAATTTGTTTATGTTATTTTTGTCTTCACCTTGATTGATGATGATGATGATGATGATGACGACTTCCTTATTAATCAATACCATTGTAGTCTGTTTGAGTTCTAGTAGATTGTTGTCGAGTCATCCTTGAGAAAGGTCATTTGGCTTTATAATTTTATATCCGTAGTTGTCTTGTTTGCAACCAACGACTCTGGTTTCTTCTTCTTCGTCGTGGAGTGTCCTCTGTATTTGATAGATTAGGATGAGGAGAGAGAGAGGGAGGAGAAAGGTAAGAAAAAAGGCGAGTCACATCGGATAAAGGTGATTGTGAAGGTTGAAATCGATTTAACAAAAATAGGATTGAAAAATTGTCCGAAGTGGAATTTTCTTTGTTACAGGTGCAATGTTTAAAGGATGGATCCCATTGATAGACAGGTTCTAATGCTTGCGAATCACATGGCATTGTGTTGCACATGAAACAGCAATCATCGCGGTAATTATTGGAAATAAAGGAAAATAAATGAATGACCATGTTGTCGAACGGTAATGGGGATATGAATTGGTATAAATTATTAACACGCCGGAAATCTATCAAATACTCATAGTTAGGACTTATTAAACAAACACTTACATATTTGCCATCAGTGTTTTCTATGAAGTTCCAGAGAAAGCAAATCTCGTCGTAGTGGACTCTTTCAAAACTTGGATACAGTAAGTTGTGTATGTAGTTTATTTCTTCTTCGGTTGCAAACAAATCTGCAATACTTGTGAGACTCATGATGATAAAATAATGGTTTGAATTTTTTAATTTTTAGTTTATATACAGAATTTTAATCTTTTCACACCACATAATTATCGTTTTTGCTATTTATAAGCTACTTAGTTTTTCCTTAGTTTTTATCAAGCGGATGAGTGTTGGGTTTATATCTTCTGTGTAACAATTTTAAATAAACCACATAGTTGTCGTTCTACTTGTTATCGGTTTTTTCGTTTTCCTCAGTCTTATATCATGAGGATGTATGTTAGATTATTTTTGTCGTTTTTACTATTTATCAAAGGAAGTTTAATTATTCTTATATATTATTTAAAAAATGTTATCAATTAATTATTACGTGTTAGTATTTTAGAGTGTTATCACTTTTTTCGTTTTCCTCAGTCTAATATCATGAGGATGTATGTTTGATTATATTTGTCGTTTTTACTATTTATCATAGGAAGTTTAATTATTTTATGTATATTATGTAAGAAATTTTATCAACTAATTATTACGTGTTAGTATTTTACAGTGTTATCAATCACTACGATTAACAAAAAAAAACATTTTTAATTACATTAAAATAAAAGTTTGAAAGTTTGAAATAATGGTGCATCATGAAGGAACAACTAATTGTTTATATCCATTTAAATCAGCTATAAATATTTGTGAAAATGCGTTTAAAGAAGTAAATAAAAATCCCAACTATAAAATGTGTAAAAAATGGATTAAACATCTACAACTAAATCTTCGCTTATCAACTAAACTGTTGAAGAACAGCTTTGATTTGAATGTGGGAGAAAAACGACAACTCGAAACGATACAAGGACATTACAGAAGATTTATAGTGTTATTTGAATTGTTATCCAAAATTAAACATGGTGGTAATATTAAAATTAAGAAACAAAAAAGAAGTGAAAGGATCGTTTGGAAAGACATCGAATCGGCGTTTAAGGGAAGATTACGAACAGGAATTATTGTAAACTTAACACATAAAAACTATGAAAGTTTTTTTTCGGATTGTTTCCATTTAATATATTCTAGAATAAAAAATGTTGTTAAAAAAATGAAATGTTTAGTGAAAGTTAATATGGGTTTTTGTGCAGAATTTGTTCGAAAATCGGGAAACGATATTGATTTTGAAAAGTTTTGGTTCAACACCAAGAATTATATTTTTAATCATGCTGATATTAGCAAAAAAAAAACTATGCAAAACTGGTATAATACAAACATTATCAATAGTTTATTAAACAAATTAAGTGAATTTTCTGAGAAAGGATCAGGTTGGGCATTAACAGAAATTATATCTCTAGCAGTAAATGTGAATAATTGTGAAAATGGGTTTCATGGTTCATCATATACACCTCTACCTTCAACAATAAAGAATAAACATGCGTGTGTAAATGTTAAGAATAAAGATCAGGCTTGTTTTGCTTGGTCGATTGTATCAGCTTTGATACGACCAACGGGACTACCACAACGTACATCATCTTATCCTCATTATAATGAAGTTTTAAATATAAAAGATATTAATTTTCCTATGACTATTTCTCAGATTAAAACATTTTTAAAAAATAATACAAATTTATCTATTAATGTATACTTATGGGAAAATAATTCTGTTCAACCAATATATATTGATAAAAATAATGGAAAAAAAACACATCATGTTAATTTACTTATGTTTCCAACAAATACCAAAATGTGTACATCTGTAGAAAAAGAAGAAATTATTTATCATTATTGTTGGATTAAAAATTTATCTCGTTTAGTGCATTCTCATTTAACTAAAAATTGCAAAAAACTTTTTATTTGTGAACGATGTTTACATTATTTTAATGATTCTAGCAAATATGAACTGCATAAAAGTGATTGTGAAAAAATAAATAATTGTAAAATTACTCTACCGAAACCAAATACAGTGTTACAATTTAAAAATTGGCAAAACAAGCAAAAAGTTCCATTTGTTATATATAGTGATTTAGAGTGCTTACTTATAAAGGTTGATAAGTTAAATGATGTGAATAAATATCAACAACATCAACCATGTAGTATTGGCTACTATCTACATTGTTCGTTTGATGACTCCTTGTCATACTATAAAAGCTACCGAGGGATGGATTGTCAAACATGGTATGTAAATGAATTACACGAGCTTTCTTTTAAATTAAATCCTTACTTAGTAATGTGTAAACCTATGAATGATTTAACACAGCAAGAAATTTTAGATTTTGATACTGCAAAAATATGTCATATTTGTGAAAACGAAATTACTTTAAATGATATTAAAGTAAAAGATCATTGTCATATAACTGGTAAGTACAGAGGACCTGCTCATAATGCTTGTAATTTAAATTACAAAACAAAGTTAGAAATACCTGTCATTTTTCATAATTTATCAGGATACGATTCTCATTTTATTATAAAACAATTAGCAACACAATTTCCCGGTTCTATTAAATTACTACCAATAAATAAAGAACGCTATATTTCGTTTACAAAAACCATGTCTTTATCAAAAATCAAGTTTAGATTTATCGATTCATTTCGTTTTATGAATTCATCATTAGATAAATTATCATCATTTTTAGAAAAAAACGATTTTAAAATTTTACAACAACATAATCGCTTCGGGAAGTTAAATGATGAACAATTAACTTTATTAACAAGAAAAGGCGTTTATCCTTATGATTATATGAACAATTGGAATGTGTTTGAAGAAAATGTATTACCACCTAAACATAAATTTTATAACAATTTGAAAAATTCACATATTTCAGATTCTGATTATTTACACGCAAACGCGGTTTGGAAAACGTTTAATGTAAAAACATTAGGAGAATATAGTGATATATATTTAGAAACAGATGTGTTATTACTAGCGGATGTGTTTGAAAAATTTCGATCCAGTTGTATAGAAATATATTCTTTAGATCCTGCACAATATTATACCATCCCTGGGTTTACCTGGGATTGTATGTTAAAATTTAGCAGAGTAAAATTAGAATTGTTAAGTGACATTGATATGGTTTTATTTTTTGAAAAAGGAATCCGTGGTGGTCTAAGTCAATGTTCAACTAGATACAGCAAAGCTAATAATAAATACATGGTTAAATTTAACCCCTTAGAACCCTCAAAATATGTATGTTACTGGGATGTTAACAATCTTTATGGAATAGGGATGTCACAACCCTTACCAATTTCAAATTTTGAATGGTTGTCTGAAACAGATATTAACAATTTTGATTTTTCTATTTTAACAGATAGTAATGAGTATGGTTATGTTTTTGAAGTTGATTTAACATATCCGGAACATTTACACGATTTACACAAATATTTACCTTTTTGTCCAGAAAACGTCATACCACCTCATTCTAAACATACTAAATTGATAACAAGTTTTTTTGAAAAAAAACGATATGTAATTCATTATCGCAACTTACAACAATGTTTACAATCTGGTTTAGAAATAACTAAAATTCATCGTGTTATTAAATTTAAACAATCTAATTGGTTAAAATCGTATATTGATTTAAATACAGAATTGCGAAAACATGCTAAAAATGATTTTGAAAAAAATTTATATAAACTAATGAATAATGCAGTTTTCGGTAAAACCATGGAAAATGTTAGAAAACATAAAATAGTAAAATTAGTTACACATTGGGATAGACGTTATGGAGCTAAGCAATACATATGTAAACCAAATTTTCATAGTAGAACTATCTTTAATGAGAATCTTGTTTGTATTGAAATGAATAAAACTGAAATCAAATTAATGAAACCGCTGTACGTGGGTATGTGCATTCTTGACATTTCAAAGACTTACTTATATGATTTTCATTACAACTATATTTTACAACGATTTCAAATTGATGATTGTAAACTTTTATACACTGATACAGATAGTTTAATATATGAGTTGACGTGTGAAGATATTTACCAAATAATAAAAGCAGATATTCATATGTTTGACACATCAGGTTATGCAGAAAATAATATATACGGTATTCCACGTGTTAATAGTAAAATTTTGGGGTTAATGAAAGATGAAGTGAACGGAGCAATCATAACTGAATTTGTTGGTCTTAAATCAAAATTGTATTCTTTCAAACTTGATAACGAAGATGTTGTTAGAAAAGCTAAAGGTGTTACTGTATCCACAATTAAAAACACTATTTTGTTTGAAGATTACATAAATTGTTTAAAAAAGTGCGTTGATATGATAAAAAGAACTGAAAACCATATAAAAGCCATTAGACATGATGTTTTCAGCATACATCAAGAAAAAATCGTAATCTCATCAGACGATGAAAAACGATTTATTCTTGAGAATGGTGTAGAAACGTTACCATGGGGTCATTATCAAATAAACAATTAAAACTTTTAATCTTAGTGTTATCTATCTTTAAAAATGTTGGAAATTTAATTTGTGGTTAATGTGTGTGCGCACGCAGTTGTTGATTAAACTTCCTTTCTAATATGTATAAATTGACTGCGCGAGTTTTAGCAAATTAAATAGTACCTTTAAAACTGAAACAACGAAGAAGAAGAAAAAGTTGAAAAAATGGTTTCAAAAAACGTATTAGTCGAATTAAACGAATTGGGTCTTCCGATAATAAACACATCACAAATGGTGCACAATAAATGGTACTATATAAAAAGAGTTGAATCAACCACGGTTAACAATAAACTATACATATTTTTAATATGTGATAGTGAAAAAATATTATTACCCAAAAACATGGTAATGTTTTTAAAAAGTCACACGTTAGAAGATTTTAAAGAGTATGCAGAAGAGAATCAATGTGTTATAATGAAAAAAAAGCAAATGGATGATTTAAAACCACAGCTTACATTCATTAACTTATGGTAACTTTATTTTTTGTATTAGTATTTTTATAGTATGTATTAAATTTAAAACAATTTATTAATTTTTTATTGTATAAAATCTTGATTTATTTTACAAATTATATTTTACAAATTATATTTTACAAATAATTTTTTACAAATTGTATTTTACAAATTATATTTTACAAATTATATTTTACAAATTATATTTTCTATGGTATTATAATATGTTTTAAATTTATTTTAATAAATATGTTTTATCTATCCACGATTTTTCATTTAATCCCAACCATTTTACATAGATTTTATTTCCTTTACGTCGAAGGACTTTTTCCACTAAATATACATCTGGATGTTTAGTTTTCTGTAATTCAAATTCATAGAATCCTCCAAGTATTGGATTACCACGAAAATCTTCAATTAAATAAGTAACTGGATTGGTAATTTGTACTTTTTTAATTTTAAATAGCTCCGTAGACCAATTAGGCGTGTATCCTTTTGCAAAAACGCTTTTGTTCTTGCTTATTCTCACAACATCATCAACTTTAAATTTAGTATTTTTGCTAAAGGTTTTTATACTATCAAAAGTAGGTATTTTAGTATGAGCTGTTACATCAACAGGTTTCAAATTAATTGTACGATGCTTTCGATTATTGTAGTCTTCAGTTATTTTTGTATAATGTCAATCCATTTATATTTTCCTCATAAACTAAACATTTTGTATAAATCACTCTTCAATGTTCTAATAGCTCTTTCGGCAATACTAGCTTTTTACACTAAAAGTTGAGTAGTGATTAATATTATATTTTTCATTAACATATTAAATTCCTGATTATAAAATTCAGTACCATTGTCTGTTTGTAAATTTTTAGGAATTCTGTTATTTTTCAAAATGGATTCCATAGCAACAGCAACTTCATGTTTTCTTTTAGATTTTAATGAACGAGACCATAAAAATTTTGAATAGCAATCAATTACTACAAGAACATATTTATACCCTTTATTTTCTTTTTCATATGGTAGAAATTCTCCTAAATCTGCTTGCCATAAATCATCAAATCCTTTGATGATTGTTTTTCTTCGAGGAAAATTTTTTCTCGCTGTTTTATGTAGTTCATGTACAATTTCTTGCTTAATCGACATTACTTTTATTAAGTTTCTTTTCCAATGCAGCTATCGAATCATCAACATATTTTTTATTAGCAGCATCATAATTATCTTGAGGAACTGCTAAATTTTCTAATCGAAAATTAGCGCAATTAAATCTAGTATTAATATAATACTGTAATGTAACAACGTCTTGTTGTGCTATAGGATCATGAACGTTTGTTAAACGTCTACTATCAACATCTAATTGATTGTCATATGTTAGTTTCAGACCAAGATTATTTAAATGACATGAATCGTACACTTGTCCGAACTTATTAACACTCATCTTAATTATGATTTTTATTTTGTTTTTACTTAATTTTTATAGTTAAAAAGTCACGTGATGGTTTTTCAATGTAGCCTTCTTCGAATAATTCTTCTATAATTGATATAATTTCATTATCGTGACCTGTATGACCAGCTATCTTTTCAGCCCATAAAATTTGCAATTTGTATATTAATTCATGTACATCATTCCAATACTTGTATTCAATAGATTTTGAATTTACCGTTTTAAACAAATTACCACCACGTTTCTCTTGTTCAATCAAACTATGTTGAGAATTTGTAGTAGATTTTTTTAACAACGGTTTGATAATTTCTTTGTACTTTTTACTTCGTGTACCCATTAATTGTTCATTAGGATCGTTAAAACGTCGAGCTGCATTTGTTTGATGTAAGATACGTCTGTAGTTGTTTTCATCACTTGTCGTTATAACATTATAATTTGGATTATTCATTACTAATAATTCATATAAACCAGGTGTACCTTCATATTTTACATTATCAATGACTATGTCTTTATTATCTAAATTTATTGGAGTTTTTCCTATGATCCACTTATCACTTTCCAGGTTGTAGCGAATTCCATAAGTATGATCAATCGCACCTTCAACATCATTAATCATCTTTTGAACATATAATCTTGGTAATTCATGATATTGCTCTAAAAAGTAAATGCCAGCAGGTGTATCTAAAATAGTTTGCATTGAAGTTCTATCATTTACATTAATATCTTCAGTATTTGTATCTTCAGTTTCAGGTTCAACAACTCCAACTTCATGACTATCCAAAAATAACGGAGAAATATTTTGAGATCTACCGTATTGCTTTCTATTTTGAGTTTCTTCAAGTTTGGGTGTTTCAAAAGTCAGCTTTTGTAATTTATACTTACTATGTTCATATGGGGTTGATGATATAAATTTTCTTTTTTCCTTTTTTCTTTTTTAAGATACTCCAAATTACTGTCGTCGTTTTTTTACATCAATTTTGAAACTATCTCAGTTAGTGGTTGAATTAACGGTTGGTATGTATCAGTAAACGTTTTCTCGCTAACAATTCGATTTTCTTTTAACAAGTTTAGTTTTCGTCTTATAGCATTTCTAGCTTTAACTAACTTTTCTTTTACTTTAATTTCATTAGGATTCATTTTTTTAAATAGGTATGAACAGAATAACCTGTTCGAGCAGTTCTAATAACTGTTAAACACTGTTTGAGCTGTATCGGTGATTGTACTTTTTAAACTGCTACAGGTGAATAAACTCATCAAATCCTCTACGATATCGTCCATGACTTATATCAACATCTTTGTTGATTGTTATAAAGTTGTGAGGTTGAATCCAACAATTAGAGCATAGTTCTCGAAACTGTTGAATACTTAAATTGCAACCTATATGATCATCATATATATGTTTGAGGTTAAGTTCATCTTGCTGAAATAATATAACTAAATTTGCATTATCTCGAATAAGTTGCTTTGGCACTTTACTATAAGTTTGACATAGATAAAAACAGTCAATAGAATTATGTCTACCCATACTAAAATAGGCTTTTACGTTATCTTGTTTTTCACAAGCTATATCATCAAATATGAATATTGAATTCGGTTTTGCTTTACTTGGATGCATTATATCATCATTATTAGTAAAGGGAAAATAAGTAATGCCTTTAATAGGTTTTAACACTTGTTCCAAGAACTTATATTTGCTTTGATTTAAAGATTTCGAATATACGTAAACGTTTTCAAACCTTAAACCATTTATATCTGTAATTAAATTTAACATTACGTTGGTTTTTCCACAATTTGACGGTCCGCAGATAATACATCGAATACTATTTGGTAGCAAAGTACCATGTTTAGCAATCTTATTTGATTCGTTAATGTCATAATTAAGTACGGATAGTTTACACTTGTGTCGTACAAACTTCATCATACACTAAGTAAAAAATTAAAACACGTTTACATTTATTTACAATACATGCTTTATTTAACTTAAAAAATGATACATTTTATAGAAACTATAACCTAATTTATAATCTTCTAACTTCTCCAGTAAGTGGATTGTATTGCATAATCACATCATGTAAAATGAGACAAAAAGCCACAGTTCCGCTTTCAAAATCTTTTAATGATTCCATTTCAAGTTTAACATCTACTGTTGAAGTTTTCAAATTTTCGTTTTGTTTTGAACAATCGATCACAAAAATTGGATATTTTTTAAATTCGGCATAATTAAACAAAGGCTCTTTAATACCTTTATTATAGTAATTCTGTTGAAAGTTTATGTAATTATGATATGCTGCTATGTACTTATTAGTTCCAAAATTTAAATGCATTGGTTCATATGGAAAACTTTCCGAGTTAAGATGAAGTTTAATATTTGCTATATCAACATCACTAACATCAGCTGCAATTTCAGTTGTAGAGCTTTTCTTGTGTTTTTGAAACGCTACAATTATCCATCGAGGTTTCTCTAATTGTGTTGAAGTTTTAACAGACCATATATCAACTTTTGTAGGTTTTAATGCAGGTAATTCATATATTTCCCACTGTCTAAATGGCATATTAATTAGAGCGTTGTTGTTTAATTGATTAAACAATTCAATCTTTGCATTATCGCTGAGTGTAATATGTGGAACTTTCCAAGCTATTTTTGTTACACTTATGGAACCTGTGTCAGTACCTTTATAACAATCCAAATCGGTGCGAGATCGAACTAGTACTAGTTCTTGACGCATGTTAATTATCACATGGTTATAGTCTTCTGCAAACCCAAATATGTGCTTCAACGGAATGCTTACACTAAATTGTTTTTCTAACGGTTTAGTACTATTCTCGTATATTATTGGTAAGTCTTCATTACTACTAGTCCACCCTGCACAGCTTAATGCTTTACTTTCATTAGGTGTATATGAAACATATCCTTTAATAGCTGAAGTTATACCAGGCAACCTGCATACGTCAACTTTTTGTCCATTCAATTCATACTTTATTTCTTCAAATAAAAAACAAGGAAAATTGTTTGTTAAATTAACCTTTTTAGCAGTATCCTTATTTTCCACTTTATGTATAAAATTTCCTTCAATATAAATAAAACTATCGTAAGTTGATGTGATTAAATCTTGACTTTGTATTACTATTCGAATTTCATCTGAATGACCGTAGTTGCTTGATCCGTATGGTAAATACGTGTGAATGTCATCTTTACTAATTGTTTCATCAAAACGAATTTTTTGAAAAATGTTTAGTTGTTCCATGATTTCTTATTTCACTTTTAACCCAATCGAGATTAAAAAATTTTTTTCTGATTGTGTGAGTCGTTGGACCCTTGGAGAGCAACTAGTATATATCCTGTTAAGACTATTTTCTTTATAATTGTTTGATTTTGAGAATTAAACTTTAAGCCCATGTTGTTTTAACTCTAAATGCACAGTAAATGGTTCGTCTCCAAAATCAATCAATGTTGCCTGCTGATTAACAAGATTGATAGTTATGTTGTTAATTATTTCAGTGTTAACAAACAAGTAAAGAGGATTTGTTGGTACATTGACTAGTCTATATCCAGGTGCAACTGAAACTGGTATTTCATACAATATACGAGCTGGTACGCCATCTCTGTACGATCCCGTAATAATATTGCATTCAATTTGTATACTAGTAAGATTCATAATGTTGACATTTGTATCTGATTTGTGCATCTTATGAGGAATTAATTGTCTAGGTGAAAATCCAAGCATGTGACCAATACTATCAGGTTTAGTAAAATCAACTTGATATTCTGATTTCAATTCAACCTGTTGCGTACTAGTGTTTGCTCGTATATATATAAAATTTTTATACGGTATACCTAATTTTTCTGCTATTTTTTCTTGAATTACGCGGTTTAATTCCTTAATTTCGTATGCACCGTGTGGTATGGATAATGTCACAAGTTTTTTATTTTCCTTATAAAAATGAAACATATCTCCACCAAATGTTACATTTCGTATCGAATTACAACCAAAGAATCCGATTAAACCAAGTACGTAATTATACTTAGCATCTAATTCAATTGGTGGATAAAACTGGCAACTGAGCCAGTTTCCTCGTCCTGACAAACTAAACGCAAATGACATTACTAACCTAGTACACTTAAAGTTTTATATTTTATAGAGAAATTTTAAACAAAGATGTCCACAAATTACTGTATTAAACTCTTGTTCTTTTTCATAATTATAGAAAATTTTACACCCCCAAAAATACTGTTTAACCTCTGTTGGTGGTTGAAGGTCACCAAAACTGTCATAGTACCAAATCGTTTTTCCTAGTTTTTTGTAGCAAACCCAATGACTACCTGGTCCGTTTCTATCATCTAAATTAATAATACCGGTTTCATTTATCCACGGCGTCTTAGGTAAGTTGTTACGCATAAAAACATCACGAAAGTAAGGTACACTTTTAGCGTAGTAGCGTAAGTCAACATCGGTTAAAGGTCTTTTGGGTAGTTTTAGAAGTTTTTTGAGTAAGGCTTTAAATAAATTGCACTTCCTGTTTTGTAGGGTTTTAAGTAAATTGCACTTCCTGTTTTATAAGGTTTTAAATATATACCGCTACCTTTCTTTCCTAAGGCAATTGCTTCCATTGTTTGATTATGTCGTGCGCTTTCTTCTAGTTGTTTTTTTGCTTCCTTTGCATCAGTAATTGCTTTTGCAATTCCTGAAGCTCCACCTGCTAAAGCACCTGCAGCAGAAAGACCAGCAAATAATGGTATTAAGAATGGTAAAAAACCACCTTGTTTTGGTATAGGAATAATGCGTGGGAGTTTTAAATTTTTATCACCAATCGTTTTTATTACACGATGAGCAATTGAAAGTGCATGTTTGATGGCTGTACCTAATCCACATCCTTGTTTATTACGACACAATGTTTTAATTTTTTTTAGTACAGATGATTTAAATGATTTTTTTTTCTTGTTTCCTGTTTTTCTTCTTTTTTTAAACCCTTTTCCTTTGCGAATGTGTTTTATTTTTTTTCTAGTACCCATTCCTAATTTTTGTTTAGCTTTCATTGCTCCCGTTACCAATAACGCGGATGCACGTTCTCCAAAACTTGCGTTTTTTGATTTAAATCTTTCCCACGCTTTAGTTTCTAAAACCTTATCAGCCTGATGTCTTGCACTTAATTCTTTATTATCTCTGTAAGCTATATCGTGCTCTTTACATGCAGCATCCAAAGCGTTTATTCCAGGATCACCTCTTTCTAAACGTTTATCTAATTTTGTTCCAGGTCCGCAATATTGGTAAGAAGGTAAATGAAGTTCAAACGGTAATTTATTTATTAGTTTATTAACTACACCTTCACCTTGAGACGTAATTAGCATGACTGAATAATATAAGTCCTAAAGTTATTTTTTATATACATTACATTTATTTTTCTTTCTTTTGTACTTCTAATGTACTTCTAATAGATTCTATAATAAGTGGTGTATAATAAAAAATTATTTCTAACATACATAATACATAATAAGAATTAATATTTAAGTTAGTGTTTAACATATCATACAAACGATTAAGAATAATATGATTACAATCGTTTAAATTTGTTTTACAACTTATAGTGTAAATAAGGTTATTGTAGAATTTTAATAGATCATAACTTTTAAGAAATTCTAACTTGTATTTGATTAAATATACAAGTGAAAATAAATAATCACAATCATTCTTATCTAACACGCATTGATTAGAACCACGTGAAAAAGATAGTAATTTATCAATAGTTGCTGTAACACAATTCAATTTAAACATTAAGTTTACATTGACATTTGTAGTTTTATAATGTAACACTTTGGTTTGAACTTCTTCATTTACTTGATTCCATTGAAAACTGTTTTCATAAACATTTGTGTAAAAAAATAGATCATAAATTTGTGGTTGCAATTCTAATAGCTCCAACCAGTCAATCTCAGCAAAAAACACATTTTTTTCATTTTCTAAAAGTCCAATTTTTAAAACAGGTAATAAATTTAAATGTATACTATAACCCATTTGCACAAATAACTTATTTGAAGTTGAACAATATAATGATTTGTAAATTAATCTCGAGTCTGAGTTTACCTGTTTGTTATAAATATTGGTAGCAAATGTATAATTATCAAAAGAAACAACACTACAACCACTAACGCCACTGTCACTTTTATCATCATCATCATCATCATCATTATGATAAATATCAGCAGTATTCGATCTTGATAAGTTCAAATCAATTGCATCTTTACCAAAATTCATAATAGGTTTGTTTCTGTTGCTAGCTCTAATTATAAATTCTGAAATTTTTTTATATGGAAAGTATTTAAACATACTCACTGAACAATCTCTTTAAAACTAAATAAAAACTTTATAAGGTTACAAATTTAAACTATTTTAAATATTTTATTAAAAATAATTTTTATTCAAAAAAGTTTACATAATATATTATAGTAACTACAATATGTAAAACAGAATTTTTATATTATTACTAACTACAATTCGTAAAATATCGTTATCGTTTATATTATTTCTATCTTCACCTTGGCTGATGATGATGTATTTTCTTTATTGACCAATGCTATTGTATTTTGTTTAAGCTTGTTTAGTGCATCGTCGTCGAGTACTTCAGTCATCCTTTTAGGTAAAAAAATTTTATAATCTTTCGTTATAAAAATTATATATCGACCATATTGTGATATTCCAGAATTAATTTCTTTAACAACGTACCTTTTGTTAATTTCCATATCTTGCACTTTTAATATTGGTAAAGTCTTGTAATCAAACATACCAACTTCATTAACAGCAGTTAAAATATCTTCCATAGTTTTTTGTTCCATTTTTTTCTATTCTGTTATTAAAGTTGACGTTATTGTGTAACTATCAAAACACAACTGTATGTCAGTGTGCCAAAGTAAACACCTTAAATATGTAAAGAAACGGAAACGGATAATCGTAAAATTAATTTAAATATCAGTTTCTGGAAATTTTCCATATAATATTATTTTACTTTTATCATACATTTAACGCTTTCTTTTCAAACCACACAGTCAGTTTTATAAATTTTATCAATTTTGGGTTTTTCCCTTGAACCACAAGTTTGTCGGTTTTATAAATTTTATCAATTTTGGGTTTTTTTCCTAAACCACAAGTTTGTCGGTTTCATAAATTTTATCAATTTTGGTTTTTTTCCTAAAACCACAAGTTTGTCGGTTTCATAAATTTTGTCAATTTTGGTTTTTTTCTAAAACCACAAGTTTGTCGGTTTATAAGATTTATCAATTATGGGTTTTTCTGAACCACACGTTTTTTGTTCTACTTAGTTGTTAGTAGTGTGGACTTTTTTCTTCTTATAATTTCCATCTTCGATTGATATCAATCTTGCAAACAAATCTCGCAGCTGTTCCAATATGCTTTTGTTTGGACAAATTATATTAAACACTTCTAATTTATTTCGTCCTGTTTTTATTAATGCATTTGTAAATTCATTATATTGATAGAAAGCGTTTTTGTTAAAGAAATACCAATTACCATCAATATATCTAAACACATTTGAAAAATCTGATGGTAAGCCAGTAAACTCTTTACCTATCAACCCATGCTTTATTACTTTATAATCACATTCACTCACTTCGGCAAAATAAAGTTGATCATAGAAAATATAAGTACGACCTGTGTAGGAATGTATTGCACCATGAATTGATATTTTTCGATTTGCAATTAATTTGCTTTTTGAATATTCCTTAACTAGTTTAAACGATGGATAAGACATTATAAAAATTTGATCATTTATAAAAAACACAATCTCACCATTAGGACGTTGATATACTGCATCAATGCGTTTAAAATCTTTTGGTAGAAAATTTAACCAATCCGTAATAATTAGAGGATCTCTATACATTCGATCATCCAATTCAATCAACCAAACGTATTTTTCATAAAATACGTAAATTTTTCCATTTACTATAAGAAACGTGTCAAGTTTTTGTTCAATTTTACACAAATCTGGTAGAGTAATCGTTTCCGATTCCGCTACCAGTTTATCATCTACTGTAGAAATTAATCCATTTGTAGGATTAATAGTAGTACTAATATCATTTTCAACTGCTACAATTGTTGTTGGAACTTGTATTATTAAATCTTTGTTCTTTTTTCCATATAAATTTTCTATCGCTAACTGATCATCAAACGGTAACGTATACTGATTTGCATTAAATGTAGTTTTTGGTTCCGCATAGTATGCAAACATTAAAGCATTGCGATCTCTAGAATGAGCGATACCTAATGAATGCCCAATCTCATGTGCTAACACAATAAACAAACTATGACGTTTTTTTGCTTTAGCTGCTGCAATATTTTCAATTTCCTCATCCCAATCAACATCTGCACTCAAATGTATTTCAATAGGTTTTTGATTTGTAGTTGGAAAAAATGCATGACCTAAAGTACCTTGTTCCATTAACCACCTACATTGTTCTAGAGTTGTGTGTTTAATATGTAAACGTTTTACAAAGGTAACAATAATATTAGGATTTACAAAACTGTGTTGTAATCGTATATTTCCATATCTTTCCCACATCTGAAATGCGGCTTCAACACATTTCATTGTTTTACTTGTTGCACCAACAACGTTCCATGTAATAACATGACTTTTCCATTTTAACCCTTTAACACTGTACGCCGGTATATCTTTTACACCACATCTAGGAGTTTCTATCAATTTTTTAGTTTCTTCGTTTACAGAATTATTTACAGGTAAACCGTAGTAATCTTGAAACGATTTCAAAGCAAATATATATTCAGCAGAACTTGCGTTTTGCCATGATAAACTACTGATATTATCAGTATCTTCAAGAAAACCATAAGTTTGGAGATAATTTATTGTTTTTATATAATCATTACAGCTTAATAATACATTTAGTAATTCTAATAAAACAACTAATACAAATACCACCACAACCTTTAAAGATCGTGCCATATTTATAACTAATTATAAAAACCTATTTTATTCTTACTTATTTGACTTCTTTCTGTTTACATTCCAAACAGTGTCTTACTTGTGGAGGTGGACCATCGATATGTACTCGTTGATCAGGTAAATTCCAATGTTTCGTGCACAACCTGTAACTCTTCATTTCATCATCATCTCTTATAAACGTAGGTAACTTCTCCCAAGCATCGTGAATTTCAGAATGCTTCGTATTATTCTTCAAGTATTCTTTCGATAACCATTCCAAATCAAATCGACTCATATTTTTTAAACTCCCTATTTCACGATGATTCACCATTGCTCTACATATCAAACTTGACACCATGAACTGATGAAAATGTATATTAGTGCAACAAGCACACGTAGACTCAACACCTGACATTTTGATTCTAACTTCTCGATTCTACTATTATCTTTTATTTCGACACCGAGCGCGAGCGCAGCCCCGGGCGCGCAGGTTCGGACCCAGGCACCGCCCAGGCACAGGCCCAACCTCCGGAGTCCGGACGCCGGAGTCCGGCCGCCCGAGTCTAGGCACAGGCGACGACGACGGCGGCGGCGGCGGCAGCGGTGACAGCCTCCGTCTCACCACCACCACCATCCAACACCACCACCACCACCCCAACACCCTCCCCCAAAACACACACATACACAATACACCAATCACAACATGACCACGCCCCCAACATAACCACGCACCCTCCCTCCACAACACCTACCAGACATTGAACACACCCCCACCTAAACACACAAACGATGAAGAATGGACACTTCCGGTTTTTTCATTTCCGGCCATCCGACGCGCTGAAGAATGGACACTTCCGGTTTCACTTCCGGCCATCCGACTCACTTCCTGTTCCAGAACATACATAGGTTATACTACTATTGCATTTTATTCATTTTGAAAAGAAAATATTTATTTTTGTAATTAGCACAAAAACTAAAAGATAAACATAACGCACAAATCTTTACACTAAAAGAAACCACAAATATACGTGTGATGGAATAATAAGTGTAATCTAAACAAAGTCATTACAAATTGAAACTTTTTAAAGGGGTTGCTGAAATGCGAATTCATTCCTTAGCAATGTGAAGTACAGCATTTTTAGACATTATGAAATCTAATTCTAACAATCTTACGTAGATCAAAACTATAATTCATGTGAATCTATTTCTGAAGAAATCGCATAACATGGCAGTAATTTGCACTACTAAATACACGAGTAGGCCGTTTTATCTATTCTAATACAACAAATCTATTGAGTAAAACTAATAAAATGTATAAACAAAGAAGCTGAATAAAACAAATAAGTCAAATAAAACGAATAAGTCGAATAATACAAATACAACGATTTTTTTAAATAATATTATTCCAAACCAAATAGTATTTTTCTACAAATATTCAAATAATAGAAACCTTGTTTTTGCCACCTTTTGTTTGACTCCAGGGACGTAGCTAGAATTTTTACGTAAGGTGAAATATTATTGGGTGTGCCCTAAATCCAATGTTTTTTATGACATTCAAAAATATTTTGAATTAAAAAAACTTACCTATTGCAAAACAATTATCTTATTAGGTTTATGGAATCAAATTTCAGAATAGCTAGGTATTTAAATCTTTTGTTACTCATTTTATTACGAAGATACGTTTTTCAAGTCTTAGGCAAAAAAATGTACGCTTACAGCCCGCACTAGAAACAGGAATAGTGCTAACCGTCACTATTTTCTTGCAAATATCAACCGCAATCAAGTTTAGTATATGATTGCTTGAGGGACTTTACCTCTAAACAATTTATGCATATCGATTTTAGACTCCTTAAACAGGTTTTTAAGATATGAAAGCAATGCTTAAGCATTGATTTTCTTTGCAGCTCGATATGCAATAAATCTCTCATGAATAGTGCCTTGTAAGTAATAACGAATTACAACCGATGTTTGTTAAGTTTTTGCCATGTGTTTAGTTTCGTCACAAATTATCGCACTGTTAATTTAAGCACCAATTTGATTTAGTACCATTCAGAGTAAATGAACAAGATCTCGTTTTTTGGGGGCTAGTAGATTTTGCGTTCCTTGGCACTTCATCCACCAATTTTTTTTAACCACAGAAATGAATATGTATAGCGAAAAGATGTAACATCTCAATAAAATTCTCTCTGTTAGAATTGTCCTGGCTTTCATTACATCCTTTTGTAAAATGTTTTGTGTTGCAGTAAAAATTAGAATATCAATAATCACACCTAAATAGTTTTTTTTCCACAAACACCAAATTTGCCTCATTGATTTGACTTTCGACTGATAGTTGTTTCTATTTTTTACTTTACAACTATGATACCACTTAATGTAACATTTTCTATGTTTACTGCAACGATCATGTTGAATAAATCCTAATTCTATTTCTAATGCTTTCTTTCAATTTTTAAAATCGACGGTAACAAACACATAATTGAGCCCCAATTTATCAAAAAGTGCCTGCAAACAAAACAAAATGCGGCATCGGAGATCACACTATATTATAACCAGTCCGGATATAATTTGAATCAGCTACTGTTAAACTGTCTTTCTCTATTATTAATTTTTGTTTTGAATAGAATGTTATTAGTAGTTGCATTAGTCCATCTTTATAACTCTGTGAAATATCACCACTACCCGGCGCTTTTTTCTGACTTCCCTGACTTCTTGTTGGGTTCGTTACTGCTGTTTGGATAACCATTCTTCAAAATCCACTGTTTCCTCAGATTCAGATTCGGTGTGAATCAATTCTAAAGTCAAATTAAAATTTGGGGTGGGTTCACCGTTCCCCACGTCTTCGCCTGACTCATAGAATCATGAAGCAAAGCGCTAACGACTAATAAATGCAATTTCTAACCAGCATACACTTATGAAACTATAAGAAAAGGTTATAAAGTGTATAAATTAAACGTTGCTTTTCAGAAAAAGCTTCTAACAACACCAAAAGAAGTATAAATAGTACGGTAATAAAAGAAATTATAACGTTTATCATTGCAACGTTAATTCGTTCGTTACCGCTAGAGGCGCTAGAATCTTAAATTGTAAATGCTTATTCTATGCCATTTTAGATTCTAGTAGAGTTTCAATCTAGACTATTTTAAACGTTGATGTCAGTGTTGAGCCGTCAACGGTAGCACAAGTCGTGGCCGATAGAAAAATCCAAAACTTCTTATTCGACGGTAAACTGTTCGCAGGGTTAGAGGACGACTTTTATGACGTAACTATTGATTGGAATTGATTTGATACTAGAAAATAACAAAAAAAATGGGGGTCGTAGACCTCACTTATTTGCCTCTGTTCCCTAGTTTTTTGTCTACGACGATTCTGACTTTTTCTAGTCCATGCTTGATAACAGCACATAAAATTGGGTTGGTTTCAGTTAAAACAATTTGCAATTTCTCTGTACGAAAAACTACCTTTACGTAAATCAACAATTCGCCATCTGTCGAATTTGCTTAATGGGCGGTAATTTTTACGCTGTCGTACTCTAGGCGTAATCACACTCTCAAAACACGTTAAACAGAAGAACCATAAAAGATAACAATATTAAAATTAACCAAGACTTGATCAAACATCACACAATAATGAAGTAGTAGAAAAAAAAACACGACAGATACCACTTGATTCCTTTGAATAAAATTTGAACCATTTACAGATTATATTTCTAAGCAATGATGTTTTATTGTTATTATAAGAGTATTTAACGTATGTTAAAAAATTCTATAAGTTTAACGATAAAATAGTTTTTGATCAATACATCAGTGGCGGTTCGTTAGGCCGGGGTTTGGGTGGGCTACATTTTTCAAAATGCTTATAGGTAATGTGAACGTTTTTAGATATCACTAAATCATTATGGTAGATAACTACCATAATGTTTTGGAGTTAACAAATAAATTCCGTTAAACAATATACATGCAAAAACTTTGTTTTTTAATTTTCTCATTTAAATGTCTCAAGTCTGTACTTACATCCTGACTTGGCAAAAAAAACAAAGCATTTATCGTATTACATTCACATGCTACTTATTCCTATTATAAACTGTATTAGAAAAATGTGTAAAAAATTACGTTCTGCAGTTTTATCTGCTTGATTTAGTTCCAAATTTGAAGTAGGCCTTCTGAGAAATTTTATTTTAACCTTTTATTGGCTTAGTCTTTATTGATTTTTCGAATAAATACTAATGCTAATTATTGTGTTTGATACAAGGACTTTAGTCGTGTCGATTTTTACAGATCTTTTCTTGGCAGGAAAGATGTTCTAAAGACAATAACATAATTTTGTTGTAATTAAAAACATAATAATTATGTGTTTACTAAAAGTAAATTTAATATAGAAAATCGTTGCAAAAAAGATTTTTGGTTTAGAATTTAATATTTGTTTTTAATGGGTTAAATTAATTTTCTTATTTTAAAACTATCTTTAGCTTCCCAAGTAGCAAAAATCAGTTACAAAACGGTTGTAAAACTCTCTTGCAACTATGGTTTCAGTAAGGTATTTAGTTACAGAATAGTTGCTGAGTCTTTCCTGATACGTTTTCAATATCGGATTTGGTCAGTTGCAAGGCAACTGCAGTAATATTATAACCGTTTTACAACGTGTCTGAAACCGTTGCAATTATTACTTTGTAACTGTTTTGCAGCGTTGCTATAACAGTTTTTTACAAGTCATGTTTACCTATTCTGAATCGTTTCTGTAATGGTTTATCATCACGGTTTTGTAATTGATTTGTAACATTGTAGTTACCGTTTACAGCAACTGCGATGTAACTGTTTTGAAAACATGCTTATTACTTTTATTTGAAACTACTTTATAACCGCTTTTGTTAAGCAACTTATCCAAGATTTTAGTTACTAAGTGCATCATAAAGATTAAAACAAAAGTAGAGATAAAAATATATTAATAAATTGATACAGATATATAAAAAATTATAATAAATGTACATTATTTAAATTTTTATATTTTCTTATAGAACTAAATTCAAACAAAAAAGATATAATAAAAGAATTTTTACATCTGTTGCAAGTAGGTACCAGTAAACAGGTTTTTACGGCAAATTTTCAAGAAAAGCGGATTATGTCTATTATTTATAAATTTTGTAAATAGTAAATGCATAAATTTTGTTAAGAGAAAAATGTCTTTGTGTTGAAAGACCATGGCGGATTAAGATATTCCTCACGTGTTATATGTAGTTTAATGCGTCTAAGTAATTCTTAGTTAAATATTTGTATTAGGCTACAAATGCACATGTGCAATTATAATCGGTTCAATGATCATAATCTCGACTGGTTTTTTAAATATTATAGGTGTTCGCAATGGCGATCTAATTTACACGTTCTGGTCACTGTGTGTAATATTGTAATGTCCTTGCAATCAAATTCTATTTTATCCTAGAAGAAAATAAAATCAATTTAAAATTTGTTTACTTATAATTGGCAACTAATTCTTCAACGTTGATTAAATTAGAAACAGTAGTTTAAATGCACGATTAAAATTATAGTAATATAATATACCAATAATTGTACTTACGTAGTTTTGAATTAGAAACACTTTCGGTACTGTTTATTCGATAATGATAATATATATATAAAAATCTCGTAAAATGCACTTCTTCTGTTGCTGTTTGAACGTATAGATTAACACTGTAGTGTAGTTTTAGAAATTCACACTTGTAACCATAGTTTCAAGACTGTTACACTCGAAACCGAAATGAAGGTTTTAATGTCACTAAATTGACGCTGTAGTTACATAAGGGTTTAAGAAAAACTTACTTATAACCATAGTTGTAAAATGGTTATTTCTGTAATAGATTTGAAACTTCCGTAAATTACGAAAGTTGCTGCTACGTTGCTGCAACGGTTTATTTACCATGGTGCTAATGTTACTAATTTGCAACTGGTTACAACGTAACCACGGTTACAAAATGTTGCTTGGGTTACTTACAATATATGTATGTACATAATACATTTGTGTACTGTTAATAATAAATGCTAAAATAATAAACACATATTAAATCATTAAAATTTTCCATGATTGAATTTTCATTATACAGTTTGAAAATTCGGTGTTTGAAACCTATTTGTCCTAGTTTTGTGATTTCACAATTATGCAAATTGACAGTACTATTAAAGACTGCATTTTGCATTTTTTTGATTAATTGAAAAAACTTGCATTTTGCCAAAAAGGCAATAATAATTGCGTTTTTTTAATTTACTGTTTTCAATCGAAAATCACGGATTTTTGTTTTATATGAATTGAGATTTAATGTTAATAATGCTACTAAAAAGACGATTTTTTAGACACGGGTTCTAATAATTCTAGCCCAAACATAAAAAAATACCTGTTTGATATACGTTATATTGAGTGACAACCATATTAAATTAATGTTTTAGAGTAATAAAAAATAGATGATACTTATATTCTAAAAATTTGTTTCAAAATTTTAATTCATAGTAATTTGTACCGTCACTGCAATACATAAATAGCAAAAATAAGTTAATTCATGGGTCTTTGAACTGTGTGTTACCAAAAAAAGAAATGTATTAAGGACGTCGTCGTTGCATTTAAAATAAATATTTTACAGTATCGTGCTTGTAAGTAATACTTTAGAAACTATGCGTTAATAAGTTTTTAGTCATTGATTAATAACAAACACAAGGTTGTTCTTGCAAAATTAATGTTTTAATGTACTACTTTAACAAAAAATTTAAAATGTTATAAAGTTTTAAGAAGACAAACGGTTTTTTTAAATAAATCATTTTTTGCAAGTTAAACCAGTATTCATATACTTACTTTTTGCATAAATCAAATTTAGTTTTTGTTATTCTTTAAAAATAATTTTAGATTACATTATAAACGATGTATTTACATATACATATATCATATTAAACTATGTTTTAGCGGTTTTTGTTAAGTTACATTGTTTTAGATATAATGAAATCTAATTTTATCTGCTGTAAGTAAATTTTATTATTAAAATTTTTTTTTATTAAAAATTTTTGTTGTGTAATAAAAATTACGCAATTTTTACATGAGTTCTGAAACGTGTTTAATCAAACTAGATATTATTAATTACTCGTGTTTAACGTTACCGCATTCTGTTGACAAAAGTATTGTTAGTGGTCAAAAAACAACACAGAACGGCATTGTTTTAAATAGTTTACTCTAGCATAGTTTCTGTTATGTTTACGCCAATTTGTTAAATGAGGTCTTTTCTATAAATATGTGGCAATTTGCATGTAACTATTTTCTGGAGCATTTTACACAATGTTAACAAAGTTCGTTTGTTTGCAGTTTTAACTTTGTTAATATTTAACTTTAAGTTTCGAACATAATGACAAAATCTGTGTGCATTTGAATCTTTTATTGTTTTTATTTTAAAAGCTTAGATACTACCGCACATTAACGACAAAAGTTTACTGCATAAGTAAAAATAAAAACTAGTTTAGTTGAATTTACGTTGGTTTAAAAATAACGATTCTGTATTAGTAAGAAAATTATTACCAAATTGTAATACTGCTATTATAACTATTGTTTATAAAATATTTGAACGCAGTAACTATTCGTAAAATAAAATTTGACAGATTATTTGTAGATTCTTAAAATAATTAAAATTAACGATCAATGACTTATTCAAGTAAAAAGAAAAAGTGAATTATTTTGACATTTTGTGAATAGTCATTTAAAACTTAGGTAATAGAAAGGTAACTGTAAACTATTAAAGTGTTCTACTTGTCGATTTAATATGTTTTTTTGAATAGTGCAGTTATCAAGAATCTTTTCTATTGCGGATGACGGCGAGGCTTTGCATGTAAATATTAGTCGGTTTGTGTTTTCTTCTAATATACTTTAATTTTTTTTTAATTTGTTATCGATTTAAATATAAAAAATTAATATAATAAATTCATTTGTTTAAACCAATATTAGCTTTAGCGTAAACTACCTTTTATGAAAGAAAAACGACAAATTTCTAGAACAAATAATTGTAATCTTTGCAAATGCCTTGGGCTTAAAGTAAAATGCCTAGTATTTGAACTATTTATTTTAAGGTTTATAAAATCTTCATTTATTAATGTTTGTTTATGTAGTATATTTGTTGACGGTTGCTTAAACTTGTTGATATTATCTATAAACAATTATAAAATTGACAATACATTTAATACTAATGACTATGTTATACGAAAATAAACAAAACTTTAGCTTTTAACTGTTATTAATTATTATTTATAGTAATTACTATAGTATGTATTTAATAAATTTAAACAACGAATTTCTGAATAAACGTTTTATTAATTCTATCCATTATAATCTACAATAAACAGTAATTATAAATTATAAGTAATATGCATGTTTTACCTGTTATAATACTTAATTAAATGTCTACGCATTCTATCATATTATAACTATTTGCTCATAGAAACATAAATGTGTAAGCTTAAAATGTTTATAAAACGCATCCCCTTTTATCTTAATGAAATTTAATTGTACTTAATATTATTTTGAAAGTAGAGAATACGCTTATGCTTTACTTTAGCGTTTATTTTTTTAGTTTAAGTTAACGCTACATTAAATTGAAATAAATGCATTTAACGTGCACTGCATTAAAACGAATTGTTAACTTGATCAAACCCAAGAAAATATCAAAAGAAACTCGACAATCAATAGCAATTCCCTTCTAAGCTCAATACCTCCCACGAGAGAGTTCTTGTAAGTTCAAAACTTAGTGTCAGAAACGAGCCCGCACCGAGGCTATTCAAAGACGCAACAAGAAACTAAATTGAACGGAAATTTTGCCCGGCCTTTAATCGAGCGGTATAAATACCAACAGTTTGATAAAGACGTGTTTTTGCTGTTTCCGGTTTGTTTTGTTTGATTTTTCAGCTTTTATTATAACATTTGAAAAAGTATTGCTGGTGTTGAATTAATTAATTTAAAGAAAAATAAATATTAATTAGAATGAGATGCAACAAATTTTTACAAATATGTATAAAATAGACACAAAAAAAGTATACGTTTTCAAAGTAAACAAATTGATGAAATATTGAATAATACAATTTTTTAGGATTTTAAATAATTAAAGAAACACTTAGATAACAAAAGCAAAATATATAAAACTCGTTTTACAACAAATCTGTTATTGTAAAAGTGTTATAATAACAAATAGTGATTAATTAAGTTACTGTTTTTATTATTTTCAAAATTTGGAGGATAGTAGTAAGTTTGCTAATTGTTTAAATTTCTAGTTAAGAAACTTGACCCATTTTTAAAAAAATGTAGGTTTAGCAATCAGTGTTGCAACTTGTTGGTTTTCCACGCAACTTTATATCGTATTTTAATCGTTTTTAAACTGTCTTATACAGAAAGTTTGTCTTTTAAACTCAAACATGGGAATGAGGAGGAGGAAGGTATTGTAATATATAAAAAAGCATTTCTATATTCTATACCATTGCTTGTTTTTGAGTTATTGCCAAAAAATTAAACATTTTGAATTCTGTTTTTATTGTTTTATTTTAAATCTAAGAAATTGTACTAAAACAAAAAATATGATGTAATCGCGTTTTTTAAAGTCTATTATATCGCTACAACTTTTTATTCTTTATGGTCGTCATTCTAAATTTGTGTATTTTTAAATAGAATTTGCTTTTGTTCTTTGAAAAATATGATATATTGAGATAGACCAATTTAAATTTAAATCCTTAAAGACATGTAAAACTACACAGGCGTCATCTAGCGAAGAAAAATAACGAAATCTAAGAATCTGAAAACGCGCATGTATTTCTTAGAAGAGTGGGAGGTTTTTAAGGGTACCATACGCCGGGAAGCGGTCTTGATGTTAGGAGTGAATTTTGTTCGAGATAGCATTACGCGTTTTACCCTGAAAAGTTTTTTTGTGTTTTTTTTGTCAATATTTGTAAGTTGCTAGGTATGTGTGCAGAACAATTTTAATCCATGTAAGTCTGTCTGTTTTTGTATTTGTGCTTTAAACGGAAACCAGAGTAGTTTTTACATTTGTTTGAACAGATAGCGGGGGTAGCCATTTTATGCTCCCGTTACTTCTTTTGTTATATTATTTTTCTCTGTGCCAATTTATAATTCTTTTAAAAATTATGTTTAAACAAAACGTCGTGTAGACAAATGACGTAGCACATTTTGTTGTAACTTACTTTTGTTTGCTCAAATTGCTAAAAGTTAGAATTGTTTTATTCTATGATATATTTTCATGACCAGAAATAACCATATGTACATTAACCGGTGCAAAGACTGTTGTGTGAATTGCTTTGTCGAATGTAAACCTAATATTTTATTTACCGTAAGGGGCATAAAACATATGGCTGCAGGTAGTTCTCATACTATGAGGACCCTGTGTTTTTTTTGTGAAGTAGCGTATTTTGAATCTATGATATAGACAAGTGCCTACTTCGATATATGTATTAAAGTCGCGGTAGGTTGCTTCCATGATAATGGGTCCTACATTTTATAACATTTGCCTGATATTATTGTGTGTTTATTGTATGTGTATTTTGTGTATTATATGTGTATTTTTGGCATTCCTGTTTGTCCCGACTAATCAACTAATAGCTGAATTGCATCCCAAAACTTCAGTACCCACCGATAGGCCGTCGGTTAACTAACTCTTCTTCAGTTTAATATGATGTACATATGTGCATGTGTTTATGTGTCAGGCCGAAGCATTTATGCGGTTGGCTTTTGTTAAATTGCTTTTTTATTGTGTATCTTGAAACATAACTACTTCACACGAAGTTAGTTTATTAGTAAAACTTCCATAATAGTAACGTTCAAAACACTACTGCCTAGTTAACCTCACTTTTCAGTTTACATTGCTTTGTTGCCAAGCTTCTATTAGTTTCGCCGTGTTGCCATACTTGCTTTCTATATCCAAATTATGTAGTTTATTTGTATTAACACTCTGTTCAAGGAGCGGAAGGGTTTCTTCGCTTTGTTCTTTCCCTTCTACGACGGGTCCCACCAAACAAGCAAGGTCTCGGTTAAGATTTAACGAGTTAAATCCGAATAAAAATTACGATTCATTTTTTTTATTGTGTGTTTTATTTAACCTACTACAGCCTTCCCACATATCGAGAGTAAGCAGTGTATAACGAACTTAATACAACGTAGGTAGAGGGAAGGGGGGTAGCTAGACGATCACAGCCACAGCGAGATGTCGCTGCTCTTTGTTTCTTCGCGGGTTTTAAATTTCAAACGCAAGTGGGTTACATCACAATTTTATACATGTTTTATTTTTACTTTAAATTAAATTTAAAAAAACAACTCTTGCAATAAGTGCATTGGAAACAAAATTTCCATTTTGATATAATAAAACCGAAATTCAAAACTTTTTGCTATAATGCTAAATCTAAAAATGATACAATAATTTTCTCAAAGTACTTGACCAACATAAAGATGAGCTCAAAAAACGGACACCCCTTATGTTGCTTACTTTTTTATTGTTAAAACGCTCAACAGATAAAAATAAGAAATTACATTAAAAATCCGATGGAGTTTCCAAAATTATTGTGTACTAATAATCTTCTTATTTCAGCGTTTCAACTTTGTCTGTATGTTTTATGCGTACACAATTTATTATTTTTAAAGGCCATCTGCTATTGTTGATATCAAGATAAAAAATTTTTTTTAAATTACTTACCAACTGACAAAACAATAATTTTATAGGTTATCTAATACATTATTATAGACCTTTTGCCAATAAAAAACGTTAATCGAAGCATTTAGCAGTATCTGATAAAGAATCTATTCTAAATATCTATAAAAGTCAACCAAGTAGTTTGAAAAGAGATTATAGTAGCAGGTAACGTAACCATTTATGTTATTTGCGTTTGTATATACGTACATGTAAAGATTTATATTAACTTTGCTTATACATATAAGTGTTTTGTATCTACTATATACAACGTTCCGGAGTTGACTGAAGAAAGTTCAGGTTAGTTAATTTGTAATGTACGTTATTTTATAGACACAGAAAAATAAATAGCAACCGTATGCAATTCTGAAAAAAAATTATATCATAGAAAAAAATCCAACTTCCAAAACTAAAAAATTTGAACATTTCAGTAACAAAGTATGTGGTTAATAAAATGGCAGAATCCAGTAAACAAGTTGTGCTATAATTTCCACCATATCACTGTGAGTTGAATTTAATTGAATTAATATGCGCACAAATGAAAGGTGGTAGAAAAAATACATCATTTAAAATACAAAATACAGTCGAACTCCTATATAGTGATGTTCAAAATTCCCTTCAAAAACATCATTATATAGAAACTTCATTGTATAGAATTTACACTTAAAAAATAAAACACAAATTTAAACGTACATAAGAAATACATATTAATTATAAACACTTTCGTTTTGTCATTTTTAACCAACTTTACACTTAAACAACTTGAAACGAAAAAAGTGCAAATGAAACGTCTTCAATAACATGACAATGCATTTCAAAACTCGAAGGAAATTCTATAATCCTCTAAACACTCATTTATGTCATTTACAAATGTACAGAATTTTTACCACCATTAGTAATAGCCTTTCTGTATTGTAAATTAAGAAGTCTTATAATCCGCTTATCCGTTTAACAATGCGGTATTGTAAAGGTAAAGTAAATTGTACGTGATTCATCATATTTTAGAGGTGTTTTTACACGCATTTTAACCCGAAGGTCAATATCATAAAGAAAACATCACTAAATAGAAAAAATCATTAAATAGGAGTTCATTAAATGGAGGTCCGACTGTATTAAAAATCTATTTCTTAAAGCAATAGCCAATGTTTCTGCAGGTAATTGAAAAAAATCTATACAGCGTTATGTAAATGTAAATACTTGATAATTTTATACAGGGTGTATCTGAAATACAACTACAAACCTAAAGAGTAGTTTTCTTGTGGCATTAAATGAAAATTTTTCCTTTAAAGGTTTGATCTAAACTGACTCAGTTCAAAGATGTTTGCTGTTAAAGTTTGCAGGCCGGTCCTGACTATCTAAGACATTGAAAATTGACTATTGATTGTAGCTATGCAGTAAATGGTGGGTAAATGCTGTAAAATCTGTAAAACGTATGGATGCATTGCGTTAGATATTGTTTTCTTTAATTTTCCATCATCTACAAAATAAATTGTTAATCAAATTATTAAAAGAGATACTAATGTTTATTTCTTAGCACTATTACTGACCTTGCTTAACAAAATGTACTTTGTGTACACGATCACGTTTATCTTCAGTTGTAACCAAAACAAGACTTCAGATAAATAAAGGCAAAATTCAGCTTTCTTAGAACTAAGACAATCTGCTTTATTTTTGTCTCGACTTTTTAACTGACTTTTTCTGTTGATGCTAAGTGATTTGTGTAAATGTACTCGTATTTCATAATATTTAATTTAAATTTTTTCTTTATTATGTAGAATTGCAGAATACAGCGATGTTGTTTTAATGTGCGGTGAGGTTTGGGAACTATTGCCCTAATTCATGAGGAGTCGTTGCTCTTAATACCCTGACGCCCTAAGGATAACTTTATAAAAGAATTATTACCAGTAATAGGATGATTAATTTTTTAGGCAACGAATACTTCTAAAGGTACAGAAAATAAACAAACTGTACGGCCAGCTTCAGATTGTAAAGAACAGGAAAAAATCAACAACAAAGTCAAAGTAAAATTACAAGAGCAATGCTTCTTTCTCAGGAAGCTATGAAAAATAAGATGTCAAACCGTGTTGAAGTTGATAAACAAATCATTAAATAACGCGTAGAATTAAAAACAGAAAAGCAGTCTTCAAAGAGGAAGATTCAAAACGCATTTGCCCAAAAGAATCATAGAGATTGTATGAAAAGAAATTTAGAAGATATTTGCCATGAAAATCCATAAATAAATAAAAATATATCCATGAAGAATCCTGTGGGACGTCCTACTCTAGAGATGATCAACTATTGCTATTAAAAACAATAACGGATAACTTTATTCAAGAGTGCAGCAGATGATAGAAGACGAACGGAATCTATACGCACTGTAAAAAATCTCGATGAACTCACACAAGAATTGCATAAAATAGGATTTGACATTAGCCGAGACATATATCGACAGTCCATATAAAGCTCACTCGGGCACAGACTGATCACCAGAAAAATCACTTAGATAGGAGTTTCGCCAAAACATTGATCCATTATTTAAAGAACATAGCATCAATACTTAGACCAGATCAAGTATTTTTCATATCTCAAGATGATAAAGCTCGGATACTTATTTATGTAACCGCGGCAAACAAGCAAGCTCCTCTTTTGATGCATATGGCATATAGAATCAAATTTTATTGATCACGATTGGGTAATCGCTGAGCGGCATAAATTGATACCATCAGTTTCTGCTGGTATCAAAATAACTGCCAGTATGAGATTTGCTATACAACACTTTAAGCGACACGATGTCGATGCACTGTTTATAGCTACAAATGCTTCTGGTAGAAGTGCGTATAACCAAGTAGAGCACAGAATGGCTACTCGTAGAGAGAACTCGTTGGTTTGATATTGCTTCATGACCATTTTGGGTCTCATCTGGATGACCGTGACATTACACTTAGAAAGATCCAATTTCGAGTTTGCCGGAAATGTATTAGCAGAGGTATGGAGTTCAATGGCAATTGATGGTTATCATGTTTCTGCAAAACATACTCGGTAGGGTCTTTGCTTACTATTGCTGACAAAGGGGAGGGGGTGTTATTAATTACAAAAATTATGTTTACGTAAAACTTGAATGGCCCTTAACGTGTTTCATAGTTCAGTCCATCGTGTTTTAAGAAATTATTATTTGTACCATTACAATGTCCAACAGTTATCAGCCACATGAGTTTGAATAGTTGCAACAACAAGAAACTTATATAGACCTTGACTTTAGTGCCAAAATATTATTTTCAGATGAGTGTTGTTTTACGCGAAATAGAGTGCTGAATTTTCACAGCAAGCATGTTTGAAATGAAGGAAACCCTTATGTGGCGTTTTTCTATTAACGTTTAGACGGGTATTTGAAGAAATAGTTTAATTGGACCGTTTAGTAGTCAAAAATGACAAAAATACTTGTTTTGCATATTTATTTTTCTGCAGTGTTTCTCATTAATTGAAGTATGACCGAATTGCCTTCATTTAAATATTTGTGAATACGTTATCTTTTAGGAATTATCTAGTGAACTTCTAAAGAATGTGCAGAATAGTAACTTGATTTGACCACAGTAATTTAACTACGCCTTATCCGATAACATTATTTAGCAGTTACTTTTATTTTTAGTGTCAGCAAATCGCTGAGAAAAAATTCGCACCTCTTAGAACAGTTTATTTATGTTTGTGGTTTCAACAACATTAGGGGACCTAATTAATAACAGGTCCGTAATTAAGATAAACCAAATTATTTTGTCCTATATTTGTTTGAGTTTTAACGTTGTCAAACACAGACTTTTATAAACACACTCAAAAGTTCTTCATAACTATAGAATACTCATTAACCAACTTAAAATTTTAACCATGATTTTTAAAATGTGAACTTACAAAAACACCAAAAAACAAATATGTTATTACAATCATATCAAATCAAAATTTGTTTGTGAAATTATAAAATTTTCTAGAAAGTCTTATAATACAAAAAATGTTCACATTTATTAAATCCCCCACATATTTTCCCGCCATGTTAAAAGATCAATGTTACGAAAATGACTTGCAAGCGTAAACGAGTTTCTGAACGACACTTGTATTTATATATAATAATCATATTATCAACAAAATTTTGATTACACATTACTTTTAATTATTAATTTCATAGTTTTATTTTTGTTTCTATTTTTTTTTAAATTATTTTTATTAACAATAAATTAACAAACAGTAGTTTTAGCTCGAATACAGTTATACTAAAAAAAAGTTTTTCCGAGTAAACAACGTTAGCAATAAAAAAAGCAAATATTTGGAAAAAATTACCACAATAAAATAAGCTCCGTTTTTTTAAGTTATATGCTAACATATAAAACGCAAAATGCATTTAGCTTAAAGCCACAGTAAAACCAACAAAAGAGAGGAAATAGACCGTCCAGGGATAGTTTCCGGGTCATTTAGTTTAGTGGTGGTTACTATAAATAAGCAATCTTTTCAAGGTAAACTACCACCTTTATCCAAATCATTATTTTTATAAAACTTATTTAATATCTATTAAAAATGGTTACATAAATAAAATGACGTAGATGTTTTTCTGAGTCTTTTTGTTGCATTACCTACTTTTTTGTATTACTAAAAACTACTCGTTTTTATTCTCAAGAAACGCTGCCATTAGTAGATTAAAAATTATAAATTGGAGTATTAGTTATTGGAGATGCTGCTGTAAGACGTAACTTTTATGTTGCAGGTCTACAGTGACGTTTTTAGTGAAAAATGTGTTGCATTGAAAGGATTATGAAATGTACTGTAAAAGTAACTCGTTCAAATGCCAGGATTTATTTCAATACGGGCAAATGTACAACTTTTTATTCTTTAGTTAAAAAAATGTTTAATATTAAAAAAGCATAGAAAGGAAGTTATAGTTTTTTCTCATTTTTAATTTTTGTGCAAATTAAATTCCTTAGCAGAATGGTTGTAATAGACGTTTTTTATGTAAATGTAATTTTTTTCCGGTTTTTAATTTAATTTTCTGCATAGTCCTGTATCAATTTGGTAACACAATGTGATGTTATACGTGGACGGTTCAAAGTCTTTGTAAAATAAGTAATAATATTTTAAACAATGTTTATAATGAAATAACGTAACAAAATTGTGTTTGTGGCGTTTATAAACTACACAAACTGTGTTATAGCATCGTTGGAAAAAAATAAGATCTAACACAATAAGAAGTAATTAACAAAGAATAAAAATTCAAAACAAATTTGTGATAACACAAAATCAATTGATTTTATAAGATCAGTTTTAAGATGTTGATAGATAAAAGCACGAAAATATAAATTTTTATTTACGCATTAAATTTTTATGTTTAATTTTACCTAATAATGTTAAATGTAAAATTAGTTTAAATTGGAGTATCGTTAATTAATTTAAATTCTACAAGCTTTCCAATAAACAGCTTTTTAGTAAATTTTGAAGTTTACCTTAGACTTGTTATATTGTTTATCATTACTTTAGTTATTTATTGTTGATAGTACAATTGAGCTGGTGCATATGTTGTATTTAATTGCATCGCCAACGCAATTGCTTCTGATGACTATAAACACGTGAGTTTAAATGCAAATTGCATTTAGTGTCAGAAACAAACATATACGTTTTATTGTTATTTGTATATTTGAAATGTTTTATTTAAACTATATATAACTAAATGAGTACATTTTTATTTGAATATTTAAGTTATGTTTAAAGTAACCCAAGTAACGATTATAATAAATTCAAAAAATTAAATTAATAAATCTTGTCTTACTAACTATAAAATTGTTTTCGTTTATATTTAGATAAATAAACAGTTTTGTTTTTATCTACTTGCATTTATTCTTATTAGTTTTAGCTAATTAATGTTAGCAAAAATAAATTAATTTCTTGTTGTATTCCATTACATTCTCTACTTATACTACAAAACGCTACGACGTTTTTCAGTAAATCTGTATAAATTTTATCGTTTGTAAATATATGAGACTTTTGAGGCTAATATTCTTCGACCATCATTTATGGTCAAAACTAATATTCCTAATTTTTTTTATAAATGCGTTTAAGCGGTTAAGTTTTAATGTTTTTTTTTCTACAGAAATAGGCAACTTTGGCATGGAGTATTTAGACTATAATGTAGCAGGAGACAATGTGTTTGATTTTTTTTTATAGAAAAATCTTTATACATTTTCACTTACATCATTTTTTGCACCAAAGTCACAAATTTTTCGTAAACGTGATAGTGTCGGGCTGTGAATTTGTTCGAAAACAAACTTTTGCACGTAATATTTGTTTAATTGAAATCTTTTTGATCTAATTTCAAGCAAATATTTAACAATTATTACGGTGGTTTTAAATGGGCAAGGCAAAACGTAGATTAATCGAGGCTATTAAAAAACTACAAAAATTAACTTTTGCATCTAATAATGTAAATAACTATTTAGATGTTAGTGGGAATTAAAAAATATTTTTTTAAGGATAATTATTTTGTACAAAGAATAACTAAAAAACTAAATTAATTTTTTTATGTTAAATTTAAGTAAAACTAAATATGAATGAGTCAATTTGAAAAATATCAATTATTATAAAATTTTGCTTTTACAGCCAGCAAATAAAAAAAGTTTATTCATGCCGATGCTTAAATTGTTAACAAGTACGAATTTGGTATGTTAATAGGATTTACACAGCAATCACATGTTTGAAAATAATTTGTAAGCATTGTTTAAAATAAATGATTAGATGTTTGATTATTTTCGTGAAGAACCCGGTATTTGAATTGACGTTATTCATTTCATGTATTTTGAATTTGTTTTGTTGATTTTAGATTGATTTTAATACTTAAGTTATTTTACGTTTTTAAATTCAAAGTTATAATTCAAAGTTGTGGATAAAATTTTGTATTTTGTTACGCCGTTTGTATTCTGTGATTTTGTTTATTTGACAATTTCTTTGTTTGATTAAAATTCCAGTGGTAATTTATGTTTCTCTTCTGAGATATAATTGTAATTAAATATATTTTAGCCGTTTGTTTATTTTAAGTTGGTTTAAAAGGTCTTTGTTTTAAGTGCATTCTCGGTGCAGTCGTACTTGATTTCTTTGTGTCAATCGTTTAGATTACGTAGAAAATTAAGGCATTATCTTAATAAATTTATGATTGTCTTGTAATATAATATTTTGTTAATTTGACATTTTTACGCAGAAATAAACACCGTGGCCCAATACTACGTTAGTGACGTTATTAGATGTGTTTGCATTTTTGTTGCACTTCTCTATAGAATTGTTTTCTTTCATGGAGTTTTGAACACAGCCATTGGGGAAATGGTAATCGAATAAGGTTATATATATATAGGTGATTTTGGTGATAAAAGTTAGTTGGCTGATAGTCGTACGAAATGACTTAAGTATCGGGATGTAGTTGTCAGGAGTTAAAGTCACCCTCTTTAGATGTAGAAGTATTGCGGAAGTCTTCAAAAATGGTACAGTGAATCGTTCAAGTGAAAAAACTTTCCTATTTCGTAAAATAATTATAGTTTATTAAATTCACTGTTTATTGGTTTGGGATTAATGTATCGTGGGTTTGCGAATACTTTGTGTTTTGCAATTCCAATTTTCGTCTTGATGGCGGATTATTAAAAATCTTCCGACGGTAAATTTTTCATATGGTTGTGGTACCCTATCGAAGTTCTTAAGAACACACCTTTACAAACTAATTAAGTAATATAAAAATTGCAGTAGAAGAATTGGTGGTTTCAATACCATTGTTTTAGATTAAAGCTCTTTTAATGTTTTTATAATAAAGATTTACGTTGATAAAATGCAAGATGTCTCAATAGATGTAATATGCAACAACAAATTTTGCTGCAAAATTTGTTTAATTATAAGAAATTTTGCAATAAAAAAATTGTAAACAAAGCAAATGTATTGTAACTTGACAATATTGTTGCTTAAAAAAACGTATAGAAAAAAATGTACAGAAAAATATTACAATGCAATTACAAAAATGAAGATAACGGTAATTAAGTGCTTTTACTTATAATTATTTTTAAGTATGTAAATTTTTTAATGTATAAACAAGTGATGTGCACTAGTGTTGTAACATATTGACACCATAATAATTAATTGTTTTTGTAAGATTCATTTTGTGATATTTACTATAATGTAAGTACAATATGTTTATGATTATTTTTTGAATATGCAGTTGTATTCAGTATAAGCTACAACACTAACCAAAATGTCTAACAAGGTAGCAACACTGTGCCAATAGATTATAATGTAATATAAAGTATAAATATACACGAATATTTGTAAAAACTGCATTAAAATAAGCATAAATGATAACGTACACATATCAGGCATGTTTGGAAGAAAGATTATGGTATATATAAAACTCTCTTATAAATTGTCACGCAGTTAAAAAAATTCACTTTAATTTTAAGTTAATTTAAATATGTTGTTATTAGAAATTAAATAATTTCGTTTTTGACTGGTTTTATTACTTAACCTGTCAAACATACAGATTTCAGTAATTATTGTAAAGTTTTTGAAGAACCAACTAAATCCTTATAATCATAAGTTTTTTGTAACACTGCACAAGTAAAAGTCTGATAAATTACTGTTGACGTTTTTTTTCTATCAAAAGCAAACTCTTCAAGAATACTAGTATTGAAGTTGCAAGTTTAATTTATTCTAATTACTTTAAACTTAAGTTCTCTAAAATATATTTATATTTCATTACAAGAAATTTACTACTGAATATCAACATTTGCAAACATAACCTTAAATATTTAATTTACAAACCAAACTTCTATACGTAAACAATTTTGTTTTCGAAACTTTAAATTTTACAATTTTAGTTTATGAATTATGCTTTTATAATATATTATCGTGTACGGTAATGACTTTGACCTGTACTAAAATTACTTTGGCCTGTACGAAAATAAAATTGAATCGCTTATTTCAGAAACAAGTCACATTTTGACAGATTTTAGAAAGTGAAAGAAATTTAGTTCGAATTAAGGTTGTTTCACAAATAAATAAATATTTTAAATTGTTATAAAGCTAAAAATGCTTACGGTACTTTTTTTTAATGGAAATTGAGCGTTACCATTGTTAGTCGCAACAATATAAGTTGGCAATATAAACTTGAAATGCTTAAAATGTGACTTAGGTTGTTTCTGAAATAAGCGATTTAATTAGTCAAACAAAATACACAACGTTGCTTAATCGCTAATAAACATACAATGTGTCGTATTATCTGATAGTCGTAGAAAAAAAAATTGTTATGTGTGTAATAATTGTAATAAACTTACTTTATTAAATAAGAGTAATTGTTTGGTCTATACACATTTATTCGGAGTGACCGTTAGATCAAAATAAATTGTGAATAGGTATTTCATGTAATATATACTATCTGCGTCATACTATACGTTTAAGAAATTGGTTATTTAGATTTTAGATACCAGCATACTGATTTTTTGCCATTTTTATGAAAGAAAGCTCCTTAACATTTTAAATTCAAATATTTATTACAAAAAAATGTAGGAAAATAATTTAAAATTCTCAAAACACAATAAATAGACAAATTAATATGTAAACTTAAATATACAACAATATCAAATTATACAAAATTTAAAAACAGTCGTATGGTAAACTATACAAAAATTGAATAACAAAGTATTCAAAAATATAAAAACTTATGCAGCATTTTCACATTAGTATTAAAAAAAATATATGTACGTAACTAATAAAACAAATTAATTATCGACATGTACAGACTGAATATTGACAAGCGTTTGATGTTTCGGCTAGCTCATTTAATTTTTACAATTGGTAATAATAGAAATGATTAAAAATCCATTTCCGTAACGTGAGAAAATTATTATTAGTTATGTACAGAGCGCCGACGCAAACATTACCCCTTGAAAATATGTGAAATAAATTAAAAAATTTGTGGTGGTAAAACAATTGTCCAATCAAAATTAAAGAATCCTAGCAGGTTTGTACTCATGTTTATGTATATAAATTATTGGTATTTTATATTCGACTTTTATTCATCTTTATTAAATAGTTTTTTTACGCGGCCAACATTGCAAACGCCAATATTAGTTCGTTAGTGTAGTTACGTAATGGGCGAAAAAAGCTCTAGTGTGGCAAAATGAAAACTAGAAATCTACATAAAGCTAAGTGTTCAAAGTCAATAATTATATTAGACCAAGTATTCGATAGTTGGAAAAGTCATTTAAAAACCTTTGAAACTCAGAATTGAAAAAAACGATATTAAAGTTAATCTCAAATTTGACAGATTTAGTAATAAATGTAGTACCAACATTATATTTCTAGTATTTTTTTTAAATTTTTTCCAAAAAGAATATAATTTTACAAAAAGTTACAGAAAAAATAATGTACGTTACTCTCGTCGAAAATTTCATATCATAACTCACTCACATGCAACGCTCGGCCATGCGGCCTCGCGGCGCATTAGCATTCGTTATGCTATGATATACTTTTCGACGCTTGTTACGTAAATTACTGTTGTAAAACAGTAAATGCAGAATACTTATTTTATATAACTGCAATCTTACATAATATAATAAATAATGGACAACGTTTGTTTTTGTTTCGATTTATTTAAATTTGTGTAGTTTCTACGTTTGTTTTTTTTATTACAGCAACGTCGATCATAATTCAATTTGAACAATAATGATTAGTTTGCAAAATATTAGTTAATTCTAATATTTTACTTTTTCAGTTTAAGTCGAAGCAACATTTACACTTATCGTAGAGTTCTTCGACAAGCAATAAAAACTGCTGATGTGTGGTTGTTTCTTTTAGGCAAAGTTACCGAATTTGTTGCTTATGCAACCGGAAAACTAACGTAGTTTATAAAACAAATAAGGTAAGTTAGTATATATTTAAAGTATGTAAATAAAAAATAATTTTATTAGGAGACAAGTTTTATAAACTGAGCATGGAGTACTAAAGTGGCGGTTCTAACAAATTTTTATAAGCGTAATGTGTCTCGATAATTACAGCATAACAATTAATTGTTTTTGTAATAACATTTATGTTTTGTTAGTTATTATAATGTAATACATAATTGTGTTATAATTATCATAATGTAAGTGCTAAACTTGTAATTTTTTGAAGTATGAATGAAATTGCTCAAGTTTTGTAACATGGAGTGCTTTTGTAATAATACAATATAATGAATATACAAATAAATATATATAAATAAAAAAAAATCTTAATCTGTTATCAATAAATTTATATTTTTGTCTTTATACTCATCAGGCAGTCTGAGCGATAATGCTTAATGCTTGCAATCTAATTTAAGAGTTTTGTCACAATTATAAGCTTCGATTGTTATTTTAGCAATCGGGTTGCTTACTTATTGCGATGCAAATTCCAGTAATCAATGCAAACAAATTATTGAAAATTTTCATCGTAACTCGTGTAAAATAACACATAAGTCAAGATAAATTGTTTTTTTCCGAAATTAACAAATAATATTATTTAAATAGAACTTGTATAACCAAAAATATTTAAATGTACCACCGAAATGCTTTTTACTTGGATTGTATTGTCAAAATAAAAGCGCCCTCAGTCACGCCCTTTTGCGCCACTTATTTGCTTATGTCAACTGTATTATTTTCATTAAATTGAAACTCACTATTTATTAATTTACCGAATCTCAACTGAGTGAACATCTGTTATTACGCTACTTGTATTAAATAAGAAATTAAATTAGCAAAAACAAAAAAATAAAAATAAACGACAAATTTGAACGCTTGTCAATATTTCTTTAACACTCCGTATGTAAATTAACTTAAAATAAATCAATGGAGTTCTGTATGATTTGACGTTATAGGTAAACTGTGCATTTTTAAGTTTAAGTATGTTAAGTGAATGTGAACGAAGTTTAAGTGAAGCACGTCAAACACATCAATATAATAATTTCAAAACATTAAAAATTGCTAGAATTCTGGTATACACTTTATATCAATGTTTTTTTAAGCGTGTGTCTCTGTTTTTTTTTCTAAGATTGATAGTAATGTTTAAGGCTTAATAGTTGTAAATGCTAAGGACGTATTAAAAAATTTACCATTACAGCAAAATTTTGTTTAAAAAAAAAGTTTTATACAATTCAGCAATATTAGTAGCAAATGAATTAAGATGAATCACCAGGACCGCTATGTTATCGTAAAAACCGAGCTTTTTACTTTAATTATAACCAACCTTTACTAAGATTATCGTACAACAGCAAGCTCACCCCCGAGTTACCTTCAAGCTAATACCTGGGTTTTCAATAAAAACATAACAATTTTGTATTTAAATAAAATACAGAATAATTGAGATACCTCTTTAGAGCCAATTTTTTACCACACATATTGGCCAAAACGTTGGTAATTTTGGTTTCGATATTGTTTTATAATTTTTCTAACGTTCTAACGAAAAATATTGTGTAAAGAAAAGTGCTAAAAATTCTTTAGTAAAATACATCGTGAATGACATTAATTTATATTCTCCATGAAATTACATATGAAAGCATGCGCATTGCTTGTATAACCTAAAAGATTATAACTGATTATTACCTCATGTTATTTGTTTCGTACATATTTTTTAGAGCATCTGTCCTTGTACTGCGATAACAATATAACGGCGGTTTCATTTTATACAAGCATTGATATTTCCATGATATTTCTGATACTCGTCGTATTTGAGGCTACAAAACAAAATTCATTATGAATAGAAAATAAACAAAACCAACTTCGCATGCGCGGATATATTTTTAGATGAAAAATAGAATATGTTCTATTTTTCGTCATGAAGTGTGTCTGACACGATCGAAGAAATTTTAATTCAAATTCTCATTCAAAATTTGATTGAAAAACTTGATCGTGTCGACAGCCTCAAGGATTCAACGTAACTCCAGAAAAAAAATCCAATGGCGTTAAACCGCATGAGCGACGTAGTAATTGGACCAGATCATTTATCGAGATTACTCGGTTACCAAACGATCCCTTCAATAGATCAATTTTTTGATCAGCTGTGGTTTTAGTTATTCAGTTAATTTGATTTTGCAAGAGTGTACGCAAAGATATTTACGCAAAATTCGTCACAGCATAGACTGAAAGCTTTAGCTTATTTTGAACTAAATCACAAAAACATTTAATAGTACATACGCTGACTCAACTGTATCTATGGTACTTTCTTAAGGATCCTCAAACGTACAAATAAGGATAGTTAAAATGGACCTAAAGTAAACAAACTATGCTCAAAATAATCACATAATTTTATTATCAAAAAATACTTTTGCACACACAGAAGGGTTAAATAAAACTGTGAATTAAGCATTCGAAACAATAAATATAAACATTTAAATAAGTTAACAAAAGAACTATCAAATAAAGATAAAACTTCAAAGAATTATTTAAAATATTGCCAATAAAATATTGAAGAACTTAAAAACGTCTATAAACTTTCAAATAATAACTCAACTTCTCAACTTAAAATTTAAAAAAATTAAAAGACATTCTCAATCAAATCAAGCGTACATACCGAGGTTCAAACGAAAGTACTAGCATTGTGTTAGTACGGAGGTGACAAAACTATCAGCATTAAATTGCTGTAAAAAAACACATAAAGATAGTGTCAGTTCAAATATTTCAAGTGCACAACAAACATCATCTAGTTCTTTAACTCTCAATTTACTTAGAAAGCGAGGAGAATAAAAGTATTATTCAGCTTTGAGGAGAATAAAAATTCAACAAACATTACTTTTATTTTATTCACAGTATCCAAGATACATCTAATTACTTAACTTAAATTAAATATAGGCAACGTTGGTGATGAGCACGGGGAGCGTCTCCATCAAGACAGTTACTGTTCTACGTTGATAAGAAAAGCTGTGAAAATTGTGTATAATTTACTATATAATATTTTGTTATATTTCGAATTGTGAGAATTTGAAATGAATATTAAAGTATGTTATAACAAACAAGTATTTCTGTTTTCTCTTAAAATTTGTAGGTATATGCTATCTGACGGCAAAATCAAAAGTGGAATTTGTTGGTCAGTGTTGTTATGCTAAATTAATCCATTTTTTTCTATATTGGTGTTATAAAGTATATTTTAAATATTTTGCAAAATGTTTAATTTGCGTTTAATAACTACACGTTTTTATTACCATTTTATTAAATATGTTGTTAACGTAAATACTTAAAATTTGTGTAAACAACATCGATAGAACGTTTTTAGAACTAAAGTTACAATAAAAAGACAAAACCAGTTTAAATTAAATTAATATTTTGAATTAATTCTGTCACTATTTAATACAAATGTCAGAAAGTACCGTAAAAAACTTCGATTGTAAAGTAATTTTTCATTTGTTATATATAAAATCGCAATTTTACGATATTGCTACTATAAATAAGAAACTTTAAACGTAAAAGTTTTAACAACACTTTTAGATCTACATATAAACTACCTATAAATAAAATTAAGAAAAAAATCTGTATCAAAAATTTAATCAAAGTAAGAGATTTATTTATTTTTTCTAATTTCGTATTTTAAAAGTTTTATTTTAACTTTTATTTTTAGGAACTACATATAACTAATAAATATTTTTTAATTTCTCCAAGATTAAATATGACAAAAACTGATCTGAACTTTGTATACAGTACTGTTTTAGTTATTGTTATTACTCAAACCTAGTATATCTAGAAATTACAATGTTTGTCTTTTGGTGACACAATCTTGAAAAATTGAAATTGCAGTCTTTATAAGAATGTAAAAAAGTGTAAATAATCTTTGTTGATGATTTTCATATTTATAACTTTTTAAATTGTTTTAGTTTTATATTACTTTGCAGTTAACATTACATTTGAACAATTAAATGTTTTTATCAAAATAAATAATCACAGTTATTTTTGTACATTTTGTAAATTCGTACAGACTTTTCCAGTAAAATCAGTTAGTAACTTTACGTTAGAATAATACTTCGTGAATTGGTTAATGGTACAAGGATGCTTTTCTATCAAGCGTAATTTAATGACTTCATTTAAAACGATAACATTTTTTTATTTTATTGTTTAAATTATTACTACATAAAGTTTTTTATAATTCTCTGAACACGTCTTTGAACAAACATAAAGTTATTTAATGTATTTATTACATTCAAATATTTATTAAAAGTAATTTTTTATGCTTACTTTGTTATTTCATTGTTATTAATAATATTATATTATTGTACAAAACACCTTCTTTTAATTCCTTGCTTATAATTATTATAAAAAATAAGACATTGTTTACTTACTTTTGTCACATGCTTTAGTGGACATCTTCTTACAAATAATTATCTTAAAAAGTTAACAAAATGGTAATCTTCAAACGTTTAGTGAATACAAGAGCAAAATCTAGTAATATTGTCAATTTATATTCACTAGTATTATCTTCTACAGAAACACAAACTAAAATTACTAAAATTATTTAAAAATATTATTTATTATACACATCAAAATAGTTTAAAGAGTTTTGATAATTTCTAGATTCAGATTAATTTAGTTGATGACATTTGTATCAAAACAGTGTTTTAGATTACTCAATTTATGTGTATTGCATTAAGAAACAAGTTAGGTGCTATACTGTTTTAGAATCAATAAAATACAGAAATATAAACATTAAAAACAAATATAATTATACTAACGGAAACCAAGAAAAAAGGAGCAGGAGAAGAAATTTTAGGTAACTAATACCACATATGAAGTGGAGTAGCTAAACACGAACGAGCAAAAACCAGAGTCAATATTAGAAGAAATGGAAAAAACATGTATCCTCTTCTCTTTCCAACAATATAATGAAAAAATAATTAAGTAGACATAAAAATATATGAACAATCAATAGTAATTTTGAGTTTATATGCAATAAGTAACAATGCAAATAAGGATGAAAAGATACATTTTTTTAGAAACTATCTAACAAAAAATATACTTAATCAAATAGAAATTAAAATTATGGAAGACCTTAATAATCGTGTTAAAATAAAAGAAAAAGACGTAGTAGAAAGGTTTGGAGAAGACGTCAAAAATCAGAACAAAAATAAATGCATAAACTTTTGTAGAGAAAATGAATATATTATGTATAACAAACACATTTTTTTCACATAAAACATTCATAGATATACGTGAATAGATACTACTAAAAAAATTTAAACCAATAATTTCCAATACCAAAGTAGGATCTAAAATAAACTAGACATCAACAAAAACAGATCACCAGACGAAATGAATAAACATTTAAAAAAAAGTCATTATATTATTATTATTATTATTATTATTATTATTATTATTATTCTTTATTGTTGTTTAAGACTCAGTAGAGTATACAAACGTCATATTATACAAAAGAAATTTAAATAAAAATTATTATAATATTATAGTAGTATAGTATACGGACACTTGCTGACAATGTATTTTTTTAGTTCTTTTTAAATGTTGTTATAGACTGTATACTTTTCAAATTTTTGGTAGATTGTTATAATAACTAATTCCTTTACTTTGAGGACTATTTTTATATTTTGTTGTTCTACAATGGTTAACAAAAACATTTCTTTTTGTTCGTGTATCATATAAGTGAACATCCTTATTTAAACTAAGAGAATGTAGATTTTGTTTCGTTAATAATGTAAGTTCAAAAATATACAGTCCATAAAACGTCAACAGATTTTTTCTACAAATATGTTTTACATGATTTATAATAATCTAAATTAAAAATCAAGCGAATTATTCTTTTTTGTATTCTAAACACTCGAATAGTTTCAGAACAATGACCCCACAAAACAATACAATATTTGATAGTACTATACGCACTCCCATAATAAAAACTTAATAATACATCTTCGGTCACAGTTTGCTTTAGCAACTTTAAACAATAATAATCTCTATTTAGTTTTTTACAAACACTATTAATATGTTGCAACCAGTTTAATTTGGAATCGATAACCACACCAAGAAATTTAGTTTCTGATATTTTCATTATTTCTTTCCCATCTAACGTAATATTAAGATTGAAATATTTGATATTAGGTCTTTCAATTAAGAGATAATAACTTTTATTTAGATTTAGAATTAATTTATTTTTATAACACCAGTCGTTAAACTCACTAAGCGTCTTATTAACTTTTGTCTGAAGTTCTGTAAGTGATGGTGCGGATACAATAACCGATGTGTCATCTGCATACATTATCACTTCACCATTTGTTATATGTTTAGGAAGATCATTTACAAATAGCACAAATAATATAGGTCCAAGATTACTTCCTTGTGGAACACCTTTGTTTAATTTGTATTTATTTGATTTTGTTTTATTAATATCTACAATTATGTGTCGCTGCTGAAGATATGAGCGCAACCATTTGTTAGAAATTCCTCTTATTCCCATTCTATCTAGTTTGCTTAGTAAAAAGTGATGATCCACAGTATCAAAAGCCGCTGACAAGTCTAGTAGAAGTATACATACATGTTGTCCATTGTCCCAAGATTTCAATGTGTGTTCAAGAAGGGTACAACACGCTGTTGTTGTTGAGTGTTTAGGTCGAAATCCGTGCTGATTTTTACTAAGCAGATCATTATTAATAATAAAGTTTAGTATTCTTTTGTACATAAGACCCTCAAGCAATTTGGAAAACACGGAAAGTATTGAAATAGGTCGATAGCTTTCTATTTTGGTTTGTTCTCCATTTTTGTATATTGGTTTAACGATAGCAGTAGTTAATTGTTGGGAAAACTTCCATTTTTAAACGATATATTTGCTATTTCACTAAATGCAGGTGAAATCAAATGTTTAAATTTTTTTAAAATTACTGACGGTATGTTATCACTTCCTGTTGCATATGAACTACTCATTTTCTGAATAACTAAACTTACTTCATTCTCATCAGTAGGATATAGGAATATGGTATTTGTAGATATTTCAGGTAATGTACATGATGTGGAAACTTTGTGTCCGTACGTTTTATGTATTTTTAGTTCAGCCATGTTTGCATAATAAGAACCAAACAAGTTAGATATTTCCTTCAGATTATTAATGTTTTCATTTTCTTCATTAATAATATTAGTTAAATGAATATCGCGCTTTTTTGTTTGTAAAATGTTATTAATTACTCTCCATTTTCCTCTTGTTAAATTATTGCTAGAATCAATTATTGTTTTCATGTAATTGCTTTTAGCAACTTGAATGTGTTTTAAATGTTCCTTTTTTTTCTCTTTGTAGAGTTGTTCTAGTAATCTACTTGATATACTAGCTTTTAAGTTAAATAATTCTTTTAATTCTAGGCTGCTTCTAATTATTTCAGGAGTTATCCATTTATTTCTTGGTTTATTGTTATATATTTTTGTTTGTACAACAGGAAAACTTACTTGAAAACAATATTCCAAATTTTTGAAAAAAATATCAAATGCTTCATCAATATCGGTTACATTATAAGAGGTGTTTTTCCAATTTATTTTATGTAACATCAAGTCCATTTGGTTAGTTCCTAGATTATTAATTGCTCTTCTTGAAACCTTTTTGAATTTGGAAATATTTTGATTTTCTAAATTGGGCTGTATTTTTACACTCTGAGCTAAATGGTCACTTAAGTTAAAATTTAATATTTGATGATCACTATAGTTTAGGTTATTACTTATTATACAATAGTCTAGTCCAGTCTTTGCATTTAGAAAAATTCGAGTATGTGATGTAACGATATTAGTCATATCGTGTGATTCAATAATATCAAAAAGAGTTTTTTTATTTAAACTTTCTTCTAAAAAATTTATGTTTAAATCACCACATATAATTAAAGAATGTTTACTAGGATCAAGCACTTCAATTAATTTGTTGAATAAATTAAAAAATTGTTCATAGTCTCCTGATGGTGATCTGTACATGACTACAATATACACCAGTATTTTTTTATTATAGATTATTTCAATTCCACTACATTCAAAATGTGTTTCTATGGCAAAACGTTCAATTTTACTTAAAGGTTGACAGAAGTTTTTAAATTGATCAGATACGTATATTGCTACTCCTCCATGTAGTTTATTTTTTCTACAAAAATAACTAATCAGGTTTAATCCGTTAATCTTTACGGTGTCAATAGATAGGTAATTTTGCCAATGTTCTGAGACACAGAATATTTCGCAAGTATTAATAATGTTAGCTTCTATTTGATTTATTTTGTTAGAAATGCATTGTACGTTCTGATGGACAATAGTACATGATGTTAATTTTTCACTTAATTTAATAATTGGTTTCATATCCATATTCGTCGTAAAATTGTGTTGTGTGTTATTTAAACAATTTCGTCTGTTGTTTACTATGGGTTTGTGTTTATTGCTTCGAGCTTTTGAAAATTTCTGTTATTATAAAATGGCCTAATTATTGCAAATTGAGGCCAGTTATCTGGATTAAATATTGCCGTTTCTTCAGTAGAAGGAATCGTTACTTTATATGCTGCTATTTCGGTAGATCTTATTTGTATTTTTCAATATTACAGAATGTAATGTTTTGTTTTTTTAAATGCGATTCTAGTTGGTTTACTGTAGTATTAGGTGACAATCGTGAGATAAAAATTTGTCGTCTACTAGCTACTGCTGTTATTTCACATTGATTAATATTAGTTCCTAAGGTAGTTTTATTGGTTTTTTTGGTTCTCTTATTAGATACAGTAATGTAATCAGTATTACTAATTAACGATTCTTCATCAAGTACTATATTGTTCAATTGAATATTATTTGAAGGTAAATCATTGTTTAAATTAAGTATTTCATTTATTTTTGATTTTTGTTTATTTAATAATTTCAAGGATTTTGATTTATCGGTTGTTACTATTTTAGATACATTATCTGCATTTGGTTTATTTGAACTCGTTATTATTGACGGAATTTTTATTTTTGATGACATCACTGTATGATGGAATTTTATCAGTTTGTTTAACAGATGCAGCTTCCGTATTAGAATAAGTAGATGATAGTAATCTATTAAGTAATCCTACTTGGGCTTTTAGTGATTCGATAGTATCTTTTTGATTACTAATAATTAGATCTTTGTGAGCTAATATAGATTTTAAGTAATTAATTTCAGTTGAACTTACTTCACTACTGTGGACATTCGTAGCGTCAATACTAACGCGAAGTTCACTTAAGTCAGCCTGCCCAACTTCGCCACTTGTACAGCATATCACTTGATTATCATCAATAATTTTAACATTTTTTATATATTTAACACATCCGGGATGTAGAACACAACCACAATTTTTACATTTAGGACCTGATTTAGGCATAATTTTGCAGTACCGACACGGTTTATCGGGAAGCAAATTGAATACATTTTCACTTTCCGCCATGTTTACATACACAGAAGCAGCGACAGAAACACAAGGAATGGAAGATAAAAAGAGAAGATATTTACAACATTTTTTTAAAAACCTAAAAGAAAAAAAAGCTTCTATGAAATGGCTATCTACCCAAACACTCCAATAAAGAGAAAAATTCGTACAACTTCGAAAAAAAGTAAAAGATACAAAAAATGAACAGCAAAACAAACTACGCAGCAATATACACAACTATTAGCGTACAACAGATCATCATCAACATGGAACACAATAAAAAAAAAATAAAAAACAGTAAGAACATGAAAGGAACAATATAGACAATATCGTCGGAAATATTGATAAAACACTACTAAAAAAATATAGAAATGGATTTTTAAATGTTGAAGAAATTGTAAATACTATCGTAGAATCGAAAATAACTACCAAAAAGATGCAAAAAACACTCATAAAAAAACAAAAAATAATAACGCTCTAGACCCAGGAAATAGGATGGAATTGCTTCAATATGCGGAAGAGAAACTTACAGTATTTAACAAAAATGTTTAACAAATTAGAAAAAGTATATAAAATTCTTTAAGATTGGAAGAACTCATATATAAGCTCAATATATAAAAAAGGACATAAACAACAATGCTCAACTATAGAGACATAAACGTAATTCCATCCATATTTAGGTTGTTTTTTTAGTATAACACAAAATAAAATAGAAGAATGTAGACACTTTAGCGAGAAACAAAGTAGGTTTAGGAAAAATAGATCATGTTTGGACAATATACACACGATAAAATAAGTAATTGAAAAGAATAAGAAAAAACAAAAGGATTCACACATGAATTTGATATATTTATAGTCCTACAACAGCATACCGAAGACTCTACTGTAGCAAGCTATGCAAAGAGTAGGGGCGAAGGAAAAGTAGATAAGTATAATAAAGTGATCATATGCAAACAACAAATAAGATAGGAAAAAGGATCACCAAAGGAATAACAGCAAAAAGCTTAAAGCAAAGATGTAGCCTATCATGTATTTTCTTTAACATATGTATATATAGAACAAGCTTTAGAAACATGGTACAAAAAATGTTCCGGAATAGGTATACAAATAGAAAACAGTAGCCCACATTCTTTATTTTTTGCAGACGACGAAATTCTATTTACGCAAAACCAAGACAACATGATTCGAAAATTAAAAGAAGAGTTTGAAAAATAGGAAATTACAAAAAATTTCCAAAATGCGGAATGTATAATCGGTGACCAGAATATTACCTCCACAGGTACATGTAAAAACGACAAGTAATAAGTAAAATAGTCACGATAATTCTATATAGAATACTATGGAATGAAAATATAAATCAAAAAACAAAATTACATATCTTTTTTAGTATTGTCATATATATTGACTATAGAAAGTTACCTAATGGACTCTTCTTGGCAGAAGAAGAAAAGAAAAGTCAATTTTAAGATAAAAAAGCTACATAAAACTGAAAAAAACTCAAAAAATAAAGATTTTTAGAAACAGGAAACAGCAAATCCAAAAACATAACGTTGAAAAAAAAGAAGAAAAATCAATCAAAATCGATAAAGTGCATGTTAGTCGTGATATTCAGTTAAGAACTGTGGCCATAATGCAGAAAAGTATGACTATTCGAAATATGGCGGTTGCTGTAAATTATTGTAATAGTATCATTGAACGCTTATGACAGCATTATCAAAATACTGATGATGTAAAACAAATATGTCTTTCTGCCTATCAAAAAAGCAAATGCTGTGCAAGATAAATAAATTTTTAATTTATAAACAATTAAAACGGTTTTAAAATTATGACAAAAATAATAAAATCTATGATAGAAGTCAAAAATCAAAAACTGACCGCGCAAATTGTTTTTGTTGATTGATAGTTGTAAGCGTGTAGTGTAGAAATTAAAAGCTTGTTAGCTTCTGCACTACCGAATTTTATAAAGAGTCAATGTGAATAGAAATAGAAATCGTTTGTCAATTGTTTAAAACGTTGATCGGTGTCAAGGGGGAAACAGTTATAATTTGAACTGAAATTGGAATTGGTTGTAGAACTGAGCTCGTTTTTGTTAAAGGTTTTTGACGAAAAACGCATATTGGAACACAATGCTACAACTTTTTATCTTACTAGAAGTGGAATAAATTGAACAACATTTTTTACTGATTCAGGATTTTTACATAAGCACAATATTGCAGTACCGCAGTGGCCGGCGCAATCTCCCAACTTGAATCTCATACAACATCTGTGTGATCTGCTGCGAAAACGTTCTGAATCAAGGTATGGTGTTTCAAACGAGCGAAGAACTTTCAAATTGTTTAAAACACCAATTGCAACAAATTGATTGAAATGAAACAGACAATTTGATTAGAACTTTACCCAATAGGTGCTGAACTGTGATTAACAGTTAAAATGGTCATACAATGCATTAAATGTGAATTTTTTTATTCATATTCTACTGTTACGTGTAAGTTAAAAATTTACACCTTGTATAAGCAAACTACAATAAATTCTGTTTATTTTGTTATTAAGGATAGGCGTTTTAGTTTTAATTGTTCTAACTTCAATTAGATGGGCTTGTATTAGAGCGTGTACAGTATTTTTCTTTTAACATACAATCAATATAAATACAACTGTAGCTTGTAATGTAAACGTTGCGTTAAATCAATTATATTGATTTCAACACCTAATTTCAGATTCTTTTAATTATATTCTCAAACCTGTAGGATAGGCAATTTACATTTTTTGTTAGTGTCCGCATTCTGTATTTCTAATATCTAACGGTCTTCTATCTATGGTTTATATGAATTTTGTGTAGTTGGCAATGTCGTATGTTACCGCCAAATTGCGTACGTTGATAAGAGAAATTACGCCTTAGATTGGATAGTTCTACTTCCACGTTTGTTTTCTATCTGAGGCTTACGATGACTTTATTTAGCACATGCTTAATTTAGGCAGTCGTTTAGGTAGAGATATTTTTGTAAATTCTACATTTAATTTGAATTCGTTCTTATAGATTTACTAACGAAAAAATGTAATTGCGTTACTCTTGTACCAAGAACTTCTGTTTGGCTGATAAGGACCTTTAGTGGAAGTGCAAAATGGCGTAACCAACAATGTTAATCCATTGTTTCTTTTTAGTCGTATGGTAAAATGGGGTAACATTGACACAACTTTACAATTGATTTTTTTTTGACACATAGCAGTTTGGTATATGACTGCTTTTGTGACAGAATGAGGATATATTAACCTTTTCTACACTGTATATGATAGAATATGAATATACCAAGTCGTTTACAGAATTTAATTTTTTTTTTAAAGTGGTAATGTGTCAATGTTACCCATGGCAAGTCTAACATTGACACACTCATAAAAACAGCTAATATGTCAATATTTTGCATGTATAGTGTAACGTTGACAAATATCCTAGATATTTTTATAGAAAATCATAAAAATAAAACAATAAATACTTAATTAAGAAACTTTGTACTTAATTTTAGATAGTTATACACCTAAGTATTATAATAAAGCCTAGTTAATCTTAGGAGGCGCTTTATAATTAGAAGGAAGAAAGTTGACATAAAAGTAATGCATTCCCCTTTTAATATAAGGTTCGCGCAGAACCATAGCGACATCATCTACAGATACCAGGCTTAGATCGGGCACATCAGGGTACACAAAATGTATTTTCTTCTTTCTCAAAAAGTTGACCATAATTTCAAATTACAGAATTTAAATTGAAATAAACTAATATTTGTTAACGCGTAATATAAGAAATTACTTACTTGGCCGACTATAGGTCGAATCTTCAATAAACAATTAACACCGGCAAAGTTTTCTATAGACGTGACTCAACAAATTCTTGTGCTTAACCATTAAACAGACGCTACAAACCATAAAATTAGAACAAAGTGTTTGAAGTATAGGTTACTAGATGGCGAAACTATACACACAATTTTACAACAAAAGACAGAACGTAAATTTCTTTTTAACTAAAATTAGGAGGGAATTTTGAAAATGTGTCAATGTTTTCCCCATGTCAATGTTACCCCATTTTACCATATTTTTTTCTATTCCGTTCTTTCCTTTCGTATCTTTTCTGTATTTGCTTACTGGAATTTGTTCTCTCTACCAATTTAGAAGATGTTTGCGATTATTCGATGTAATGATACTTGATCTACGTTATCACCAACGAGAATCAATGAATGTAGTGGTAAAGCAGATGGTTACAAACACTCCGGATACAAATATAACTACCAATATCTATACCTTAAAGCTGCCTACAACCCATTACCAAGTAACGACCCTACACCACCTTAAAGAGCTTGTATTTTTAGCGTACCTTTTAACTCACTTTTACGATTCACTTTAGATTTGTACGCTGCCGCAATAAGTGCAATCTCAATAACTGTTTTTACAAAATTTAATTTCGTAGCTTCAATATGTAGCATGTTAAGTAAATAAAAGTCGATGGCGTACCGTCAATTTAATTAAAATTAATTTCGACCGTACAAAAGCGTGCTATACGTAAATCCTATTTCTAAATATTTATCATGTTATAAACTCATCTTTTCTTCTTTTTGTTAATAAATTATATTTTTGTAATTTCTTATACTTTTATTTATTTTTGGTTTTTCTGCATTGTTATCGCTTTTATAATTTTATCTGTGCATGCTAAGTATCTGCTATTGACTGTCAGTTCCGGTCAGTTATATCTAATAGCAGTAACTTGGCGTCTATTAAAAAATCAACTTTGTTTATCTATAAACCCAACCCTACTTCACCAATTTCTAACGGGTATATTGTAGAGTACTACCTTCACGTGACAAAGTTTACTTGTCAGACATCAGCTTTTTGGTAGCAACGTGAAATGACGTACAGTCGAACTCCTATATAGTAATGTTCAAAATTCCCTTCAAAAACATCATTATATAGAAACTTCATTGTATAGAATTTATACTTAAAAAATATGTAAAACACAAATTTAAACGTACATAAGAAATATTAATTATAAACACTTTCGTTTTGTCATTTTTAACCAACTTTACATTTAAACAACTTGAAACGAAAAAATTGCAAATGAAACGTGTTCAATAACATGACAATGCATTTCAAAACTTGAAGGAAATCCTATAATCCTCTAAAAAAATTCATGTCATTTACAAATGTACAGAATTTTTAGTACCATTAGTAATAGTCTTTCTGTATTGTAAATTAAGAAGTCTTATAATCCGCTTATCCGTTTAACAGTGCGGTATTGTAAAGGTAAAGTAAATTGTACGTGATTCCAAGAAAACTTTAAGTAGTTGGGTAACATTTTCTTTGAAAAAGATCATAATATAGAATTTGAACATCATATTTTAGAGGCGTTTTTACACGCATTTTAACCCAAAGGTCAATATCCTAAATAAAACGTCACTAAATAGAAAAAAATCATTAAATAGGAGTTCATTGAATGAAGGTCCGACTGTATTTGGAATCGCTTAATTTACAAACTTGTACATTAGTTGCGTTATTAAAATTAATTAAAATTTTTTAAATGTTTAAACAGATTTTAAAATATTTTGTCAAATAGCGAGTTTCAAACATAAACTAATATTATGATATATTTTAGAAGTTATACTGGTTACAATTTAAGTATCAATCAAAGAATTAAAATTAAGAATTTATTTTGAAATTACAACAATTGTAAATTTAATAAATATTATGTTTTAAAATAACGTTTATTAACGCGACAGTTTTTACTGAAATTTGATTTTATTAAAAAAAAACAATTATAATAATTTATACAATGTGACTACTTAAGATGGCTGGGAAACTTTTTTATTGTGATATCCACGGAATGTTACAAGATAACCCATTTATGGGAAGACATATTGTTTTTTTGGGTGAAGCAATATCTACATCAAATGGAACATTTTCTTCCAAACATTTTCGTTGGTAGAGTGATACTAATCTAAATTTTACCATCAAAACTCGCAACCAGTATGCATTCAAAACAAGCTTTTCTGTATATTTTTTTGACTTATTTATACCGTGTGTCCTAAAAATTCTGAAGCATACAGATTAACACAGGGAATTTGAAAATTTTAATTTAAAGTGTTTTTAAAATATTTCCAGTATCAGAACATATAACAATGTGTACCAAAGAATGTTTTGCGTAATAGTTTTCAAAATTTAATAACAAATGTGAAACATATTTTCAAAAATGTATCAGGTGGTAAAAAGCTTAGTTTAAAATACGGATGTAAAGATGTTGTGACATCAATCGCACGGCTATAGTAATATCGCCCTGACGTACGAAGGTTCAAATCCGAATGCGGTTCATGTTTTTTTTTTATATTAATATTCTAAATTAACGACGATTAACTTTTATCAGTAAAGAGACATAATTAAACGTGTTAATTGTTTTGATTAAAGTCATAATGGATTTATTATTCCTTCATCATTCCTTATAGGGAAGTCGTGTGGTGACCACACCAGTTTTTTTCTTGTGGGTTTATCTAAAGCAAGAGGTATATATTCAAAGGTCATTTACATATGTTGCTGATTTGGAAAGAATCATTACATATTTGGTTCAGAGTATTACTCCGGCTATGGTTAGAAGAGTATTAAAAAACTTTTGTGATAGAACAATTACCTGTATTGATAAAGAAAGCGGATACGTTGAAGCATTCGTAAATTGAAAGAATTAATAATGTTTGTTAAAATTATTACGATAAAATGAATCATTATGGTATTATTTATTTAAATGCATCGCTAAAATGTTACAAAACAGACATTAAGTAATTGAAAGGTTATTAAGTGTTCAATAAAACTAAGAGATTAATTTTTATTATTAATGATTTTGTTTGTGAGAATTTACTTGTTAGTTTCTGAACGGAACGAAAAATGTATCAGTATAAGTAATCAGAAAATTTTGTAAAAAAAAATTTTAAGTAGCCGAATGTAATTGTATATTTGAACGTAGTTTTTAGTTCTGATCAGCTTTTTTTAATAACTATTTTCGATATTGTCAAAAAAAAGGGTACTTTACTCTTGAGCAAAATTCAAATTTTTTTGACAAACCGCGTACACGACTAAAAAAATTTGATATCTAATGTTTGTAATTTAGATTTTAGAACATGCAGAACTTTTTATAAAGAAAAACTTCTTTTTGCAAAGTTAATAATAAAAAAGTTTCCGATATGTTGCCAACTTAAGTAGACACACTGTATAACAAAAAATGTACTAACAATAAAATTTTTTATACTGTATATAGCAATTTAAATAATTATCTTGATTATCTTAGTACATATTTTTTATTTTCTATTTATACATTTATTTAATAATGATATTTAAACAATATCTGTTTAAAAATTTTATATTTATAAAATTTAATTAATAAAATACCGGTTGGTAAATAACATAAAGTAATGTAGTAAAACTGGTTTGTTTATTTACGCACAAAATTATTTTGTTGATAAGACCCAAGTTTAATTTAACAATAATTAAAAGTGTTTATAAGAATAAAGAGAAAATTTTCTTACGTGTTGTTGAATTTACACCTCAGTATCTGGTTTTGTGGTACTTATTAACTTCAATGACAAAATTATATTGATTATGCGAATAAGACGATGCAAAAAACCAATTGTTATTTGAAAAGCATCTTAAAGTGAGATGCTGAGAGAGATTAAATTGTAATAAAAAGAAGATCTTAATTGCAGTGGGAGGTCGTAATCCCCTCAATGCTCCAAAGTAACTATAATTCTTATAATATAAAACAACATCTAGGTTCTTAAAGAGAATGAAGACACCTCGTTATCTTTATTACTAAGAGAAAAGCCGCCTCTACAATAACGGGACGAGTACAAACGACAGTCTTATTTTGCTCCCCGTGGAATACGTAATCTAATTTGGTAAACCTACTCAAAGCTTCTGACGTTATATTTCATAAGCGCCCGCGTTGAATACATTGTATACTTTCGGAGTTTTCTATTTGAAATTCTTTTTATTTAATTTTTCTTGAATTTCTAAACCAGTAAGTGGTTCGTAATTGGAAAATTTATGAATATATTTTCTTCGTAAAGCATTTTTTTTCTTTGGGTTATTTATTTAGTCAGATGTAGCAGTGAAGAATTGCCCGCTTAAGTAGTCATTTTTGCTTTAAGAAATTTGCCTAACGTAACAAATTCTAAAACGTTTTAGTAATTTTCTAACAATCCTTGTTGTTTCTATATAATTTGTTGTCGTTGCAAGCGCTTTGTTTGCAGCGGCCATGTTGAACCATTTAAACCGCAAATGCAACAAGTAGCTTACAAGACCTTAATACAAAGTTTTAGTTGTTGTGTTTTGTTTTACAATTTTCTTATTATTCAAACAAAACTTCTCTTATAATGTCGTCTTGATCAAGCAACGGACAAATTAAAATTTCCGTTCCGTGACCTCCTAATAGTAGCTTCATTTGTTTTTATGTATAAATTGAATTTTATCTTAGATTATTCCACTCTAATAATTCTCTTTATTTATTTTACACGTATGTTTCTTGTTATGGTTTTTACGGTGAAAACCAAATTTGTATTGCGTTTTCGCATTCGAATTTATAGGATTATAACATGTGTGTGCTTGTGTTAATTCAAAATGCTGTTACATTCGGTTTACTGATCACAATTACATACAGCACCAAAAATTTTGAATTTAAGATTTTAGTCTATATTTATTAAATGTTAGTGCAAAAGTTACAATTTAGCTATAAATTATGTACGTGTATTAGATTTTATATAAACTTGTATTATTTTTTTATAAAAAATATGATTAAGTTACGTAAAAATTAAATACAATTTTATTTTTTGCGCAACTTCCGGCTACGTGGCATAGAGGCAATTTAGTCAGAAACTTGACCGGATGCTATAACTCTGCCGTCTGTTGGAAAACTACATCGGATGTAGTTTTTAGAAAAACACGAAAAGGTGTTTAGTTTTAATAAATTCTTTTACAAATATATAAATTATTTTTGCTTTTAGTTATATAAAAATGCAATTTGTAACATTATGAATTAATCTATTATTTCATTCACAAAGTATGCAATATTATCATTTAAAGCTTGTTTGCAGTAAAGTGATTATTTAAATATAAAACAATTAGAAGTTTCATTGCGTAAATAAATCAAAATTATTGTACCAAGTGTTAATATATTTATGTAGTATTTTAGACTATAATTTGTAATAGTAAAAACATTAAACAGCTATGTGAAGACAACGGGAAAGAATCAAAACAGAGAAATAATTTTAAAACTCTCTGGCTGTTACGCAAAAGAAACCGATATAGCATACAAAGAAAAGAAGGCAGCTAACCGAAGATTACTAAAAAATAATTAAAAAAACACATTGAAAAACAAAAAAGTTTGATGTAGTAATGGCAAAAGCAATAAAAAATAGCATAGTAAAATATGAAAACAATGTATGGAAAAAAGCATAAAAAACGACACAATCTAAACAAAACAATATTAATAATGAAATCACGTCTAAAAATAAATAAAAAAATGTAAAGTACTGTACTCAATAAATAACAAATAAGAATTATACGATTTATAATAATAAAATAATTCAAACTTCAACTTGTCAACTAACAGAATGTTTTATAAGTCACGGACGCGATAATGCACCGCTACAACAATTCACCGCAAAAAAATTTTGTTTATTTTATTGTTAAAATGAACGGTTGATAAAAAATAACACAAATTAAAACAATTTGTTGAAATATTTTTAGTAAAAACCTAAAATATTACAATTTTTATAGAGCATATTAATATTATAAACACACTATATAATAGAATAAATATACAGTGCTCGCCAACAAGTCGGCACTAAATAGGTTTTTCTTTATTTTTGATTTTTTTAATAAAACTTTTTACGGCAATAATTTGTGCTTATCTGAAAACCTATTTAACGCAGGCATGCCGAGTGATTTTCACTTAACTAGGAAATGTTTATCGAAAATGTCTAAATTCAAAAATTGCGATTTTTCGTAAATTAAGCAAGATATCAATGAAATTTTTTCATCGTCTGTCAGTTTTAGCTTACCGAACAATCTCAAGATCAGAAAACATTTTGTTTTTAACTTCTGCCAAAATTGCTAATTATTCTTTTAGGTTTGTTATTATTTACAGAAAAGTAATATCATTGCATAATCTTTACGTTCTGGTGCAAAATACTTTCTTTATAAGAGAAATGTTTTTAATGTTAATGACTATCTGTTCACGTGCCTTGTAAACTCTACTTTACCCTTGCTGATTAATTACTTTCACAAAAATCCTGTAAATTTTCTTTTACTGATGCCTAAACAAGGAGATTTTTCTTTATTTTGTTTACAAGGTTTCAGTCAATTAAATAGGTAGAATATGAGACCACTGTGGATTGTTCTATTGTCAAGAAAAACAACCTTTTGTCAAACTTGAATCATCGGTCGGTCGAACTAAACAATAATTTAAATAACTGTCAAAAATAATCAATAATAACCAAGACATAATATTATTTCAACTAACATACAACAAATAACAATAATGAGTAATTTTTTCTGTTATCTAACTAAATATTGCATAATAGACATCCTTTTGAATAAGTTTTGGTCGAGTGCTTGTATGACAAAATGGGGATTTTCGTCAGCCCACTACTGAAAATTTTGAGAAGTAACAGTTCTATTTGATGAAAATGTAGATTTGCCGCAGAAAAGCACATGTTTAATAAATAATCTGTCTTCGTCTATTTGTGCTTGAATCCAAAAGATAAACTATAGCTGAGCAACTAAATCTCGGTCTTGCAACGTGTGAATATTTTGTTACTTGTTAGGCCTGAATTTATTTGTTTTCAAAATTCTTCTGGCTGTTGTGCTGGATACTGGGTTCAGTTGGGCGATTTCTCAAAAAGTAGTTCGTGGAATTTCGACAACAGTCTGCATTACCTGAAGCTGATGTTTTTCAACACTAACCCAAGGATTATGAGGAACTTTAAACTTATTTTCAACATTACCGGAACGTGTACATTTTTTTTAAATTCTAATAGTGGTTGAGTGGCAAATGTTTCCGTCGGGATGTCGCTTGTTGAAAATTTTTGCCGTTTCCCTGTGCGTTGTATAATTCTCACCGACAATCAAAACAATTTTGATTTTGTCTTTTTTAGTTAAATAATTGTTTAATTTTTTTTGGATAAATTTAAAAATGATGAGGAAACAGAAACTAACAATCGTCAAAGCAACTGTCAATTAAATACTACGTTATTTTTCTTGACAGTAAAACAACCCACAGCTGAATAAAGAGAACTCTCATTACTTAGACAATTGTAAAAGAACATTTACAGGGTTTTTGTGAAAATAATTCATCAGTAAGAATAAATTAGAGTTTTTAGAAGTTGAGTGAAGATATATACTAATTTTCATTGAAAAATATTTCTCCCATAAAGTAAAAAAATGTTTTCTTGTGTTGAAATTGTTCGGTAAGCTAAAACTGACAGACTCATATCCGTAACCTTGTATGAACGCTATCTTTAACCGTTTGTGTGATGCAAAATATTTGAGCTTCATAGATTTTCGAAAAGCTTCCTGGCAAATTCCGTTGGAGAAATCTTCATATGCCAAAACGTAAAGATTATGCAACAATATTACTTTTCTTTGAATAATAACAAACTTAAAGGAATAATTAGCAATTTCTACTGTTTTGTTCCAATTAGAAATCTTTAACATTTTTAACAAAATCAAATTAAACTTTGAGATCAAGTCTTGGTATGTGAAAATTTTAAAATTAAAAAAAAAAATTATAGGAAAAACATGTTTTCTTGTCATAAAATTGTTCGCTAAGCTAAAACTAACAGACGATGAAAAAATCTCATTAAAATTACTCAGTATATTCGATAGTGGTTAAATAGGTTTTAAAACAAACACAAATAAAAAAAAGTCCATTTGGTGCCGACTTTTTGGCGAGCACTGTATATAGTAAATTTAATACGATATGTTATAGGCATTTCTTCTCACATAATCATGAATGTTGTCAGCATTATTCCCCTAAATATCATTCTTGATGCGTCGAGCACAATCCTTATATTTCCTTTTCGGCGGATGGGGTTTGACTTCGCCTACATATTGCTCTGTACAGATTTATTTAAGTTTTGTTTTTTTAACACAATCAATGAACTTTCAAATATTAAAATGCATTGGCCCGATCTGTTCTTGGAACTGTCAATGACAACCTTCTATAGAGTAACTCGTTTAAGATAAATCTTTCAAGATTGTTTCTCACGGGGGCGTCCAATCTACGTATTCTTAAGTCTGCATATTTAATGCAAAATATGCGTTAGTCTTACATTTTTGCTTAATTTTGAATATGCACTAAGTAAAAAAAACTCTTTAGCCCTGCATTCAAATTTTTTTTCTTAAATGAATTGTTTATAGCTTGATTGCAACAGTCGTTGGTGCTAATAATGACTCCAAATTTTTCAAAAGCGTCTATATGTCGCTTTTGATTTGTTGAGTAATAGGGCGTAAACTAAATGTACCGCTGCGTTTTTTTTAAACTCATGTATAGTATATAATTGATAAGATAACAGTAGTACCATTTAAAAAGTACTATCGGCATACCAATGATTAGTGTCTGCCAGTAATTGCATATTTCGACGTGTAAAATAACCACTATCATATTTTCTTCTAGGCCTAAATCATACAGTAAGAAATCTTTTTTGTTGAGAATCTTTGTGTATTTCTCTAGAAGTTTAATCTCCTGACAATAAATGAGTAGAGCTACACCCAAAAATACTAAATGGATAGGATTGCTCGATTCGTATTCTCGCAATGTAAGCCGCCCCACTCCCGTAAATCTTGACGCGTGACGTCAGCCGGAGACCACATATCGGCTCGCTGATTATAAATAGTGCTTAAATACACTTTAAATCCAACCGTTGTGCGATTTTTTTAATAGTAATTATTACATTTGTTGATGTTTTACTGATTCAAATACGTGCCTACAAGTTGCTTGTAAGAATTTCTAATTATTATCAGGTTTAATTTAAAATTTAAACTTATTTACATTATATTAGATACTGAGGTGTAATTATATAATGCCAGGAACAAGGTGCGCTGTATTTGGTTGCGATAACAACCGGATTGCAACCAAAAATAAAAATCCTAAAATTATATACCACAAGTTCACAAAAGGTACCGATTTAGTGTCCATTAAAATTAAAAATGAATGGATTAGACGTTGTAAAAGGGCTGATAACATGAACCCTAATACCAGCGTAATTTGTTCTACTCATTTTACAGAGGAGAGTTATGAACGAGATTTAAAAAATGAATTATTAGGTTTTTTGAATAAAATTGATTAATATAAATTTAGTAAAAAATTATTTTAGGTTTGCCTCAGAGAAAAATTAAAAAAAAACGGCTGTTCCGACAATTAATTTATGTGATGCGAAAAAAACTAATCAAACTCAAAACAATTCTGCCCGTTTAAAAAGATACGAAAACAGACAAAGAAAGGAGCAAATTGACAACATTTTAAAAACACACGAAATAGAAGACATCATCGCCGTTTTCGAAGAAGTTTCTTCTGCTGGTGAAGGATCTTTGACCAAAATCGAGTCTTCAATTTCATACAAGAAAGAGTACGAAACTTTATTAATAAAATATAATCAACTTGAAGGTAATTTTAAATGCATGGAAAAAATATATCAACAAAAAAATAGGACATTAAACTCCAAATTATTATATTATAAGAAAAAAGATTTGCATACGTCATTATGTTGCGCGAATACGTCTTTATCTAAGAAAAAACAAGTAGAAGATGTTTTGAAGAATATTTTAACAAAAAACTAAATTGCGCTAATTTTAAACAAACAGAAACGAGTTAATTGGACATCTGACGAAATTTCCACTGCGTTTACTTTAAGATACTACAGCAAAAAGGCGTATTTGTATATACGAAATACATTAAAATATCCCTTACCTGGATTGTCTACGCTTAGAAGATGGGCTTTAAAAATAACTATGCAGCAGGGTATACTAAAAGATATTTTAAGATTTTTATCCCTAGCAGGAGAGAAAATATGACTGATTTTGAAAAAACCGTCGTACTTGCATTTGACGAAAGTCAAAGTAAAGTCTATATACGAATATGATGTTGCTATAGATAAAATAATTGGCCCTCATAATCAGCTGCAAAGTTGTTATGGCGCGGGGCTTATTTGCAAAATGGAAGCAGCCGATTTTTATCGGATTTGACCAAAAAATAACAAGTGAAATACTTTTTAGTATTATAACAGAACTGCATAAAATTTCTTACAATGTTGTGGCATGTGTAAGTGACTGTGGAAGTAGTAATGTAGGGTTGTGGAAAGAGTTAGGAGTAGATTTCATCAATACATCATTTAAGCACCCGCATACAAATGGAAATATTTATATGTTTGCCGATGCACCGCATTTATTAAAATTGGTGCGAAATTGGTTTATTAGACACCGGTTTTCTTTTAGAAAACAAAGTTGTAATTAACAAAAAACCTTTAGAAAGTTTAGTAGAATATACCGATAAAGAAATCAATGTTTGCTATAAAGTCCGTGCTACACATATAAATGTTGAAAAAACAGCAAGACAAAAAGTGCGATTAGCTGCTCAGCTGTTGTCAAATACTGTTGGCGAGGCATTACTACGATACAAACCAGGTGCCGATCCACAATTGGCAGAAAATGTTGGATAATTCATACGGACTGTTAATACATGGTTCGATATATTTAATAGTTACGTACCAAATGGAAGTATTTCATCGAAGTGTTATTTTGGGACTCATTTAAACCTTCAAATTGAACATTTAGAAAAAATGTCGAAAATGGTTCTAAATATGCGTGCTATTGGCAAGAAAACGTTACAAATTTTTCAAAAAGGAATTTTAATGTCAATAAAGTCGTTGCAACAACTCTTTGGGGACATGAAAACATCGTTTGACAATGTAAAGTATATTAGCACACATAAATTAAACCAGGACTGTCTAGAAAATTTTTTTTTTCAAATCAGAAGTCGAGGACCAGACGAACATCCAACTCCAAGCATTGCTATTAAAAGGATGCGTCTAATAATTCTCGGTAAAAATCTAGGAATTTTAGACAGCCAAGTTAATACAGAGGATGTTGCTCCAGAGAAATATGTATCAATTACAGTTTTAAAGAATGCCGGAATTGTAATAGCTGACAAATTGCATCAAGATTCTTTCCAAACATACTCAAACGACAGTTCATTTTCGTCTACTTTGTCATCAGAGCACGATAACGATGAAATTAACAACATCTCAGAAATAACTGACGACAGTTTAGAATATATTGCTGGCTATCTAGCAAAAAAATTTAAAAGTAGTAATCCTTCTTTGGGTGATTATACATATAAAATAAAAAGTCATCATAACTATCATTTACCTTCTTGGGTTCAGCAGTTGTCGTATGGTGGCCTAATAAAGCCAACGCCAGAATGGCATAAGAAAGTAAAAAAAGGAATCAATACTTTGAACATTTTCACGGCGATTCTTTAAAAAAAAGCCCACAAGTTGTAAAACAATTAAGTGTTAAAATTAAGAAAAAAGAAAACATTTCTCTGGACATTATTATGGCGTTTTGCAAATTAAGGACCATTATCAGAATAAACTATGAAAATATAAAGCTAAGTGAAAAAAGACGTGGAAAGAAAAGAGCGAATACAACTGATGAAGAAAGAATAAAACGAAGGAAATTAAATAAAATTTTAAAATAAACTTGTAGTGTGTTATGTTATTTTTTATTTGTTTTGTCAACCTTAAATTTGAATACATTTATTTAACCGTTAATAGTACATTTTATTTTGTCCGTAAATTATAACGTTAATTATGTATAAAATAAAATAAATTAAAACCATGATATTTTGTGGAAAAGACTTTGAGTCAAATAATTCAATTTTATTTTCGTAAATTATAAAATTAATAGCAATTTTTCTATAGTTCAATTTAAAAATGAATGCATTAAACAGCAAACGCTATTAATTTTTGTGTGAAAGTTTCTTTCCGTTTAAGTGAAAATAATTTAAACAGCAGATTAATTTTAACTTAATTATGTTTAAATGTAATTTTTTAGCTCAAAAAATTATTAAAAAAACATCAAAACTAATTAATAAAAAAAAATATTTCGATTATGAACATTGTTGGCATTACTTGTTAAATCAAAAGTTGTCAAATTTACTCAAATAAAATATTTAGAAGCCTTTTAAGGTGCATCTTAATACAGATTGTAATAGAAGTATAGAGAGCGAGGTCTCCGCGTGACGTCAGCGCGTCACATGATCTCGGCAGAATAAATCGAGCGATCGAGCAATCCTATCCATTTAGTATCCTTGAGCTACACCAGCCTTTTGCTGCTCACAAACATGGCAAATTGTTGTCTTCATCAACTATAGACGGTTTGAAATTTGGAAAAAATTGCATGACTAGATAGGATTGTTGTTTTGGTAATTATATGGTCTGTAGAGCGTTGTCTTAACATTATGATAAATATTAGTCGCTTCCACATCAGCTGTATCACCGACATGATTGTGTTCCCCTCTAACAATGACAACATTATTTACTGTTTTTAGCTTCACTTTACAAGTAGTTTTCTGATGGTTTGCGCCCTTCCAGAATATATGATTGACGCTTTTTTCTAAAGTATCTATCAACTATCAAGGAAAAACTTCTGTTTTTTGTTTTGTCGTCACGAACTTGCGAGGCATTTTTGCAGAGGTGCTGATTGTATAAGAGTTTGGTTTAAAATGTTGAAATCCTATTGCACTTTTATATTGCAACTACAAGCAAATAGGATGTACTTATCTGGTAATTACAAAAAAAATTGTAGAATAATTAGTTTTTGACAGAAATTGTAACATCTTTAGTCAATTTTTTTTCTACAATATACATTTATATATGGAGCAGATTTGGGTGGTAGAATGCCGAGTTTTTAAAATTTTGTTTAAGAAGCGCTATTCTATATGATGTTAAATTTTTTTTTTCTAAACATTTATACAACCAAAACAAAAACGACAAAAAAAATCTATGAAAAACAAAGAGAGTAGCGACAAATAAAAATAAAACGTTTATACATGTATTGACACACCCACCACAATACAACAAAAAAGAAACATACAAAATAGTAACCAAAACATAAAATGTATCAAAACATTTAAACATAGCAAAAATACACGTTAACCCTGGACCTCTAAACATCTGTAGCAGTTACACAAATGCTTAATACTCGTCAAGTTTTTTCTGTATTGTTACAAACTAGTCAAGAGTTTTTTGCTAGTCAAAACAAAAAATCGGTATTCCTAATTGTCTTTGTCAAGTTTCCAACATATTCGGTGGAGTTTTAAGTTTATTTTTACTTAGTGTTCCGATAAGAGTCAACTTGTAAGGTAAGCTTATCATCCAGAGCTAGTGAAGTGAGTTAATTATCCATAGTAACACATATGTTGGTACCATAGATGCGTTTTGTCAAATTCTTCTTTATTCAAAGTCCTGTAGCTAGATGGAGTATATGAGGATTTACAAATGGCGATAAATTGCTCCCAGATGTCTCGTATTAGACCAAATTGTCTTTAGTCAATTTTAGTATGTTTATCATCAAAACGTAAACTATCTACCAAAAATAAAACCGATCACTACTCGTTGTAACCTTATAGATGTTTCTCGATAGTATTGGGTTAAACATTTTTTGGCGTTTAGATGGTTGTTCTTCAATGTTCCAGAAAAAATTAGTAGACCACTAAGTGTTAATACTGTCTCTTTGCATGTTTTTGAAATAATCAGCGTTTTTGTTTTATAAAAACCCGATTAGAGGGTGATTTTTACCTTTCCATTGGGTTTTTTAGAGACAATGATATGTATGTTTCAAGTTCTCAGCCATCAAAGACATCTGACATCAGACATCATCTGGTTTGTCGTCACTATCAAACACAGATGTATAGTCCATATTCCAGCTTGTGTTGTTTAATTTATTGATTTTTATCTTCGAAATTTTCATCATTGCTTGAAACTGCTTCATCTACTAAATCTTCATTTTCCCTTCCGGATGTTTGGGTTTGCGATATATTCTTCATTGATCAGTTTGTTTGCTTTGGCTTTTAATTCGGCTTGTGTTAGATATTTCTTAGTTTGTGTTTTACAAACTAACCTACAAAGTTTACTTGATATTTAGTAATAATTTAAATTTTACCTAACGGATCCAAATACTAAACATTTGTAAGGGAAACGATTTCAAAGCTATATAAATAGTAAACCCTTGTAAAATTGACGACGAACACTCAACTATTCCACGAAAAATTAACATAACACTTAACATATATACGTCTTGTTTGCAATAAAACTGGCAGCTACTAAAAGTAGCAGGTAGCACACAGCTTGGGGAAGCGGAAGTATCCGAAGTTATCGAATCGCACACGAATCGTCGTAAATGTTACGACTGTTTAATGTAGCTAGAGCACACAATAGTATATTATATACCAAGATTGAGAAGTATATTGTTATAACCTAAGCGACAGATTATATCAGGATACGCGAAATGTCAACAGATATAAGTCGCGCAAGATATAATAATAATTTTTTTCATTATAATCTATATTCAATTTTTTCTACTACCTGCTAGAATTATTTAAACTAATTTTTACATAATTGTAATTTACAACAAAAAAAAATAAATAGGTAACGTAACTTTATTTGATAAATTTAATAAATTATTTAAAATATTATTACTTTAAGCATTGATTATATCTTAACCCTTTCGTCGGCGGTGGGAAGCCAATTTCCCACCAGCAAATATTCTCGCTACGGACCACGGGTCAAAATATTTCCTAAATGTATTGGTGCTGCCATCTCCTTGAAATATAAACAGACACTTATGAATTGCAAATTATCACATCTACAGATCCCTTTTCAGTTGGGTTTGAGCTTTTCTATAGACAACCACGTTTTTAACACTTTTTTAACGCAGGTTTTGTGTATTTTTCGAAAATCCGCAAACATCGTCGTAATTAGGTAAGACCTAAGAGTTTTTTTTTATAATTTAGGTAGATTTATTACTTAGTTACAGATATTTGTGTATATTTTTGTTTTTTGAGTGGTTATGTTGATAGAAGACGATATTTACAAAATATTCTTCCCAGTGCCCATTGGGACGATATATTACCTAAATGTATTTTTTTAGTCATGTGGGATTTAGAGAATCCCCTTCATCGACAAAATGCGCTTGAATACCTCTACAGTCTTCCAAATGATGAGGAGAACCGCATGATGATGCAAACGAAGAAATGGACATTCTGGAATCCATAGATTCCAGTACAAGTAATACTCCTTCCACCAGTGGACGTATCACCCTTAGACCTCCCAGTCCGACAAACCAGTCCTTAAATTCGCCATCTCTAGGTGTATTAACTATGCTCGAAGAAATCGATGAAGGTAATGATAGTGAGAACAGTGAAGAGCCATCCACCTGGACAAAAAGTTGCGAGCAACTACATGACAAGGATATGAACTTTCATAAACCGGTAGAAACCACGATCCAGTTTCCCCCACATGCTAAGGAAGTAGATTATTTTAATGCAATATTTAGTGATGACATCTTGGAGCTCATTGTTGAACAAACCAATTTATATGCATCACAAGACCTGTCAAAAAAATCTAACAAAAAAGAAGGTTTGGGGGCATCAAAAAATTGGCAAGACACTTCTAAAGAAGAAATCAAGGCTCTTCTTGGGGTAATGATTATGATGGGAATTCACCAACTTCCACACTTGGCAAACTATTGGTCATGTGATCCTATTCTAGCAGTTCCTTCGGTAGCTAAAGTCATGTCATCTAAAAGGTATAAAAAACTTGTGGAGAATATTTATACAAATGATAACACTAACGCCGTTCCAAAGGATCAGACGGGATATGATAAATTACATAAAGTAAGGCCTCTCGTCATGATGTTCAACGATTCTATTTGCAAGCCATCTAAACACTCGACTTCCCTGGCTGCCGACGAGTCAATGATCGCCTTCAAAGGACGCTCATCGATAAAGCAGTACATGCCAAAGAAACCCGTGAAAAGAGGTTACCAAGTGTGGTGCTTAAAAGACTCTCCTACAGGATATATTTGGAAGTTTGATATATACACCGCCAAGACTACTGATTCAGAAAAGAACAGTTACGGTTTAGGTGAAAGAGTTGTCATAAATCTTACTTCTTTGCTAAAGGACAAGAATTGTATTGTAACTTTTGATAATTTTTTTAGCTTAGTCGTTCTTATGGAGAATCTAATGAAAGAGGGGATATTTGCCGTTGGCACTGTGCGGACTAACAGAAAGAACTTACCAGATATCTATAAGGATAAAACCAAAATGCAACGTGGAGATTTCATGTTTGAAACCAAAGGAAATATATCCGCTGTCAAATGGATGGACAGTAAATTTGTTTATGTTATTTTAAACTACTCTTGTTCAAAGGAAACAACGACTGTATTGAGAACAAAAAATAAGATGGGTGTGAGATAAACCGTTTATTGCTCCATTGTTATAGCCGAATATAATAAAATTATGGGTGGCGTCGATAAGTTTGACCAGCTTCACGAAAGATATGCCATTGGTCGACGATCTACAAAATGGTGGCACCGTATATTTTATTATCTAGTAGATATGACTATTGTCGATTCATTTATATTTATGAATACAGCTAGAAAGAGATCATGTGCACGGAGAGAAATCTGCAATCACTAGTTATGAATAGTATGTTCATAAATTACACATTTAATAAAATTTATAAAATATGAATTATATTATGATGTTATGCGTAATACGCATACAACATTCCTAAGAGTGCAATTTGTATGCGTTACGTATATTCATGTATTATGATTATGGTTTATAAATGTAATAAAGTTATGAATTGTTTTCATATTTTACTAGTTATCACTATAGTTATAATTTTATCTTAAGTTATGAACAAACCTTCTTATATTGTGATACATCAGCAAAACCACCAGAAAGTTTCACACGCAGATAGTGTGTGCATTGCATCATCTAAAGAAGTGATTTTATCAACTGATAAAAAGGTAAGCAAAATGTAATAAAATTGTCATATATTTCTGTTTTTTGAGTTCCAATGTTTGTATATTAATTATTTTCTACGAATATGCATAAGATACAAATATTAGTACTTATAACACAGTCACATACAAATTTATAATTCTTGCGTAAACTAGTAGGTAACGAAAATATATTACATTATAAAGTATGTATTTGTATGAGGTGTACCAAATTAATTTGCCGTTTATCTCAATTTTACATTATATGTTGTGCGTATTTCCATTTCTTAAAATTAATATTAAAAACGTTAATAAATACTAACAATCCAAAGTAGGTACATATGTTCTGTTTTGTATTTAAAATGACAAGTTTCTCCGGTATCAGCTACTGTCAAAAATGTTTACATAAATTAGAATTTTACAACACGTTTTAGTCATTTATGCACATACGTCTAAGGTAATCAAATCCCTATCGCGAAACGATTCAAGGAATTATATTCCGGTACCCGTAATTATTACCACAAAAACATACAGTTGTCAAAGTAGTCATAGTATCCAAAGTAATCAAAGTAACGAGTTAAAGTAACGAATACAAAAAGTATAAGTAAGGAATAGTAACGATTACTCAAAAGTAACGAAATTCACCATCACTGTAACTTGAATTAAAATTAGATATACAAGATGTTCAAAGTTATCTGTTTATTATTGCTATTTTGATTAATATTAAAGCTACGAATTAGATTAAATTGAAATTTGAAACACTTTTGATCACTTTCTGTTTATTTACATTTTCTAATACACATACTTCTTATTTCTAGATTTGCGTCGCTATAATTTAACTAAAGTATTGCAAAGAATTGTAAAACCTAAAGGCCGTAAGAAAATAGACAATAAGGTATGGAAAGTTAGCATTGGAGATACGAGAAGATTGGAGAAGTTTTTTCGTTCTGAAGTGAGAACAGTGGCAGATATGTGTAGTAAGGATGACGATAATCTAGTTTGCTTTGGTAACGGATAATATTACGCATTTATATAATAATTTTCTATAAACTTTAGATGCCTACTTTAAAATAATGAATTTGATAAACGTTGTAATTGCGGCTTCTACGGCCGGAGTCTATACTAAGATAAGAACGTCTTCCGGGTTTGGACCGTGTCAATGTTGTAACCGAAGTTGCCAACGTTTCGCCCACTTTCGTAAGGGGCTTCATCAGGGCGTCAGAGAAATCGAAGAACTCAAAGAAGCAACCGAAATCTAACTAAACACTTCTCAAAAGTTAGGTAATCAACTTGTGAACTAAGCCAGATTCTAAACTAAGAAAAGGTAAGAAAGAAAACGATAAACTTGAAAAAGCAAACGAAAATCTAACAAAGAACCACTACAGAGTTAGGTAATCAACTTGTGAACCAAGCCAGATTCTAGAATCTTAACTCTGTAGTGGCTCTTTGTTAGATTTTCGTTTGCTTTTCCAAGTTTATCGTTTTCTTTCTTACCTTTTCTGAGTTTAGAATCTAGCTTAGTTCACAAGTTGATTACTTAACTTTTAGTTAGATTTCGGTTGCTTGTTTGAGTTCTTCGATTTCTCTCACACCCTGATGAAGCCCCTTACGAAAGTGGGCGAAACGTTGGCAACTTCGGTTACAACATTGACACGGTCCAAACCCGGAAGACGTTCTTATCTTAGTATTGATAAACGTTGCTGCTTATATGATAAGTAAACCTATTACAAAAATTATTTGTATTCATGTTCTTCAACTTCAATATTGAAAATCGTTTTTGTTAAATTATCTTGACTGCAATAGAAGAAAAGGTTTTTATTTTTTTAAATTGTTGCTCAAGTTCTGTTTCAGTTTTGTTTATATTATTTACGTTTTATTTATTTGAATAATGTTTGATTTTTTATAATAATCTGTATTATTATATAATGATATTATGTGTTATTAGTTATGTATTAGTTCTTGTGTTATGTGTTCTATTTAAATTATTTAGTTGTAAAAGTATGGTGGTGTACTTATAGCTGCATTAAAGTAAAAAAAATAAACATTTTTTGAAACTCGAAATATATGTTTTACTAATTTATAAAATATGTATATAGGAGAAATATCTTGTCATTATTTCTTATAAGAAGAGTAAAATTAACTACGAAATTATGATTAATATTCATAATTCTTAATACACTATTCTGAATATCATTTAATAAACAATACTTTATTTATCACATATTATGATTGGCTGCTTAAAAAGTTATTCTTTATTTAATTAGAGTTTATGAATATTAATCATAAAAAATATAATCATAAAAAAATGTGATTATTAAGCATACATAATGAAAATACTTCGTTACTGGATGTGAATTATAATCATAATAGATGTGACTTAAATCACGTATTACAATTACCTGGTTAAAATTTTATTCTTAATATGATCATTGTTTGTGAGTATTATTCATAAAGATATGATTATTACGCATATATAACGAAATCGTTTACTTCATAGCTTATGAATTATAATCATCATCGATGCTAACATGACTATTCACAAATTATACCGATGGTTTATACATTTATGAATAGCTAGCAGTAGTTGTTTTTTATGCTTAAATTACGCATAAGTTGTGCGTCTTACGAATGATATCTGAAAACATTTCTCTCCGTGTGATCAGTTGACATTTAGAATCAATTTAACAAGACAACTTGTAGATGGTTATAGTTCCAGAAAACGACGAAATAAACCTATATCATTTCTATCAAATAAAGGCACCGTTCCAGATGAGATAGACCTATCTGAAGTTGGAAAACATCTTCCAGTTCAAAATCCAACATACAAAAGATCTAGACTCTGCAGTACAAAAGTTGCTGAGAAAAGGACAAGGTACACGTGTTCTTCCTGCCAAGTACCCCTTTATATTCAGCCTTGTTTAAATAATGTCCACGGGAAATGATAAAAAAACATTTCTCAGAAGCACCGATTATATCTAAATGATTTAAATATTTCATTTTCTTACCAGAGTATGTTTTAAGAATGTATTTTTTAGTTTTTTGAATATAAATTTAAATAAAAAATTGTTGATTCTATATAGGCAGTGGGAATAATACTTCCTACCTGAAATATTTAGAAGTGGGGGTAGTTTTTCTGAAATCTGTTTAAAACCTTTTAAAAAAGACTTATTCATGTACCTATTCCTACAAAAAAAATTTTTTGTTTTATCATGCCTATCTTGGATGATTTAAGGGTCTGTTAATACTAGTTTTACTGTGATATTGTTTGCAAACTATTAGTTATTATATAATTTTCATTTTATTTACTCTTTTATTCTTATTTATGTTGTCGTTGAAATAAGTATAATCGTTCTTAGACTTGTGTTAGCCGATTTTTCTATCTTAAACAATGCAGGGTAAAAACTAACATCTGTGTTTTGTATGTCTACCTGTTTTAGCATTTTTTTTAAATTAAATTATAATTGACGCATCTAAAATCAGACTGAATCCCATTAGTTATCTACCTACGTTTTACCGTAGCAAGTTTATGGCAATTTTTGCAATTATATTTTCTGTCGTTTCTTGATCCTTTTATTTACTTATTAATTATTATTAGTGGGCTCCACTTACTCAAAGTTTCACTTTACTCATTTTGTCTTGTTAAAGGACCTAGTTTTGTAGTTAGGTTGCGTTTCTTTTACTTTTTCTAACTAGTACGTTGGTTTTCGAGATTTGATTCTTTTTTTTTTAGATTAACTCTATAACGACGGTAATTTCCATAGATGAGGATAGCTGCTATTAGTCATAGATGAAAAAAAAAACTATTGTGCCACGCTTTAACTGCATTATTGGTACGTGGAATAACTTGCATAGTGATGTCGTAACAGTTCTATATATTTCTGGGAAATCGTAGGATACGTCTTCTACCTTTTCTATCTGCTTGGCTTATCCATGTATCTTCATAATAATTAAGTAACGGCAGTAGTAAATCTTTATTTTGAGTGTAAAATTTGCTATTAAACAAACTTTCAAACGACTTATCACTCCGCTAAAAACGCAAAAGCGGCGAGAATTCCTAAATTTAAACCGAAATCAGAATTTTGTGTATACTTAATTTTTAGTCCATTTTGTTGGATATGTCTCTAAATGCATTGCGCGAAATAAAAGAAGCAACAACAAATTGTAGCATTTGAAAACTAATTGCAAACTATATTTATGGCAGCTCTTTCAAAATCGGTTAGAATTGTTATTGGTTAAAGACCAGTTTTTAATATCTTTCAAGTTCTAAATAAACGATTATACGTGTCTTCCGTTTTGTTTGGCAGCAAAGGCATATACAGGTACATTGCTGTATTGCGCACCGTGAATCGTATACAACTGGCTGAACAATCGTAGCGTCGTAGAAAATATGTCATTCGCATACCAATGATCGCAACTTGACGTTCTAAGTTTGCCGCAGTAGAAAACAATAATTTTTCGCCGCCGGATTTGCTATCTTACAGCAAAAACTCTTGTTTAGAAAATGTGGTATAATGTTATATATTTTATATCACTCTTGTGGGATTTGCAGGGACGGCTTGTTTTGTTGCCTGTACTTGCCGAATCGTTTTTTACATGGCAGAAACTTGTGGTAGTTTTCCAGCAGCAGTATCGGGCACATCTTCAGAAATACTTAGCTATTACCATTTGCGTACATGTTTTAATTCGGTTTGTTATGGTATTCATTCTTGTAATATTCGGGCTTCAATTTCTGCTGCGTCAGAAACATGATTACAGACACTACTTCTTCTCCGAAGGCGTGAACTCTCTCAGAGCAACGCCACTTGTAGTATTGTGCACATTTATAAATAAATTTTCTATTTGAATTAATTTTTTTTACATGAACGTGGCCGTTAAGTACCAATAACCCGTGACCGTTATCTCTCTCCGTTGTGTTACGGTTGAACCTTTTATTGATTTCAAATAAAGTTAAAAGGATTAACAAATCCTCATAACTTTCTTCTCTACGCAATGACCGTAACCTTAAGTGTACTTGAATGCAATTACTTATAATATTCCTGAAGTCTTACCCCTTTGTTACTCATAGATAGACAAAATGGTGATACAAAATGACTAATTCTAAGAAACTTTCAGAACGGACTATTATGTATTGTGTTTTTAACCATAAACAATTAAGCCTTAGAGTAGCATAAAAGGATAATTGTCAGCGGCAATGTGACTTTTTTGTCGTTAATCAGGGATTTTTCCAAATGCTCTTAAATACAATCGAACTCCTATATAGTGATGTTCAAAATTCCCTTTAAAAACATCATTATATAGAAACTTCATCGTATAGAATTTATACTTAAAAGATAAAACACAAATTTTAACGTACATAAGAAATACATATTAATTATAAACACTTTCGTTTTGTCATTTTTAACCAACTTTACACTTAAACAACTTGAAACGGAAAAATTGCAAATGAAACGTGTTCAATAACATGACAATGCATTTCAAAACTCGAAGGAAATCCTATAATCCTCTAAACAATTCATGCATTTATGTCATTTACAAATGTACAGAATTTTTAGTACCATTAGTAATAGCCTTTCTGTATTGTAAATTAAGAAGTCTTATAATCCGCTTATCCGTTTAACAATGCGGTATTGTAAAGGTAAAATAAATTGTACGTGGTTCCAAGAAAACTTTAAGTAGTTGGGTAACATTTTCTTTGAAAAAGATCATAATATAGAATTTCAACATCATATTTTAGAGGTGTTTTTATACGCATTTTAACCCGAAGGTCAATATCCTAAAGAAAACATCACTAAATAGAAAACATCATTAAATAGGAGTTCATTGAATGGAGGTCCGACTGTAGTATGTAAATCAACAACTTATTCCAAAATATTTTTTTACGATTACTACTATTTGAGGAATTGTCCCGCCAGCAGTTGTACGCGACAAATTGTTGCGCGCTAGGTTGTCCGTACGGAATTGACGGGATAGGAAATAGAAAAACTTTCTGACTATAACAGTATACTAATATTTAGAAAATTCTTGTTTCCAAATATATTTAATTTCATCTTGCAACGTTGAGCATCTTTATGAGATTTATAACAAAATTTATTGTTCTTCAGAACTAAGAAACATTTAATAACGTTATCTAAATATAATAATTGTATTAATAGTTACTTGCTTATAGGCATTTTGTGTTGTTAGTTTAAAGTATACACAACAGTTTTGTTCTTTTAAAATACACATTTTGCCGAAAAGGTTATTGGTAAAAACGGATTTACTATACAAATCGATTCAAAAGCTTATACTGTTGTATGCATTCAAACAGTGTTTTAGATAAACCGAACAATAATAATAACAGTAACAGATAAGAACGTCGTTACTACTGTTCGGAATCAATTGGGTAAACAAAGTAACAGTAATAAGAAAATTGTTATAGTTATGATGCAGTAACTTGAATAAAATATAAACAATGATACACTATTAATTGAACAGAGTAGTGATTATTAAATGAAATCCCTAAAACGCCATTATGTCAAATGATTTCATAAAATACATTGTTTAGTAGAATAAATAACTTTGTTGATTTAATAGTTATAATATATAAACTTTGTTTTTGTTAGAACTCAGTCAGATAACCAATACAAAAATAAACTAAAACAATTGCTTTTATTTAATAAGTTTACATTGTAATGTATTTTTAAAAATGTTTATTTTTATATAAATAAGTCTTCTGTTATCGATTTTAAGATTTATACGGTTTTGTCGTTACACAACGGTTATCGTATTGTTTCTATTATATCCTAATGTCCTTTTATGTTTGTCAATCGGAACGCAACAGTCACGTGTCTGTTAGCAATTCTTTCTAGTTAAACGATTTTGCAAACTCCATTGCATAATGCGAATAAAACGGATTCATAATCCCTTAATACCGAAAGAATTGATTTTTTTAATTTAGAAAAAAGTACATAAATGAAATGGAAAATCCCACCAATTCATTTATGTGGCGTATAGTATTTTTCAATTTCAACGAGATTTGCGTATAATGATAATCGGTTTGAGGTATTAACATTAAGCTTCTTTTAATAGGTATATTGTTATTTCATTGAAGTAATTATGTTTAATTTTTTCTAAAATGTGAAATAGGTTTATAAAAAAACAGTGTTTATTGTTGATTGTTGGTAAAGGTCGAGGAAATAAACAAAACCTAATCCTAGAATGCCGAGTGTAGCAGATATTCAAATTTACATAACCCAGGGTTTTGTTGACTTGACCTTAAAAATGGCAATAATCATAATAAACCGAAATTTGGGTAGTGTTAGCTCTGCTTTAAAATGTTTATATTATTAAGTTATTAAAATGTTATCATTTTAGAAAAGGTCGTTACAAGATTTACTTTTAGATTATTCACGTACGTGTTAGTTTTGCGATCAATATTAGAAGAGTACGCAATGAACGTGTTTTGTAGCACCTGTTTGCTCTTGCGCTGGACCAGTCAATAAAATTTTTATGCATAAGAAGATAACTGTTACGTAATACTCTAATCATAAACCGTCTTTGTGAGTATAATAAAAGAAAGCTTTGTGTTGAAATCCTTAAGACATTATCTCTTGTCGTTATTTTGGTGTAAACATAAACCAGGAAAATGTAATCTCTACTTTTAAGCATATTTTAAACACCTTAGAATTCAAATACGCAGTAAAAAACTTTATTATCCTATATTAACAAAAAAATATTTTTAATATGTTTTAGTTGGTCGATAATAAATAGACGTATTACTATTATAATAAAGTAGTAAACGTGCTTAAAAAATACTGTAAATACCTATTGCTACTAGCATTCTAAAGTAATATTCTTATTTTTTTTGCCTGTAAGTAATTGTTAACATTGTTTATAATATTAAAATAATTTTAGAAATGAATAAACTGAAAATATTTGCATTCTCTGACAACCTACTACTGAACTACGCTAGTCTAGCTTAGTTACAAGATAGTTCTATAAAACATATCGATTTTCAAAATACAGGGTCAATCAGAAAATCGTTAGAAAGAAAGAGCTTGAAATAATTACACATACTAGAAATATAAAAATTTGTAAAAAAAAAGAATTAGTATTATACAGTTGTCTCAGAAATAGCCATCTCGTTTTTTTTTTAAATAGAATGCTATATTCCTTGGTAGTTTTAAAAATTCTACACATACGGTCAAGTGGTGCAAAATTTAATTTTTTTAATTTTTTGTCAACAAGAAGCCCGATTTTAAGGCTTGGTTATGTTGCCTTGTAGTATAACTCACAGTAAAAAGAAATTCATAGGCAAATAATGAAACGTGAGAGGTTAAAAACAAGATACTGCATTTTCTGTGCTTTTAATCATTTTATATGAGTGGGCAAATATGAGACGCTGTGGAATAAAAACGAAACACACTACAAAGGTTTTAAAGTGTTTAATAAATCAAATAGCATTGTTAACTATTAAATTGTGAAGACGTTCTTAAAGAAAACTCACTTAACTCAATACAAAAATATGTATTAAACTTAAAAAAACAAACAAACCAAAATCAATAAACCGTAACTAACTCAAAAACGAGGTAAAAAATATTTTTATCTGAATGTTTAGAGCTAAATGAGAATAATTAAGTATTTTGTACTAAATATTATTGAAAACGTACTCTTCAATATCGATAGGAAACCAATATTGCAGAAAAAGACTTTTTATTTCTGGCAATTTTGTCGATAAAGTACTTTTTCTCAATGGCTGAAAAAATAAATATAAATTCTTTGCGCTTCAGATATCTTACTCCTACATCGCTGTTAAGAATTTGTGCCAAGTAGTAAACCTGTTTCTTTTTAGTATTAAATTTGATTAGAATAAAATCAATCTATGCCAGGCTTGTCTTTCTTAAACTAGGTAGTAAGGTTGTTTTCTTGTACATAAGTTTAAACTATTGTTTGCATCTTTGGTTTTGTAAAAACAAACTCCCATTTTCCATAATTTTTAACTTATCACTTAAATCTACTTCCATTTATTTGGTTAGAAAAGTTTTTTCCCTGCTTACAGAGTAAACGAGTGTTCCTGAAAGAGCAGATTTGTCAATTTTAAACTGTTTAGCTGCATTTTTAAAAGATTTAGTGCCATCCTCTATTTTAACTTTACGGCTGGTTGTGTCGTATACACCAAAAACGAATAAAAACGTAAAAAAATTTACTCAGAAGAACTGGTGACTGCATGTATAGAATCTAGAAAACAATTACCATACAATAAATAACTAATCGCCGTTGCAACAAATATTCAGAAACGAGACAAACGACCTGTTACGACAAAAGCTTGAAAAGTGAAACTTGCCTGAATGAAAGTAACATAAACGAGGTTTTGCTGGTGCTCAGTGAAGACGGGTGTAGATTGTACTCAAACTCCGTGCCTGTTTGGAAAAAAAGGTAAATTTAAAGAAATAAATAAAAAAAAATTTATTACATTAGAAATTGCACGGCCTTGTTTGCATTAATTGAAATTAAATAAATACAAAACAAAATAAAATAAATTTGTAACTCTTTTTAAAACAAGATTGAAAATCTTAATAATAAACTACAAGAATAATTTATTTTCTGGTTTAACGTCAAACAAACATATTTAAAAATGTGTTACATATAGTCTTTATAAATACACAAAAAACAATTACCATATAATAATTGTAAAATTGATAAAATCGGTAATTCGCAACAATCTTTATTCTGCTTAAAACTCAAAGCTTTTGAAACACTATGTTGAAACACTATGTTCGCGTTAAATTCACCAAATTTTTAGTCGGTACAAAATAAACACCTTAAATCTTTGTAGTTGATCCAGGAAGAGGCTTCTGATTGACCATTAATTAGGTTGCCAGATGTTGTCAGCAAGATATTCTGAAACGTATCCTCAAATGACTAGGATCCGTCGGAAGATTCTCAATAAGCCGCCACCAAGGTGAAAATAAAACCACTTCCGCGGAGACCTCTGATTCTTAAGGGTTAACTGAGCCTTAAACCTATACCGAAATCTTTGTGAAAAAAAACAGTAAAACAAAGACGTGAAATTAAGATGCAAAAAGATTTAATTAAAACGCAAAAGTAGTGTTTGAAAACGGCCTTTCTCATTGTGAGAAATGCAACGTCAACTAAACAAAAATATCCAAACCAAAATATTTAATTACACTCATAAAGATTAACTTGTTGAAACCGAATAATAAAATTGTCTATCGGAAGTAATAAATTATAAAGTAGATTCCAAATGTAATATAATAAAATTCAACAACACTCAAGTGCAAACGCACTAAGAACGTACTTAATACAATGAACCTTTAAACAAACTTAATATAACTAAACAGCTAAAATATATTTAACCACAATCAGTGGCGGCTGGTGGTCAATCATACAAGAGGGTCATTAAAAACCCAATTATTAAAAAGTCTAAAAAAACATTTTTACAGTAACGCGATTTATATTTAAGATCAATTATATTTAACATATTCGTTTATCTTTACAACTACCAAAATATTCAATAACAAGCGCACTAAAATGTATAATGTTTTTAATGTAAGATTGCGTAGAAATGTTTTAATTTTTTTAATGTAGATAAACGTCGCTTTGTTTCCACTGTAGTGATGGGCAAAGTCAATCAATTATTTTGTTTATCAATTTTTACAAACATTTTCATTGTGGTTTTTAATTGACTATCAACAAGCCCTGTCCAATTGTAACCGAATATTAACGCTACCAAGAAAACCATAATTCATACAATTTTCATGTGATTTGTCGCTAACGCGTGCTTTTTACTTTTTCTTTTAAATGCTATAAATCCGTAACATTATTATTACACCATAATGATTAATGAATCATGTGAAAACAGTAAACATATAAAACAGTAAAATTTATTAATCATTTCAAATCCACAAATCCAATCTAACGAATACACATATTCTTTAGAATTACTGTAAATTTCTTTATTTTTATGTTTACTAGTCTGTCGAATTTGAAGTAAAGGCCGAGGACGAGCATTGGCTTTAAATTCTAAACGTTTTTCAAAATTTTAACTATTATTAGCGATTAATTTTTTAATGTCTTGTACTACCGCCATTATGAAACAAAGAGGATAATATGTACTTAAATACAATTAATTATTTTTCACTTTACTTGTGAAGGTCATTGACATTCGTTACAAACAAATATTATCAAACAACTAAAAAATCGAGTGCAAAGTTTATCGTATGTGATAAGAATAAATGTGCACTCGAGCATCTTTGTTTTACAAACAGGCGTTGCAGAGATAATACTAAATGACGTAAGCATTACACAGAGTACGCGAAATGGGACCCGGCTGGCAACCGCAGAAAGCATTTGGGCATTTAGTTGTCTTTTTCTAATTCGCATAAAATTGTTTTATGCCTTTGTCACTCTTGACTACAATAACTATTATTTACGATTTGGCTACATTATATAATGCACACAGACTATAAAACTCAACAGCTTTGAGTAAATTCGTAAGTTTTCGCATCTGTTGCGCTTACAATAAAAATTTAAATTCAAACGCTGATAATTTGATTTAAACGCAAATTTTCTGTAATTTTAAAGCAAATATAATACATTTCTTATACATTTTTTGGAGGGTCATTGTCCGATTGACCTAATAGAGAAGCCGCTACTGATCACAATAGTATCTCAAAGGAAAACAAATTAGATACATCTGAAATTTTACCAGGACAATGAAAATGCCAAATCAACGTAAATGCAGAGTACAGATGTACTTTTAAATTCAAATTTTTTTTTAACAATTTGAATTGACAAAGATGAATTTAAAAACGCGGAATAACTTCATTACATCAAAGTGAAATGATTCGAACGATCTCAAAGTACACAAAACAGATAAAACCAACTGAAATACCGGATTTTTCACAAAAAAATCGCACAAAATCAAACGACGGTTACAGACTTCAGTACAAGTAAAATTAATTCAAGAAGCATTGAACGTGCACGATGTGAATTTTGTTCATCTAGTTGTGACAACAAAACTACGATTACATGTTCCAATTGTAAAAAACTATTACGTATACTTCATGTTTCATTACTTCGTAAACTAAATCTTCAGTCAAAAATCGGAATAAATAAACCAAAAATTTAAAATTTGACAAGTTTAAATGAATCTCAAAAACGTTAGTCTATTAAACACGTCAACGAACTCTTATGTTTTTAATAACTTCATCTTTATTGACTTGACTTAAAACTGTCAAAACAATTTTATAACATAAACATAATATAGCTGACTTAAAGACTTATTTTTATTGCCAACCTCCTTAAAACTAAAAATTCTATTCCATTAAATTTCCCCTTAAGTTAAGTAAAATTTAGGACTTTTAAGAGCTCTTATAATTCTACCCAAGCGAGATACATTTGTTGGTTTTGAAATATACGACTGCGCATTAACGACACAACGAATTAGTATGTTCAAGCTTAGATGCACTTGGAACAATTTTGTGGGAATCAGTAGTTGTTACGTGATTTTACTCTATGTACACTGGATGTATTTGCATTAGTATTTACATTTGGAATCTGTACAGGATCAATCGGCCCAACATTATCCGGCTGGCAAAAGACGAGTAACAGTGGATGGAGTATTACGGTAGTAAATAAATAACTATATCATTTTAATAACATGTTTTTCTCTGAAACAATTCCTTTTTGAGTAAATAAAGCTTTCCCTATATTTTTTTATGGTTTGAATACTCATTAACTGGTTTAATGCCATTGGTTTCACAAAAAGAAACAAATTTGACCAAGTTAAAAAGTTATCAATTACTGATCCTGGCCAACTAGAAAAAATCAAGTCTATTACTTTGAGTAATGTTCAATTTTTTAAAATGCTTTTTTTTATATCTGTTGAGTTTAACTGATATTTCGCAACTGGTTTGATGTAATAACCCATCTGCATTACATATAGATTTATCGTTTTTATATTGAATGTCATATTGGTAACCCGATAATGTAAAAGGCCATTGAGTAATCTTTGCTACTGCCGAGGTTAGTATACTTTTGTTTTCTTCGAAAGTAAATTTTAATGATCATGATCAATAATAAGCGTAAACTTTAGAGCATATAAATATTTATAAAACATTTTTAAAGTGATCTTTAGCGTTAACGCTTTACGTTTCAAATTGTACTGTATTTTTTGACCAGTCTTAGAAAGTATACGCAAAGCAAATAGTACAGGCCTGTTTTCATTTTCAATCTTATGGTTTAGTACTGTACCAACACCAAAACTACCGGAATCACATGTAACAAAAATGGGAAGCTTAGGGTTGTAATGAGTTAAGACTATTAGAAGTTAATAGTTGCTTGTTTAACTAAAAAGTTTTTTTACATTTATCTCACCAACTTTCATCAAAATTAAAACTTGACCAGCAAAGATCATACAATAGCTTCATCTTGGATAAATTTAAAAGTCCTAAATGCGGTTTTAATGTAATTAAATTTTGCAGACACGGGACTGACTTAATAACTACGATTTTATCCTCTGTGTGATGAATACCCTCACTATTTATTAAATGACTTAAATATTCAACACTTGAATTTGTTTTTGTTAACTTTTACATTAAACTGTTTCAGCCTCTTAAAAACGTTTACATTTTTGTAATATTCCGAGATAGAATGACTAAACACTAAGATATCATCAAGGTACCATTTTGAATTTTTTAAACTTGCTAAAATGTTATCCATAGCAGCTTGAACTCACATCACAAGTTAGTTTGTTATAAACAAAAAGTCCCAAATGCGGATTAATGACCATTACTTCTTGTGGATTTTTGCTTAGTTCAAGTTCTTAATAAACGCCTTCCAAATCAATGACAGAAAAATATATATTACCAAAAAGATTGGCAAATATGTAATCTGGATTTAGTAATGTACAATGAATTCTAAGCTTTGAGGATTTTTTAGGAACTATAACAATTGAATTTGTCTAATTACTATAACTTATTTTTTTTAAAATTTTTGATTCTATAATTTTTCTTAATGTCACCTCAACTTTTTGTTTAAAGACACATGAAACATAGTATACTCGATAGAGCCCACTCTTGAAGCTTTAGTTCAATCTAAAAATTTTTAATACAAGACTTCATACTGATTTTTTATTTTTGATTCTATACTTAGAATTTAGCATGTTTAGTTAATTTTGGTCTAATAATGGCGAGAACCTATGCCTACAATCTAAGATTACTAACGGCAAGTAAACAATCTTATCTCTAGGTTTGAAAAATATAAGTTTCTCTCATTATTGTGACACCCTGACCTATTACTACTACTACTTACTCTTAGATCGTAATTGACAGAATACAAATCTAAATGTTTGTTAAAGTCTTTAACATGTATTACTGACCGACAAGCACCACTATTTCAAAACAACTTGTTTAACTTCCGCTTCCAAGGATGCTTGTTCTGGTTTCTCTTTTTTATACAGCAACGATGATAACAAACCTAAGACTAGGGAGCTATCTTTTTCTTCATTTGATGACTGAGATTTTTCTAATATATTGACTTTGCTTCTTTTACAAACACGATTTCTGTGGCCTTTCTTTTTACAATTAAAACATTGCCAATCTTTTGCAGAATCATTTTGTGAACGATGCCTTCTTGGACAACGGAAACACTTTTTCGAAGAACCTCTTTTACTAGACAGACAATATTTGGATTTTTTCTTCAACGAATAATTTTTTTTTACTGATTTAACACTCTCTGGCTTATACTTCAGCCAGTTCTATTGAAAGAGTAGTTTTATAAGCGGTTTCAAAACTACTAACCTTGGTGGATTATAATGCTTTGACAACTCTACTATGAATTTAGCATTTTTTTTTCAAACTTGGCAATTTGACAATAAAAACTATAGACCGATGTAGACTACTGCAGTTTGCAGATACGACTTTGACTTGCCATAAAATCACAATTATACGTTTTTATTAGAGGCTACGTGAGTAATGGTTTAACTCGTCGTCAGATTAACTGTTATCTATATATTCAATAACTTAATATCTTTATTAAATACATTTTAATTACTTGATTTAAAACTGATAAAACAGTTTTATAGCATGAACCTAGTGACTTATTTTTATTGCCAACCTCTTTAAAACTAAAAATTCTATGTCATTACACCAACATTCAAAGTAATCACATGTTTATATATTAGATCAAACTAAGTTTACTTACAATAATACGTAAAAACTTGTTAATAGCAAATATACAACAAAAAATTCACAGATATCGCAAATCTTGCAATTATCGGAAGGTGTTGAAAACAATCACAATACTATCTACGTAATATAATGAACAAGGCTTATTACAACTTTCAAAAATAAGAGTGCATACATAAATAATAAAAAAACTAAAAAAAAACACAAATAAATAGTATTCTAGGTAGTACATATTAAACGAGAGTAGCGTCGTATGATAATTCAACAATTGTTTGTATTTAACATTTGTCCATGAAATGCCTGAGAATTGTTTCCCATAACTTTTTCATCGCTGGAAGATGATGAATAATAAAGAATTTTTTGTCATAACAAATTATGAGCGAGACCGTTCATTATCAAGAATTGCTGCGCGCTGATAAAACATAGGTTCCAGTGAGATATCTAAAAAAAAACCCGATCGCGTTATCTTAAATCCATGGACTCGAACAAACATTATGGCATGTAAATAGGCCGGCGTCACTAATTTTTTCTATTTTTGTAGTTCAATTTGTTGTCCTTTATCTCTCCAAGCAAAACGGAAATTGTGCTCGGCATTGAATTAGTATTAAAAACTCTAAATCCAAACACTCCCGGCTGTTGTTTCCTATTTATAGCTTTAGTAGTATGTAATAGATTAGTGCGAAATAATTGCAAACTGGAGGGTACATCTTTTATAGAAAATTTTTCTAGAGAAGCACAAAAATGGGTATTTGGGTTGTGTTGGCAACGCTTAGGTTCTTTTTTCTAAGTGATACACGGTAAGAAACACAAAACAAGCAACAAAATCTCAAAATATCAAACTTTATTTGCCACAAAATATTTTCAAGGGAAAAAAAGTCATCTCCGCGAAGCTCAAATAATAGTATTGCGCTCACAAACATGTTATGCGAGGAAACGTCGAAAAATTGAGATTCACGTCTACCGACTGTCATTTTCTAATGGCTTAGATACGTTTGAGAGCATTCGGATAAATGTAAAATTTTCTCTAGACGCAATCAATTTTAGAGCCAAAGTGAAACTTTCAGAAATTTAGCCTGACTTTGATTAAATACGTTTTGATTTAATAAATAATTTAATAATTAAATAAACAATTTATATCGCGTGACTCCTGACAATTGCTTCACCACACTCTAACTAGTTGATACGCATTCTTAAAAAAACCATAAAACTAAATAATTACTAGATTTTACTCTAGTTTTATGGCGGTTCACAGTTCTACAGTTTCTAAGATTATGACACAATTCAAACTACGTTGCCACATCCTTTCACATGTAAAAGTTGCAAAGTGGAGATTTTATCTCTGGAAATGCGCATCCACAGTTTAAAAATTGAATTTTTTTCAACAGTTTGTCGCGTTTGCGAATCCTTGTCATATCTAAAGAAGGCTTACAGCAGATTGGATTCGCAATAAAAACATTTTGTGACTTGAAATAATTGACATGACTTTTTATTAAATTTTCTGTTTTTACCGATTCTACAATTTTTTCTCCTATTAATATTAAACAAATGTGCTACTGACTATAAAAAAGCATTAAAAAGATTGATAAGATCAACAGACACCAGAATACACAAGTAATACTTTTAACAAAAATTTTTCAATTAAAAGAAATATTTACATATGGAAATTTATTTACAACAACATTAACTATAAAATATAACTAACATCAAATACTACAAAAATTAGAAATTTAAATTTTCAGTAATTACTTAATTGATAGTTCACAAATTTATAAAATTTTGATAAATGTATAAAGACTTGATAAAGCTTAAATTTATAAGCGAAACGTTGTCAACTAATTATATCTAAAGTTAAAATAAAGGAAGAAGAAAAAAAAAAAAAAATGGTTCCAATTAACCAATGGCTGTTTTATTAAAAAAAAAAAAAAACTCTTCAAAAAACCTACTTAATTATAAAACATAAACAAAAAACAGCAAAAAACCTCTTTTCATATAAAAAAAAAGTAACTCTTAAACTTTGCGTTATTATTTTCGCTTAAAAAAGCTAAAATGGGCTAAAAATAAGATAAAACGTGCTACTACTTGCCCATTTAAAAAGTATCTCAATAATTTTGAATTCGTGCATTGCATATACTTTTATTAGCATAGGTTAATTTTTATATCGTTTTTAAACTTACAAATACATTTCATTAACGATACAATGTTATAACAAAAAATAGCATTTAAAATGAACATGTTATTAAACTTTCTAAAAGTTAATAGAAGTAATTTTAAAACTAGTAAAATTTTATTTATATAAGATTTAAATGCTGCAAAAACTGAGCGAAAACGACTTTGATCGTAGACAAAAATTTCGCAAAATAATGATAGAAATGTTAGTAACATGTACTGGTCAAATAACAACTCACATTAGATGGAACAGACATACCTAACTTCTAATAGTTATTTAACAAACAAGGTTGTTAATTATAGCGACTAATAATCAAGACATTTTAACGTCGTGAGCGAGTGTAGCGAGCGAACGCGTTAATATTGTCGAGATTATTTGTCGCCGATTAACAAACGAGTTAGTTTTAAAGTTTGTCCGTTGATCGTTCCTTAGTAAAACGTGTAAAGTTATAGGAAACTAAAGTATACGTAACCCGTTGTTATATCTAGTAGTCGCGCAATATCGTTGCCAACGATTTTATTGGTTGCTATACAAAATCGTACATTAATAGAAATTCATTCATTGGTTTAAAATCGTTCATTAATAGAGGTCATTAACGCTCTATTTCTGATACATTATTATATGTTAATATAGCTATTAATAGACGATCGACGAAAAAAAAACTTAATGCTTAAACAGGTATCTTTGACCAAAATATCGTTCGCCCATTTTTTCATTGAAGACAACTTCACTCCTATTTTTCTCTTACTTCACTAAAAAAATATAAAATTTAGACTAAGGAACCTATTTCCAAACTACAATAAACCATAATTAACACGTGAATTAATTTCGCTGCAATAAAACTGGTCACCACCTTCCTCTACCTGATATTTAAACTACCTGAGACCAATAAATAAAAAACTTAAATTATTTTACTACAACCACTTATCGTAAGTGTATTTAGAAGTATTTCATAGAAAATACATTTATTATTATTTTATAAAGACTAAATGAAACAATTTTTTTTAAATAAGTAACTAGAACGTTTAAGGAATAATAAAAAACAGAATAAAGTATAAATATAAAGTTAGTTTTGCAAAAAATAACGATTATCATTAACGTTTTGACATTAAAAGAAGACAAAGCAAGGTTTATTATACTAAAACGTTTATATGTATTTTATTAAAAGTACCAATAAAACAGTAAATCCTAAACATTTTTTAACATTAAAAATAACGAAAACAAAATATGTTGTTTTTGTAAACTCGAATGCAATAAAAATAAAATTAACAATAACTTGAGGGAGATTGTGTCGAGAGTAGGTAGTAACAACAGGCACATGATATAGCACAAAAAAGATAATTGATTAAGGTTCGCCGCAAAAACAAATCTATAATTACAAACACTTACTTTCAGATAGAGCAAAAACTGCAAGCACGGAAAGTGTAAGTAATAATAAAGTCATTAAATTAATAAGTAAATGGTACTGGAACTACTACGTAACCGATAAAACCACAACCTCTTACTAATAAGAAGATATTAAAACAATGTAACAAATTGCATAAACAACAGTTTAAAATTATAACGGATTTAATACAACTGCATAGTACAGTTTCTTAGTAAAATGTATTTAAATTTAAAAAAATAACAACTTTTTTGAGTAAAGATTTTAATAAACACAAAAAAACTAAAGATTTTGTATTTTATTGTTTTTAACTTTTACACTATTTTGTATTATAAATGATATTAGTCACTTACAATTTTCGGCATTGCAGACACATGGTTTCTACCCAGGTAATCATTTGTCAAATACTAATATATTTTACATTGTAAATATTATTTTAGTTTAGTTTATGTTTTGTATATAATAGTAATTTATGTAACAAGCGTCGAAAACACATAAGGAACGTTAATGCGACGCGAAGCTGCACAGTCGAGCGTTGCATGTGAATGACGTACATTATTTTTTGTATTGGTTTTTGTAAAATTTATCTTTTTTTGGAAAAGTTTAAAACAATATATAAATAACTAGAAATATAATGGTAAAGTAGTTTGTCCTCCTGTTGGCAAGTTGTAGTTAGTTTAAGTTTTTTATCTTCTTTAGGAGGGGCAATAAAAACCACTCTAAACTGTTTTTATGGCTACGTTTCGTGCCTCTAGCGTGCACTTCTTCAGGCCAAAGAAACTACCACCACTCGTAACCTTTTCTTTGGCCTGAAGAAGTGCACGCTAGAGGCACGAAACGTAGCCATAAAAACAGTTTAGAGTGGTTTTTATTGCCCCTCCTAAAGAAGATAAAAAACTTAAACTAACTAGAAATATAATGTTGGTACTACATTTATTACTAAATCTGTCAACTTTGACATTAACTTTAGCATCGGTTTTTTCAACTTTAACTTAATTTCAAAATGTTTTTAATTAGTTTGACACTTATTATATAGTTTTTATATAATAATTAAAAAGAATATTGACGTTTGCAATGTAGCTAGCACAAAATAATATTTTTGCTGTTGTAATTTCAACAGACTGACTTTACTTAAATTACTGCTGCTGTAGAAATATTCAGTAGACTACTTCTGCCACAATTGTTGGTTTATTCTTTTTAATTCTTACTTAGTCGAGTGGTTCAAATTTACAACAAATGCAAACATTTCAAAATTGTAACAAATGAGTTTCTATCAAAACAGTGTTCTTAGGTTAAACAAAGTAAACAAAAATTTAAAATTTTATCTTGTTGGATACTCTAGGAAAATTTACACTGGATTTTTTTGACAGTTAAGAAATGCATAAATATTAAAATCTATAATTGTCATATTACACGTTTTTATTATTGCATTAGATTAAATTTTGAGTTTATGGAAAATAAATGATAGTGTTGCTTATTCAGTTTTACAGAATGTAAATTCTTAACAAATTTTAAATGATCTTCGAATTCTTCTGCTACATTTTCTTTCTTTATCGATGAATAATCGGCTGAACTTCAGTTTGCTGATTTTCTTTACCGTAGTGAGACATTTTAAAACACTGTTAATTCGTTCACTTGCACATGTTTGCAGGTTTGCACCAACTTAGCAATACGATTAATGTCAAACGTGACAAAATTATTTAAAAAAAAATTAAAAATCTAAATTAGCAAGCACAAGCTTTTTTATAACTGTATGTTTTCTTAGGGAATTTATGTCAAGCTACCGGTGTAATTCTATTTACACTTTTATTTATAATTCTGGCGTAACATTTTTTACCAAATACCAAATTAAGAAAGATTTAAAATAGTAACGTTGTATATTTTGTTCCATGCTGTGAATGCGATTTGGAATATGTTGGTGAAACTTTACACTAGTTAACAACAAGAATGTCTCAACATCGTTGAGATTTTAGAGATGACAAATCCAGCATAGGTTTGGCTAAACATTTTTTAGAAACCGAACACATTTATTATTTAAATAATGTGAAAATTTTAGATAAACAATTTAACCTAAACAACATTTTTTGTTTAACATGACGCGCATAAAATATTAAAAAATTCATTTACTGTCAGTATTCAAAAAGAAAGAAATTTTGTGTTTGTTTCTTCTAAATAGTAAGACCTAAACCGGGTTTAATACAATAAAAAAAGTATTATTAATAGGTACCAATAAAACTTTTTGAAAATCTAACTGTATTAATTTGTCACTCATATAAAAAACAGTAAAATTGGTCCTGGAGATTCCTCGATATATCTGGTATCGCATCCTAAGCATTGCGAGTAAATTATAACAAAGTATAAAATAAAAAATGCTTTTACAAAATAATTCGACACTCATTAACTTTTCTATTTATGCAAAAAAAAGCTAAATTGTATTTTGTGACAATATAAATTATTTGTCAACACTTTCCCAGCTCAAATAAAAATCCGTATAACTTTAGTTTTTTAAATTACATTATATATTTTTAAGATATTTATTTATTGTTATAGTGAATATTTAATATTGTAATCGCTTATATAACAAAATCTGCAAGAAGCCATAAGAAGTGAGGGTAGATATACACATTATTAAATTATTATTAATCATAGTTTTTTTTAATTTTTTTTTATTAACAGCATAACTAAAAAAATATTACGTTTAAACATAATTTTTGTTAATTCTAGTGACATTTATAAGAATTTATTATTGGAATATCAGGTATACTATACAAAATTATTATAATAATTATTATATAGATTTATAGTGCCAAGACTAGCAAACATAGATTTGGTTTATTTAAAGAAAGTCTTGATATTTAAAAATGTTAAATATATAAAAATATGTAATTTCTAAAAAAATCGATTAATTCTCTTAATAAAAAAGTTAGGTTTTTACCATATTAGATTTGTTTTGTACAAATTCATTATTTTTTATTATATATATTAATGTAACCCTAGTTATAGTAGTTTTAATAAGTACATTTTTTTAAAGTTTTTTTTTTGATCTGTAGATTAATTTTTAAAAAAAATGTAGTTCCAGTCAAAAATTTACAGTGGACCGATTTCTATAGACGCAAGTGTATTTATAGAATATACAATTTTGTAAAATATTGCAAATGTTTACACTTTATAGTAAATATTATTTGCCGTCGATTAATTGTTATTACTTATATCAACGTATAACAACATACCGGAAATAAACCAGTCTACTTTGAAGCAATAAAGTCGACGAATTTCTATTACTGCACGATATTTCTAACCAATAAAATCGTAAAACAGAATTAATGTTTTTATAAGATTATGTAGGTTGTATTAGTTGCCGTTTTAAATAAAAAATTAATTAGATATTATAAAAAATGCAAAAATTAATACGATCAACGAAAAAACTTAAAAATCAACTCGTTTAGCAATCGGCGATTAATAATCTCGCCAATATTAACGAACTCGCTCGCTGCGATTGCTCGCCTTGATTACCAAACTATTTTTTGCGTGATTATTTATTTACAATAAATTAAACAATATTACTTAGTTACAAATTTAAAAAACATTAGAATACGATAAATAAATAAAACTAATGCAATTTTTTAAAAATTAGTTACTCATAAAATTTAACATTTATACTAGTAAATCAATGGTTTAAAGTGTGTTTAAATTTATTTAAAATCAAATCAAATGTAAAATAATTTTATACTGAATGTAAATTTTTATCGTAAAACATGATCACAAAACGTATATCAATAGCGTTAAAAAAATGTTTTGTTTTTTTTTAACAGCCAAAGACTTTATGATATTAATTAATTAAAAAAATGCAATTTGTGGTTACTATTGTATGTTAATATTTTTAAGGTAGGTAATTACTACTTTTACTATTATTATTGCACTGCTTGGGTGTGATCTAAGAAGCTTTTATCACATAGTTACAACAACATTTAAAGACTACTAATTCTTAACAATTTAACTGCATGTTTCAACAAAATAATAGAAGTAAACTTGTTGACTACGATAAAAATAGTACCTATATAACAAAACTGCTGTAGATATGTTTGTGTTGACTTTAGATTATATGAACATAACGTTTTTCAAGTGGTTATTAAACAAACGTTTTGTCAACGGCTATATATTGCGAGTTTACAAATTTACATTATTCTTCTATTTAATAACAATTATAATTATAGAGAAACATTTTTGTATTATTCTTTTGGTATTCTTTATACAACAGCATTATTCCTTAATAAAAACAGCTGAAACAACTTATAAAACATACAAAATTTGAACAAAACACAACTTAAAAATACATCGTAGAATAGTAAACTCACAACAGTAAAAAATACCAGTACAATTATTTTATTTTATCAAATGATATATTTTAATAAAATAAATTAAAACCGTCAAATGTTTAATACCAGAAATAACTTTTATAAACACGAAAAGGATTGAATTTTTTTTAAACTATAGAAATACTTATACGTGTAGAAAAGCAACACCTGTTCAGGATACACATTCACTAAGACGGACGAATTCATTATCCGTATTTCAAATGCTTCGGAAACCTTACGTTCTTACAAAAAAAAGCAAATACGCTTTCAGCGTTGTATCTTAGACAACACGAAAGACTTGCATTAACACTTAATACTACAACATTATATAGAAGTGAAGAATACATTTGTAATTTCAAAATAAAAACCTAAATTCAATTTTTTCCACCGAATATTTTACTACCATAAATGTATAAAAGTTGTTTCGCAATATTCTTTATTGAAAATCGATTACTGAGTAACCTATAAAAATAATAATAAATGTATATATGCTAATGCTTGTTTTATGTATGAGTCTTGCTACATAAAATATAGTTTTGTCATGAAAAGAACGATATCTACAAAATTTTGTAAGTAAGTTCAAAATTTTAGGTTAAATAAAATGTTAAATTAAATTTAATAAAAAGTTTAAGTAAGAATTAGTTCGGTTTGAAGTTTATGGTATCGTAAGCTTTAATGTAAGTATTGTTTGAATCATTTCCGATAGCTGACTCAACTTTTAGTTTTTCCCACAAGACTTCGCGTGCGTAGGTACACACGCCAGTTATTCATTAAAGAGCTTTAGTTTACTTTTAGCTCATGTTATAACGTAACCCTTGCATGCGTCAAGTTTAATACTTACTTGACTGTTTAGTTGGGGGAGTGTAATAGGATGGTGCAACACAAGCTTCGGTAGGACTCACTGGGGCTCCGTTGGTAGCGGTAGATTCGTTCCAATAATCTCTAGTCGCAGCTTGATACTTGTTGCTCAGCTTCTTCACCATGTAGCAACGCGGCATGTTGGATTTAATCGATATATTGATTTATTGCCGAGTGTATATACGAGTGTATGTTTAAATAGAGGGTATTGCTTTTGAAATTTATTGACGAGTATTTTTACAATGGAATGTAGTGGCAGGTGGTTGTTGTCGCGTAGGAGAAACAAGTGGTGATGGCGGCTGAGTGATGCCGGTATAGGTGGGTCCGTGCAACAAGTAGTAGCGACACGATGCCGGCTTATCCAACAGGTAAACAACTTGTCGTGTTTGCATCCGATACAATCATTTACTTTTAAATTTTCAACAGTTTCAATTTCACGTAAAACTACCACTCTGTTGATTTCGTTTAAATCGAAAAGGCAAAACAGGAAGAACTCGTTCTTACGAACATGCACCACAAAAGGATACATAAAATTCACTTAAATGTCTAATTTGGACGGTATTTTATCAATTTTATGTACAACTAAATTGGTTTTTCTTTTTGGGTTTAGTTCGATTATATTACTTATCTCAGTAGGTATGGAAAATGTGGTAATATTCCTTTGGCAGGAGTTTTATCACTAAATTGCACAAGTTGGTGGTATATTAATCAACATTGTTCACTATTACTCACTGACACTCACGAACCCCTGATAAATGTATAAGAGAAGCGGACGCACCACTCCCTGGTAGCAAGTGCTCGCGTCGCGACGCCAGGCACGGGCGGGGTAATGCCGTAAGCGCAGGCGTCCCTCCTCCGCGTGCAAGGATCGATCCGGGACCGACACCTGTTACCGTATCCATCAATTCCCCTTCCTGTTTCTTTCTCTTTTGCCAAGAAATGCATTGCATGTTGCTTGCATACTACTACGTGTACAGTGCTAATGTACCCGTGCGTATTTTTTCTCTAAGAAAAAATAAAATTTTTCAGGAAACAATTTCAGTAAACGTGATGGAGTCGACGTACATTAAGCTGTCTCATAAATACCTACTCAAGACTATTTATACTTACATTTGCATTAAATTCTGCTGAAGTGCAATTGCTTTTAAAAAGCTCTCTTAATGGTACGTTTACTTATATATGTCAAGAAAGAAATATAATTTATATGTTGTATCACACATTTTGCTAGATTTATAAAAACAAGAACACATCTGCACATGTCACACACAGAAAGTCATAATTCAAAAACACAAACAAAATTAGCAGTTTAATCAAGGTTGTTCCTGACAGTTTACATACATTGCTTTATGTACAAATTAAAGATTATGACGTTTTTTATCATTCTTAGATTTATGCCTTTAACCTATGTCACATTAATTTTTTTTAAATATTAGTAAAAACATTTGATTTAATGATACTATTAAAATTATATATAAAATAATAAACATAGGAGTTGTAGATATTAGCATTCATAACAAAAATAAGATAACAATTAATATAAACTATTAGCGCAAAATATCAATAAATTATATAGCTTCTTTAAGTATATTATTTGTTGTAAAAAAGACATTAAAATCAATCATTTTTTTGAACATTTTAATTGGATACGTTTGTTAGCAGGTTTACAGTTATAATAAAATATATTAATTAGTTAAACTTTTTAACAATTTAAACACATGATAATATACATATTTATATATAACATATATTTAAAAAAATAAATATGTACTAATAGTAATATATAAAGATTAAATGATTAAAACATTATTAATTAAAAATATTAAAAAAATATTATTTTCAATTGACACATTTTTTAGCTAAAAGTTTGCGTGTATTTATCAATTAATCAGTACTTTTTATAGTTATTCTTCATAAAAAACTCTTTATTACAAATAGTAGTTGCATTAAATATTGTTTTCTTTTGGTTTTTATTTGGTCACATACGTACTTGACGTTATGATACAGATTGATCATTCTACATTTTACAAATATTGTGTTTCTGTTAGTGTTATAATTAATTTAAATAAAAATAATACACATGGTCGATGATAAAAAAATCATTAATAATAAAATATCGATGATTAAATTAATTGAAACAACTCAATTATTTTAGTCTTACATTTTATCTTTGAAAGGTGTCATTATTTTGCTTTATAAAAATATTTTTTTAGTTTAAAAAATAAAAAAACGATATCCCGGAGAAAACATTATAGTTGCTCTTGTGCTGGATAGAAATAAAAAGTGTTACTTTTTAAAGAACATCGTATATTAAGTACAAAGGTTGATTTTTTAAAAAATTATAAATTTATTATTTCTCACCGACCATTTCACGCAAGCCTTGAGTAACAATCATTGTTTGGGTTAATAAAACATTTACTTGCATAAAATTTCTTCATATTTTTTTGAGGCAAAAATTCTCATAAACGTTTCTCTTTTCTAAATAGTTTTATAAAACGAGAAATATTTTGGTATTTTTTTTCTGCTTATATAAAAATATTTTGAAAAACCAAGTTTAGTGCACGTCGTTTAATAGAATCACATTGGGATTTTTGATAGCAATAACCAAATAATAACAAACCTCAGTATTAAAAAAAATAAATAAATGTATATTAGTTTTTATTATGGCCTCAATACAAGAAAAATATCAAAATATAAGTTGTAATAAACTAATAAAAATCAAAACGTTGAATCAAATAAATCGAAAATTAAATAGTTTGTTAAACCGTTAACAAAAAAAGCAAAAACAATGTCATGATGTTTAATTTACTGGTCTAAGAACTACACATTTCTTCTCAGTAATTTGCACAACACTGAAAATAAATACAAAATAATATTATTACATTACATTAAGTTATGCTGAGAACAGCACATGCTTTCTAAGTACACTGAAAATACCAAGTAACGTATGTACAGATGTTCAAATAAGAATATGTTACCTATGTCAATCAAAATACATGAATAAATAAATAATATTACAAAAATAAAGCTAAATATTCAAAGCAAGTATTTTTAGGGTACAATGATTAAATTTGTTTTAATTAGATACCTTACAAGCGCATTGTGAAAATTCAGCTAAAATTTAGGCCAAATAAATTATCGTTGATGTATAAAAACCGAAGAGCAAACGCACGGGAATTTATAGTGTACATTTACAAGGATTTAGTAAGAATGTACGCAAATTTCTTTAAATTTTTGACAAAGAACTAGAGATGTAGTTTATTTAAAGCAAATCGAATACTGAAACCCTTTTTTTAAGACAATTTAAGCTACATGAAAAGTCGACACAATTAAATTTTTCAATTTTTGTTATCTGCAACATCTTCTAAAAACAACGCCGTTATTAAATATGATGACAAAGAACTTTCTAGACAGCACGTGTAATAAAGAATTTAGAGATATTACAACATTGATTAAAAATAAAAAATTTGTATTCAGTGTTCTATGATCAAACTTGACATATAAAAACTATCCAGTAAAGTAGTAAAATATTTGTCAAAACTTGCTAAACACTAAAATAACCTTTTTTTGACTAAACAAATTGATGTTGCCAAAGACAAAAAAATATATTTTTTACGGGTTTTTATAATTAGTACAAAACTATATCTACTGCTTATAACAGAACAAAATTATACATTTAATTTCACAGAGATATTTTGAATGGTTTATACTTTATACTTTTTGAGTTACATTTTAATTTTGCATTTGCATTGAATATGCATTTTATTGACTAAAATATGTTTTGTATTCTATATTTATAAATTTTATAAGTATTTAAACATAATAAAAAAAAATTTATAAAAAACTTATAAACCATTAAAAAAGTGATTTTAATGCAAATTTTTTAAAGAAAATTTTGTAAAACGTTTAAACGGCAATTGCGGATTAATTAGGACAGCTAGAAGAGTGCAGTTTTTGTTAATAGTAAGATGAGCTTTTCTAAACGTGTAGTAAAAAAAATTTATAAAAAACTTATAAACCATTAAAAAAGTGATTTTAATGCAAATTTTTTAAAGAAAATTTTTTAAAACGTTTAAACGGCAATTGCGGATTAATTAGGACAGCTAGAAGAGTGCAGTTTTTATTAATAGTAAGATGAGCTTTTCTAAACGTGTAGTAAAAAAATTAGGGCGTGTACTAGTGTACACATGTAAGAAGTGAAACTTCTTTATGGCCTTATTTTTCGCAAAATGATCTACATGCAACTTTTCAGAAATTGGTTAAATAAAGTTAAATTAGATAAATTTTAGGATTTTAACATAGATGTATCCAAAGAAAGTTATTATCATAGACATGAATACAAATTTTTGTAAATCAATTAACTAATTTTTGTAGATTCAATTTCATATTTCAGTTACCATAAGCCATTAATTACAAAAATATATAATAACAATGACAATGATAGTAATAATTCTATTACAATTAATGAAATGCTGTAATAATCTTAGTAGCAAAAAGTTAAAGTTAATAAAGTTAAATAATTTTATTATTTGTATTCATGTCTATGATAATAAAATCCTTTTGTTTAAAATTTATCTAATTTAACTTTATTTAACCAATTTCTGAAAAGTTGCATGTATATCAATTAATTAATGTTCATTAAATTAGCAGTCTTATTAATTAATAAATACTATTTTAATGAAATCATATACATTGACCGATAGTTACAATAAGAAACTGAGGTTACCCTTAAATATTTTAAATTTAAAATTAGATAAATTAAAAAAAAAAGGATTTTATTATAATAGACATGAATACAAATAATACAATTATTTCACTTTAACTTTTTGCTACTAAGATTATTACAGCATTTCATTAATTGAAATAGAATTATTACTATCATTGTCATCGTTCAAACAGAAACTGCAATTACCCTTAAATATATTAAATTTAAAATGTCATCGTTCAATCAGAAACTGAGGTTAACCTTAAATATATTAAATTTAAAATGTCATCGTTCAATCAGAAACTGAGGTTAACCTTAAATATTTTAAATTTAAATTAATAACATATTTCAGAATTTATACTCTATGTCAATTAATTCCACCCAAGTATTAGAAAAATAGATATAATTACTTACTTTTGTTAAAAATCCACTGGAATTAGAATTAAAATAAAGCCTTTGATTTTGTTGATCACTTTAGTATTGATATATTATTTATCACGTCGCTATTGCGTTTCAGAAAAAAAGATGGCGCGTAACGGAAAAAATGTGACGGTAAATTTTTTTCCAACGCCGATAAAGAAGTTTCACTTCAAAAATATATATAATGACTTACCAGATGAAATTAAGCACGAGCAAAATATTTATAAATTTAAAAAAGGTCTGAGTGATTATGTTAAAAATAGATTTTAAGCAAAAATTAGTATTAATAGAAATATGTTACGATTTATGTTAAATTAGTATATCTTTACTAAATAAATACTTACTTACTTACTTACTTACTTACTTACTTTGTATTTACAAGAATTTACGAGAAATTACTGAAAAGTAGAAGTATTCGCTAAGATGTACCGGAATTAATTAAGATGTACCAGGATTTATTAAGATGTACCGCTTTGGCTGCTTTGGTTCTTGTATGCAAAAAAAAGGAAAGGCGTCATGTGGAGCAAATGCTTAATGAAAAAACAAACCTTTTCACATACCAACTTATTGAGTGACTTGAATATATTTTCTGTCATTCGTGACATCTTTAACACAAAATAACCATACGATCATGCGAAAAGCTATAACGCCACATGAAAGATTAACGCCCACTTTACGATTTTTTGGAACCGGAAGAACTTACGAAGATCTAACTATATTTTTATTACAGGCACTGAGTTATTTAGTTCTGCCGTGCTATTTACGAGGTTTTGAAAAGAGATTATTTTATTATTTATTGTGTTATTAATAATAGTAATCCATTTATTAAAGGTTTTTGTTCTTACAACTTACGAAGCATCCCTGAAATTTGTAACATATAAAGGGAGTTATTAAAATTTTTGGTATTGCTGTCGCTTTGTTCCTGCCTGGGAGTAGGTATCATTATTACTAACATGTTAGGATGTAGAAAATCTTGTAGGTGTATTCTTAATAGGGCCACGAACAGAATGTAATAAAGTCAATTGACTCATTTCAGTCATGAATAATGCATCGTTAATTATTTTTTCAGCTAACATTATTTAGATATTACTATTATTAGATAAGTCCCCTATCTTAACAGTTTTACAAAACTAGTATGCTTATCTACTTTCAGCTTTGGGTTCTTAAAATGTTTCTTAATTGAATCTACTACACAATCAAGTTTGTTGTTACTATCTTTAAACAGCCTAACAAGAAGTGTTTTTTTTGTATTAATTGACTTATTATTAAAGACAGATGTATCATGTTTTGAATGAAAACTTTGCAAAGGCTCTTGTTCCTCAACAGACTTCAGCAGAATTAGCAGTTAGTTAATCTACATCCTCTTTCTGAAAAAAATACATAATATATATTTGTTACAACATTTACTTGTTACAGTTATAACTGTTGTGATGTAATCATGTTTATATACTTTTCAGGTTTTAAAAACTAAACATGATTAGATAATTAGACCCAAAGACTTCGAAAATAGGTGGAATTTCCCGTATTGCCTGGGATGCATAAATGGAAAACATATCGATATAATTCCTCCAGCTAGAAGCGTTTCCTTTTATTTTAATTACATAGGCACATTATGGTTTTGCTTGCTATTTCAAATGCAAATTATAGATTTATTTTGTTTGATTATGGTACAAATGGCAGAATATTAGAAAGAGGTGTTCTTCATAATGCAAAATGTTTTAGGCGACTGCAGAAAAATTTACTGCTTTGTTTTTTAAATATACTAGTTAATCGTTTTTTTTTCAATTTTTTATAGCCTTGGTAAAAATGAGTTAAAGATTGATATGCTAAAACTATATAAACAAGGTAATTTAAACTGTAGTAAAAAAATTAGAACTAGCGATTATCAAGAGCACATAGAATCGACGTGAACGTTTTTGGGATATTGACTGCACGGTTTAAAAGTTTCCACGCCGCTATTTTAGAATTAGAACATATTGATAAAGTAGTAAAATGCGCTTTACATAATTATGTAATGTTAACTATAGGTTCAACTGACGCCACGTCTGATTTTACTGACTTTAAAGACCAATCTATGTTGGTTTAGATTCAGATGATTCTAATATGTTATATTTGAAATCACCATATGTCGCCCGAAATTCACAACTTCATCCTAAAGAATAAGATAAAAATTCATAAATGACTTCTCCAATGAAGGACAAATCTCTTGGCAACTAAACTTAAAATAAAAGAGTATAAACCTATTGACGTTTTGTTGTTTAATGTTTTATAAGAGTTAAAATGTGTGTATGATTTTTGTATGTACATATAAAAAAATAATAAATAAATAAATCCTACTTCTATTTCTAAATTTGATGACGAATTTCTTAGAGTTTCTTAGTCATCCAAAAAGGCAAACAAGTGGTAGTACCTAAGTGAAGGCTTATATTGTCTGTATCAATGCCAGAGTGTCGAGAGACAGTCAGCAATGGGATTTGTAGCAATATTTTGCCTTTATCGTGATAATCTTTGATTATTTTAGTATACACAAATAAAGTCTTCTAATAAACTTTCCGCTTCACTACTAACTTTATTTTTGTTTATGGTGATGATAATTAAATACCATAGATAACATAAAAACTCAACTCTAGAATGACAGGTTTGTACTAGCTTGTATTACCTTGGTACACACGTTCAATCCATCACGTGCAAGCAGAGCTTGTACTAGCATGCATCATGAAATTTTAGTCAATCCTCAACTTGCTTGTACAATAATAATGCTTGCACAGAACCATCTTAAGCTGCGTTTCCACGAAAAAAAAACGAGCAAGAGCGTGCATGCCTTCTTTGTATTTGCTTGTTTGGTCGGAATCGACTTACAAGCACGCAAACGCTTGCTCGCTCACGTTCAAATGTGGTCGGGAGAACGTCGCAACTACAAAGAGATATTCTGTTCACTTATTTGTTATGTAGTAGCGCAATGACGAAATGTTAAGACTAATAAGCAATACCGCACAAAACCTGTGCAATGAAATCCTACAAGAGAATTATTTAAAAATCGTAACAAAAAATGGATGCTTGTGAAGACTTGGCAGATTTGTTTAAAACAGAAACGGTCAAAGTTAAAGAAAAATCAATTTATTTTTGGCTTCTTTCAGACGCGAAAAAGAAAAAGTAGTACTTAAACCATCTGTATCGGGAACCGAGGAAATATATAAAACAAAATGGTTTGTGTTTTCAAGCTTTGGATTTTTAATAAACAAAAATAAACCAAAGCATACGCAATACACTGTTGAGGTAAGTTAAATTTTATTACGGATTTTTATTTATTTATACATAAATAGCTCTTTACGGCGCAAAACATTCTCGATAAAAATACGCTAGCAACATACAAACAAAAAATATTTATTGATTGTAAAAAAACAGTTTTTTTCCTATTATTATTATTATTTGTACAAATTCTGCCATGAAACGCGCTCAATGTCAGTAGCAAAATTTCTTTTTGATATTATAGCACATGACAAGTGACTTTCAAGGAATTCTTTCCAACGACAATAATGATGTTAAGTTGTTACTTTCTATTTGCCAAGTTCCGTCCAGTATTTTCCCATTTACTTTTTGATCAAACGTTTCAAGTGAAGATTAAGATTGTGATGATGTGTAGCAAAAGCGTCATCGGCATCAAATACATAAAGCACTGATTTTGCCCGCCTTTCAATATACACTCTAAAGACAAATGTCAATTATTTTCTTGGAATTTTTTTAAAATAATTGTATTTTGGAATACACCACGATCAGAAATTCTTCCTTGACACCCAACAACCGCGTACAAAAAACAAGCAAATAATACTAAATGTAGATTTTTAGTTTAAAAAATCGCTTCCGTCATTAATTGGTGCTTAAAGTACTATATGTTTTCTGTCAAGGGCTTTGCAGTAGTGAGACAATTCCACTTTTCTTCAAAACGGTCTGCAACATTAACCATTCTTTTTCTTTCTGTTAAATCTGCAAAAAATATTTTATTTCTTGTGTTAGTTGTTTTTTTAAGATCGATGAGACTAATTAGAAAGATATATTAATGAATAGGTTAAGAATATTCTTCACTAGGAGGGGCAAGTTAAACCACTTAAGATTTTTTAGATGGCGACGTTTCGTGCAATCATGCGTGAACTTCTTTAGGCCACTGAAATATATTGTACGTAAGCTACACATTTCTTATTACATGATAAATAATACGTTTTAGGTACAAAACAAGAAACTTACACAAAAAGGTTAGAGTGGAATCGTCCTTAACTCCAAACAACATGACAACTAATTACACAATATAAATTAACATGAATAAATTGTTAAAATATTACTAAAAAAGTCAAATAACTAAAATAGTATATATGAACAATTAACTGAAAATGACAAACTATTGACACGACATGTATAATCAAAAATTATATTTGTAATGTCAAGGTAATCAAGGAAGATAAGGACAAAAAATACCGCGAATTTAATAGACCTATATAAAGCTAATAACCAATCTTTGATATTAAATTGTTGTATACATTACTTAAATTGTTAGTGTCTGTATTAAAGTTAATGTTGTTTTTGTAAACGTTGATGAATATCATCTCTGAAACTAATCGCTTTTTATAGTTACAATTTCTGTCTAAAATTTTGGGATTGTTGAAGTCAAAATTATGTCCCGTATTGATATGATGTAACGCTAACGTAATAATAACGTAATAATAAATATTGAAATGATTTGAAGAGCCATACAACTTTAGAATTAGTTGATGTAGTCTATATTATCGAACTTCTTTTTGAGTCAAGTTATTTTACATTTGATGACAAGATGTATACTCAAAAATTTGGTACTGCCATAGGTAATCCTGCGTCACCTATGGCTAATCTTGCTATACATGACCTACTTAAATACGTAAACAACAATTTATCATATACACCGCTCTTTTTATTTTGTTACGTTGATGATATTGTTGCGTGTATATCCGAAACAGAAATTCATAACACTCTCAACATTTTTAATAGCTACAATCGACATTTGAAATTCACGTATGAAGTTGAACAAAAAGGTTCATTACCATATTTAGATGTTAGACTTAGTAAGGATACTAACACGAGTTGTATAGTTAGTGAATGGTATACTAAACCCATAGCCTCTAACATAACGTTTAATTATTTTTCGAAACACCCACACCATCAAAATATTAATACGATCAAGGCTATGAAAAATAAAATATTAAGTTTAAGCAGTCCACAGTTCGTTACGAAAAACCTTAACTGCTTAAAGAACATATTAAGGAAAAATAACTACCCCAATAACATAATAAACAGAATACTCATACACACTGACACAACTAATAATAATAATACTCCACCACCAATAAACCCATCCATTACTAACCCTAATACTAGCCCTAACACTAACGTTATTTACACAAAAATAATAAATGTTCCAAACCTAACAAAAAGAATAATTCCGATTATAAAAACCAATCATATTAAAATAACAACTTATAACACTAATACTATCTATAACATGCTGTACAGTATAACTAAAGATAAAACTAATATAACTGAAAAACATGATGTAGTGTACAAGCTAGATTGTATGGGATGCCAAGCGTGTTACATAGGACAAACGAAACAGAAAATAAAAAATCGGATCAATAATCACATGTATGATTGTAATAATAAAAAGGGCGAAACTGCGTTAGCGTTACATCATATCAATACGGGACATAATTTTTACTTCAACAATCCCAAAATTTTAGTTTACAAAAACAACATTAACTTTAATACAGACACTAACAATTTAAGTAATGTATACAACAATTTGATATCAAAGATTGATTGTTAGCTTTATATAGGTCTATTAAATTTGCGGTTTTTTTTACGTCCTTATCTTCCTCGATTACAAACCCTGACATTACAAATATAATTTTTGATTATACATGTCGTGTCAATTGTTTGTCATTCTCAGTTAATTGTTCATATACACTATTTTAATTATTTGACTTTTTTAGTAATATTTTAACAATTTATTCATGTTAATTTATATTGTGTAATTAGTTGTCATGTTGTTTGGAGTTAAGGACGATCCCACTCTAACCTTTTTGTGTAAGTTTCTTGTTTTGTATCTAAAACGTATTATTTATTATGTAATAAGAAATGTGTAGCTTACGTACAATATATTTCAGTGGCCTGAAGAAGTTCACGCATGATGGCACGAAACGTCGCCATATAAAAAATCTTAAGTGGTTTAATTTGACCCTCCTAGTAAACAATATTCTTAACCTATTCATTAATTAAATATAAAAGGAGGACGTAACCTACAGTGCTTGAAAGATAAAGTACAACTAAATAAAGTTATAAAATAGGAAATTAGAAGAAATCCAATCCAAAAACTGAAAAACCGAAACCTTCTATAGAAGAAACAACCCGGAAGCGTAAAAAGTTTGTTCCACCAAATAGAAGTATTTTTTCTAAAAGAAACATAGATTGAAGATGCTAAATGATCAAGGCATGTAATACCTTAAAAATCTTTTCCAATCAAAAACCTAAACAGAACAGCTGTGAAATGTTTGGCGCTTAGATTGCTGAAAAATTAAGATGTTACGATAAGCGTACATGTGCTGAATACAACACCGTATTTTCAGCATAATATTTGATGCAGATATGCGGCCATATACACAATTGGGGCGACATCAATTACCTCATACGAACGAAGTCGTTTGTTTCTCAGAACATGATATATACTTCATTACAGTCATCTCCAGCTGAATACGACATTGGTGCACACACCACCACCACCTTCCGCGGCTTTGGCGACACAAAATGAAATGTTCCCCACAGATTTAGAAGTAGGGATGAAAACCCACATGTCAAACCTTCTTTCGGATAATGCATATCAACAATCTGATATAATTAGATATATCACAATTTTCACAAAAGAAAAAAATAATCATTAAATATTATTGTTTTAAACCAAATTAAAAATTAACTTCTGTTTTTTATCACACTTACGGAATATGTGTTATTTTAATTTTTTTAAGAATTTTTTCAGTTTGTAAATAGCAAAATGTGTTATAAAATCTAGAAATTTTATTCTTATCTGTACATGTTGGTATACAGTTTCTATAATGGCATCACAAACTTTGGAAATTATTCTGAAAGTACTTGTTTTGGAAATTTTAAATAAGTACATTAGGCTACCATATGAATATCCTGTTTTTCAAAATCTTAATGTTAAGGCTAATCTCTCTTGACAGGTATAGCTTTTCTGTAATTAGTGTTTTGTTTTGGCTCAATTAGTTTTTTTTAAAAAAAAACGAAATCTGTTGGCAACATTTTACAATTTTTTTAAAATGTTTCTGACTTTTCCGCTTCGAAATCTTGCAACAACTGGTCGCCTCCATAAAATTCTTAAATAAAGTAGTCATCCACCATCTTGCCTTTCTCTTTTTTTTTGTCTTTTGCGAATTATTATAATTGAAACACATACTAACGCTAAATTATTATTGTATTATTCCATTCTTAACTTACCTTTTATGTTTGTCACGCCCGGATCATCTGCGAATATAAGCAAATTTTTTGCGCTCATTTGAATAGACGAAACGCTTGTGCCTATGCTCACAAGCAAACTCAGAAAAAGGTATGCAAATAATTCTCCTGTTCGTTCTTTTTGATAGAAACGTATCTTTATTACAAATGTTCAAGTATGCTTAAGCGTGTGTAGCAACCTTAAAAGTAAAAATTTATTATTATTATATAAAAACTTTTTTAGTTCCATTGTAAGTTGTGTAATTGGATATGTACTGCATCATCTTGTTTTCTCTTTACCTTGCTTATTTCTTTTGTATGTATTTGTTTTCATACTTGTTATTAATTTTGCAACATTGTTTATTTTTGTTTTTATAGATATCTTGCAGTTTTGAGTATTCTATCTTACTATCAGTTTAATTATCTGTTGATCTACAATAATATAGTTCTAAAATTTATGTTTTTTTGTTTTGTTTATGTTTTTTTTCTAATTTTTTTGCGTTATTAATTATTGCTTTATGTTTTTTGTTTTGTTTATTTTTTATTACATAAGAATATATTTTTTAATTTTAAAGTGTTGCTTTTTTTTCAAATATTAGTGTTAACATTTATTTATCTCTTACATTTTTCTTATTTATTATTAATGTTTTTAATCGGTTTTAATAAATTTCTTATTTTAATGTTTTTGATTTTTTTAAAAATAATTATAATAACACAAATACATTTATAATTGTTACATTAATTTCACCGCTAGAATATTTTGAATACTTTGACAAACCTGAAACTAAATTAATAAAAATTTTTTTTTAAATAAAAATTATTATTTCAATTAAAAAAACTAGTTTTAAACTAATAATTACTACACCAATTCATTTTTGAACGAAACAAAACGGCTTTGATGTAGGTTAATTAGATAAATTATATACAATTGGTACATTCAACATGTACATGCCAATGCACAAATTGAATTACAACAATTGACTAAATTAAATTATTAAATTTGTTGTATTCAATTATGCATACATTAAATTTTGTGTAGTTTAATGCAAATTTGATCAAGCTGCGTGCGTGATTATAATTAATAGATATAGTACTCAAATGAAAATTTAACTAAGCAAAATTGAAAACTGAATTAATCATTCTCATAATTCTTCAAGCAACTATTTTGCTTTTAGCAATGTTTGAGTTTGTAATGAATTTGGCATTTTGTCGATAAAAAAAATTTTAATTTTTGAAGCTTGTACTTGTTGATGTATAGCATTAATTTAAATTTAATAACAAATCTAACGAATGTTTAATAACTACTCAATTAAATTAGGTTATCTTATTTATAGAAATTAAACTTTAGTTTTAGTTATAAGTAAACAATGTTGCTTATTAATTATAATAAAAATAAGAAAATTAATTGTTTTTTTATTTTGAATTTTGAATTAATACAAAAATTGATATATACTATTGTATTCACTTAAATAAAACCAATTTTATGTTTGATTTAAAATTGATTTATTTTTAATCTTTGGCAGTTGTAAAGTAATGTAAAAAGTGAGATTTGCATTAATTTAAGTTAACAATCTTTGCATATACTTTGCGCGTTGATGTAACAGAAATACGTTTTTTTTTGGTTCCACGTATAATAGATTATTCTCAATTTTAGTTTTTGTATTGCGTTTTTCACAGTTGTACTCGTAAGATAATTTTATAAGCTCCTAAAACAATTACATTAACTAAAGTGATATGCTTTCGAAATTTCTTGCACTTAAATCGCTTAAGCAGGATCAATCTATAGTCATTCTTAAAGCTGACAATCGGGACGCCACTGTTATTATGAATTGATAATATTATGATAATAAAATCTACAATCTTCTATCAGACGATTCATATAGAGTAATTTTCAAAGATCGTTCTTCTATTCAAACAACACTCTTCAAACTTATAAAAGAGTCGTTAATTAATGAAGCTGATAAAAAACTTCTAATACAGATTTTAAAATTCCTTGATTTTACGGATTACTTAAAACTCATGTGTAATATTACTTTTCAACCTATTATCAGCACAATAAATTCACTTACTTATCAAATCCCTAAGGATGTTTCAAGTTAATTAAAATCTTTAACAAAGAAGGCTGTGTCATTTATATTCAATTTTTTTGTTCAGAAGTTGCTTAATTTCAATTTGCAACTGACTGACATTCTGGTTAGTTTTGATGTCAAGTTCTTGGTTACTAACGTTCCTGTACCCGATTCAATTAACATAAAAAAATTGGAAAAACATTCGAAATCATCACAATGTGCAGATTTCAAGTTCACAAAATTTCCTTGGAATGGTTATCTCCATGGTCAGAACATGACATACAAATGAAGTGATTGACATGACCGACAAGCCTAAATTTTTGACTATTGTTTTGGTTGTTTTTGGAATGCAAACCATGGGCGACTTTTACAAATTAAACTACGCGCTATTTGTTAGAACCTACCGCTACTGTTTAGTTTCTAGAGATCTCGTTTTCAATATAATAGTGGGCTAAATTATTTTTTGTATTTTTTTAAAGTGAAATAATTCAGACAGTTATTGAAATAATGCTTCATCAACGGTAAGTAAATTACTAATTACGAATTGTTTAGAAAGGTAAAATTTAATCGTAATTACTTATATGTGTCCATGTATACATAGTTGTATATTATTGTTTTGCTGTGCATTTGAATGTTTATGTTTAAATTTTAAGTAGGACAGTAATTGTTTGAATGGTTTATTTACTTGCATTAGTTTGATTACAGGTTACCATTTCTTTGTCTAACACAAAACTTTGCATCTTCTTCTGAAGAACCAAAAGTAACGATTCTGGCACTTTAGCTGGTATATCATTATTTTCTCTAAATTGCTTATTTGGAAATAGTTTTTGAGTACTATCACCTACGATATATAACATTCCTTGCTTTTGTGGTCGTACATACATTAGAAAAATGAGTAAAAGCGTAAGAACTCGTATTAAAGAACATCAAAGATATAGAAAAGGTGGTAAATATTTCAAGTAGGAGAGGACAATAAAAAACACTACTTAATGTGTTTATTGAAACGTCGTTTTGTGAACCAACGTGTCTACTTGCTCAGATCTCTACATTTAATAAAAAAAACCAACATAATTAAACAAACATAATTACAACAAGTAATTAGAGCTATTATATAAACTAATTATAAAATTATAAAAGCAATTTTGATATTTTAGAATAATTACTAGTCGGAAAAAACAAAAACATACTTACAAAAAACTAAAAAAAAAGCAAATTTTATTGTATTTATGTGCCACATCTAAGATCGTGGGGTAACTAAAATCAAAATTATGGCCAGTATTAATATGATGCAAACTTATTCTGCTATTTTTTTATTTGCAATTATATTGATGATTTTTAATCTAATTAACGATTTTTTGTTTACTTTGCCCTATATAACATTTATTGCACCCCATGCACTCAAGTCTGCATATAACATTGTGTTTGTCGTTTATTTTTTGTTTTGGAGTAAATGGTGTTGTAAATAGTGTTGTCATTATAGGTCGTTATTTTCAAGTTGGTGTTTTTAAAAATTGGAATGAGCTTTTTAGTTAACCCGGGAACGTTTATGATTTTAGTATACTCAAAGTTAGAAATAGAGTTAGTTTGGGTCGATGGTAATAGCAAGTTATTAGTGTTGTTTGTATGGAATAATATTTTCTTTATTAGATTCTTAAGATAATTGTTATTTTTTAAGATGCTTTTTAGGATATTCTGGTTTCTTGCATAAAATTGTGAACTACTTAAACTAATGATTTTGTTTTTGTTGAGAATTTTGTTTTTGTTGAGAATTTTGTTCTCAGGTATCCAAGTGATGACATCGTCCACGTATCAAAACAACAATGAGTTTGTTAAGTACAAACTGCAATAAGTCATGTATGACTAAACTAGCTAAAGCTGCAGATGCCGGGTTACTCATTGCAGTGTTCAATTTTTGCAAGTAAATTTCGTCCTTAAAAGAGAAAATACCTGAATTAAAAAAAATGTAATTATGACAGTAATCTCAAAATACTCAAGTAGAGTATGACTTGTAAGTTATTTATGAATTATTTATAAATTAGTTTTTTTAGTGATGTTGGTAAACAGAGATGTAACATCGAATGACACTATATAAGTATTAAGTGAAAATATAATGTATTTAGTTTTTTCAACAAATGTTTATAAATTAGCTATATTATAATTCAACATATAAGAAATTTTATTGATAATATTAAAACAAATTTAGACAGGTGGTAACTAGGTGCACCAATGCACGAAACAATGGGTCTAACAAAATTCTTGTCTGTGCGTTTTAATTAATTAAAATTAAATTAGACTCATTCAACCTTGTTAGACGACTATCCTGTTATATTCATTGTTTCGTATCATATATAAAATTTTTTAAAATAATTTTGAATTAGTTTATATGCTAGCTTTAATTACCTGTTGTCATTACGTTTGTTTAATTATGTTGTGTATTTTATTTAATGCAGTGGCCTGAGAAAGTAGACACATTGGTCCACGAAACGTCACCTCGAAAAACACATTAAGTAGTGTTTTCCATCGCCTTCTTCTACTAGAAAAATTTACGACCTTTTCTGATTCCCAACTTAGGAAGTTTATTATTTTCTGTCAATGAAAAATATAGTCGTCTTAAACAATTTTCTAAGTCAACAGTAACAAACATTCTGTAAACGGGTTATAAAATTTTGTTAAAAAACACTAAGATGTTGGCTAATGTTCCTAATTACTATTAACAAAAAATTAAGAAATTTATTAAAATAATTAAAAATCCTTTTAACATTAATCGAGATTCTAATCTTTCTTTTATGAAATATTTGAAAACCAGTTTTATTGATCGTACGCATGTCTATAAACGCAATCAATCAGTTTATTCTAGGCTTTGAAGATGCCCACTGCGACGTGTGACAAAAGCTCAGTTTAGGACATATTGACAACACGGAAGTTATCTAGAATGAAAAATTATAACATTAAAATTGTTTAGCAGTTTTCTGATTTTATTACTTATATAACTTAGAAGCAGACAAAACGAAGTTTTGAAAAATGTTTTGCTTACACAACAACTCGCGCGACAATTTTCCACAATTTATTATTGATAAAAAATTTCATCTTAACAGTACTTATGCTTATAACATCAGTGATTAGTCATTCATAACAAGCCGTATAATGTAATTTTGTTTAAAAAACTTATTAATAGGTAATCAGAATCAAACAATTATGTAATTAAACTTAAATTAATCTGTTAACATAATATATTAAAGCACTTAAGATTGATTATTTTTTTCTTGTAACGTCACTATCTTTTTTAATTTTGATAACTACATAAGTTTTTAGGTAAATCTTAAAAAACTACTCAATTAAGAAATGGTAACTATATTTATTTAAAAATACTTTTTCTACGACTAACGGATAATACAGATTGTACATTTATTTGCGATTAGGCAACGTTGTGCACTGTGTTTGACCAATTTCGTTTCCGTATAAGTCAAAGTAATTTCTGTACAGGTCAAAGCTATTGCCGTACAAGATAATAGATAATAAAAGCACAGTCCAAAAGACTTGTACGAATATTTTGTGCACCAAAACCATTCTTAAGTAATGCGTAATTAAAATATGTAAATTTTGATATCAAACACACGTGGGATATGTACGAATAAATTAAATACGTTTAATACAAATTAATTAATTCTTTAAGGTTAACAATTGTAATTAGTATAAACAAACCAATTGTGTAAATAATTTAAATAATCATACAAAAATTAAAAAGTATCCTACTATTTAAAATAACCGAATTAACAGATCAATTACGGAATTTTTTACTTTCGACAAAAGCCTATGTGATTTAGGCACATCTAAAAGAAAAAGAACGTGTAACTCAACACCGGAAAAAAGGGATATGGTTTTTCAAACTTTAAAAGAAGAGTTGGTCGAGTTACTAGAGTATGTGTTAGATCAAAAACTGGATGCAAACTTAGCTAATGATGTAACAAAACTTCATAAAAAAATGCACCAGTTAATCGCCAAAAATAAAAATCTGAAAAGAAGAAGTAGCAAAGATAAAGGATAACAATGCAAAAAAAAATAATAAACAAAATATATTAGAGAGAGAACTGAATGGACAGAGAATGGAAAATGCCAAAATAAAAGCGAAAAAAATGAACTAGATAGACAACCTAGAAGCAATCTGATTTTTTGCGATATAAAGCATGATGGAAAAAAGGAAACAAGTAAAGCAATTATCAATAAGTTTTATAAAGAGGTTCTACAAGAGACTGGTATTGTGGTGAACCGGGCTCACATACTAGGTAAACCGGTGCATGGCTGTCCAATTATTGCGCACTTATCGTTGATGACGACATTAACCGAATATTAGCAAAAACAAAAGATCAGGGATTCTGGAATGAAAATACGTAAAAATGACACAATAAAAACTAGATTAAAAAGAAATAAGTTGATTGCGATACAAAAAGAATTAGTAAAATGAGCAAAGGAACAACCGGTACCGTTAACTTAGATCACCTAATTATTGGAATAATTAGAATATTTTGGGAAGATGAACTAATAGCAGGAGGCAGGAATGCGTTAGATGTAATTAAAGAAATAAAAGGAGCCAAATTAAATGATATTGAGAATCGGCTAAAAGATGAAGATCAAACAGCAAGTCACTCATCCACACAAGTCAAATCAGAAACAGGACGAAAAATCTCAAGTACTGCTGGAGACTATCAATACTGAGGGTAGCTACGTCCATCTAAAAAAATCAACTGTAAGCATAAATGTATAATAACGTTTGAAAACAATGATAATTGTAAATTTATTTGTTTTAATGTTAACGGGTTAAAGAGCACTGTTTATGAATACGATTTCGTTAATTTTTTTGTTAAGTTTTGATTTTATTGTGTTGTCAGAGAAAAGGTAGAAAAAATAAAATCTTTTTTTTACAGGATTTTAAACTCACTGGACAAACGCGTCTAGACTACATAAATACAGAAGGGCAAGTGGGAAAACGTTAATAGGTACAAGAAAAGTAAGACTTTAGAAAAAATGTAGAGTAGAGAATACGGTAGGACAAGAACTAATAGTAAAGTTAGATATAAGGTCAAAGACAATGGTTATTGCTCCCAGATGTCTAAACTGTAACAATTGGCAAGATGACAACACTTCAAAACTGTATTGTAAAAGCCAGGCAAAACACTTGATGTTGATAAGGAATATAAACGTTAGAATAGGGAAAGAACTGGATGTTAAAAGTATACTGTGTAACGCTAGAAATAGAATAAATGAACAACGTAAATCAAGGGATGCGGTTTTAAACTCTAGAGGAAAAGTTTTTTTTAGAGTTTTGTGGCTAGTATGGATTGGTAGTGTTGAATAGAAGAACAAGAGGAGATGAAGAAGGCTATCTTACATTTGTGAGACTAATAGGTAAATACAAAAATTTGATATATAATTTTTTAATTGTCATTTTAGGTTCTACCAATACAAACGTTTAAATTTAATTAATTTATTTTTTGCGCTATTTGTTCTTGTAAATAGTTAAATTACTATTTAATTTCAATTAATAATTAAACATATATTCAGTCGTAGAAAAAGTATAGTATTGCCAACTTGGATTAATTGCCAGTCTCGCCTCGAATCGGCTGCAAATTTTCATACTTGTTGGTATGACTACCATTTCTTAGTCATCATACAATATACTACTATCACATACTAATAGTTTACAAAAACTATAAGACTAAATGACTGAATTTCAGTTATAATTTTTTTTTTGTCAATTTAAGCGACTCGAACAATAAACCAAAATAAAATTTACCTGGCAGTAACGTTGATTTTTAATTTACCAATATTTTGTTTAGCTGTAATATTATAAAAATCAAAATTTTTACTTATTGTCATGGTTTCTATTATTCTCTATAAAAATTTAAAAGATTTAAAAAAAGTTTAGTAAGTTTTGTCTTTAAAAAATATAGTAATAGTTATTTACATAAGTCAGAAAAATCTCACAATACTGAAGAGGAGAAATTGAAATACGAGGCACTTTGTGCGAGTATTTTAAAGCTCCGAATAAAGTAAGAAATTTTACTGATGTGTTTTGTACTAAATTTTTCCGGAAATCGTAAAAAAAGACGAAATTTACAAATTTTAGAAATTGGTTTTACAAATTCCACACAAATCGGGTTTGTCAATTTTGTTGAGTTTTGTGTGTTATCAAAACATAATGATGTTACTGACGATCTATTACCGGGTAAATCAAAAGAGCGGTATGAAAGGGCATTCCAAATTTTTGAAGATTGGCGTCGAGAATAGTATATTAAAACACAAGTTACAGAATGAACGCGCTTCTATCACGAGACCCAGTTTCATACACGAGGCGCGTAGCGGCGAGTTTATGAAGCGGTAGAGTGATTGAAATGTATGCTATAACGTGTGTTATATAAAATTTTCTCTATTTTGATACAATCATTAATATTTTTCGTATAATTTTAATTTTAAAACAACATTGAGAAACTTTAATATTTTGTTGAATTGGCAACACTTACACTTTGACATATTGAAATTTATGTGGTAACCTAAAATCTCATACGAAATTATCTCTATATATTCCAATAATTTTGATTTCTTTTTCATGTAACGTCAACTTACGATGCAGAGATACCAATTTTAAAAAAATCAACATTACTAAAATTCATGTAAGAATTTGCTTATTCTTACACGGATTTTAGCGTAAGAATCGCTAATTTTCATGTCGAAATAGAGAAAAAAACTTACTTCACTTACCGAAGAAGTATTCATATTAATATTTCTAATTAATAGTTTTGAATAAATTGTTCTTTTTTATTTTGCGTCTTGTAAAGTCTTTACAGTACTAGCCCGGAAAATTTAATTTTTCTGCGCGTTAATAAATAAATAATGTATTGTTAAAACGAATACATTAAAGTTTGAATTTAATTATTAGTGTATTTCTTACGTTTGGCATTTTGGAAGGGTTTTATCAAACTAATAATTAATAAAACTTGAGATCAGTAAATTTCAAGTAAATTCTAACAGATAACGCCATCAAATACTTGACGCACTCAAATTACGACTAACATTGTTAAGGAGACATTTATGTAATCCCATATGAGAAAAGATAAATAGTTAATTGAATTAGTAAGTTTCTTATTTGTTTAACTAACTTGCTCTTTACTTAAAACTTTATAACTAAGTATAATATCCTGATAGTTCTTTTTATAAACATGATGTGTTTTAGTCTAAATTTTGTACTGATATTTTTATCATTAAAAATTTGATAAATGAATTTACTTACACGATTAAAATTGTTAATTAAAAGCGACAATAGTTATAATGTTGATTAATAATGTATATACATAGTTACTGGTTATAGTTTGAAATGTATTATTTTAGAGTATGAACACGCCGTAATGAAAAAGAGGTCTACAAAATGCGATCACTCGCAAAAACAAGACCCGTGATACTCAAAAATTTTTTTGTCGACCTTTATACAAATATGCTAAAAACGACTCTTTAATATAGATATTTTTAAACTAATAACATGTTTTAATAACAGTAAAATTTGTTAATTTAGAACTAGTGTTCTTAGTGATAGTATGAAGATAATCTGGTACTTGAAAAATATTAATGGCATAAGGAATTGTTTATTTTACATAATGTTATTATGTTGATTAGTTATATATAACAAAAGTATAGAATAAATGATATTACAAAAACAAACACTACGAATTAAAATCAAACTAATCTGTTTAGATAAATATTGTTTACAAGCTGGCAAATTAATAGATACAAACTACATTGATAGTAATACACACATATTAAAACTAAATGATTTTTATAAGTCAAATGAATAGACTGGTTTCTTAGCAAAAACTTTGAATAATACAGTAAAATGAAATTTCTGATTCTAATAGATAGTAATAACTAATATGCAATATTTTTGCTGAAAATGATTATCTCTGATTATGTAACAAATTTTTAGTACTAAATGCTACGAATCCTAGTCTTATAATAATAACGTTATAGTAAAAATTTAACAAATAGTAATAATACAACAGTTAGGCTGCTGCCATTGTTTTTATAACAAAAGTGTAAGTTTGCTTCATTACTTCGTAAAGTAAAACAATAGGGTCACTAATAAAAGTTCATAATTAAATATCTATGTAACTGAACAATATTCTGTAGTTTTCAATTTGTTAGAAAACTTTTTTTTTAATTAATAAAATTTTATTTTTTTAAATCATAATAAAATTGTATTTAGTTTTTATCCAATAAAATAATATGGTTTAATAAATTTGTCTTTTTTTCCGACTTTTGTATTTGCTTACCCAATGTAACTTGATTTTTAATTAAGTAACTATTTTAATTGATTTTAACTTTATTGGATTTGTTAAATATTGTTCTACGTCTATATTATTTAATTTGCCAGAGCTGTTTAAAAGACGCAGCGTCCCAGGTGAATGATTAATTTCTGCTAAATTGCAATCTCACCTGTTTATAATAACCGCAATTTCAATGCTTAGTTGCATAAATAACAAGCAGCTGGAATGCAGATTACACGATCATTGACAATACTGTGGTTGAAAATCCAATACTTATAATTCCAAAACTAACTCTAAAGAATTTCAGTTTAATTAAAGTACACAATTAAATGTATTCAATAGATTTCTAATTAATATTGGAAATGTTGGCAAATAAGAAAATTGTCAATAATCCATATTAATTTGCCAAAGCAATGTTTTTTTAAATCGTATTGAACATTAATTTTTTATTTGGATTTAAAATTTTCTAATTAATTTTATCTAATCATTTACCTCATTTCTGTTTTTTATTAGAGTAACATAATTTTTTTATCTAATACTTTATGATGTTCTGTTATAGAAAGAGTGCAATATTTAGAATATGTTTTTTTTAATCAAAAAAAACTTTTTAACGTTAGCACCAAAAACTAAAATGTTGAATAAACAATATAAGCTTTATTAGCAAAACAATATTTCAACATACAAAATTTAACAGAGAAGGACAAGATTCAAACGTAAAAAAAACTTTCTTTTGCATTGTTTATGTGAACCCTACTTTGGTTCAATACTGTACTATTTTTCAACTTTATCTACAAGCTAAAAAACAGCCAAAAGGATTTTACAATTCTAAATATATTAGTCTACTACTTTCTCATAGTATACTCATTATTTTTGTGTTTTTTACATTATTTTGATACATTTTACTACTATTAATGTTTAATTGATACTAACAGACCCACGTATGTAACTTTTTAGTAGGTAGTTTTGTTAATAAAAACCTTTTTTTTAAATATTATTAATATTTGAGTTTACACAATTTCACATTTTTTTCTAAATCTGTACGTATGATTTAAACAAAAAGAAAAAGATTAAAACTTAATTGAGGAAAACAATGATCAAATTTAACAAAAGTGAAGTATACCTCTGTAATACCAGTAAGTAATCAAACAATGAACAATATAAAAAAAATGAAATTTTGAGCAAAATAAAATATGAAATACGCGATAAAGTAGTTGTACATACAGTCACAAAAGTAAATTAAATCAAAAAAAGACACACATAGCGATAGTATCAAATAAAGGAACAAGTGTGAAAAAAATATGGGATAAATGGAAAGAGTAGAGCAAATAAAAATAGAATTAAGATTAATGAAAAAAATTAAGAGAACAAAAACAAAAAAAAATGTGCAAAAGAAGACAACTCAAAGTCGAGAGATCAGGTAATAAAACAAAAAATATAGTAAAACTAAAAACAAAATTAAAAAAAATATTAAATATTATATTAATATTATTAATATATTAATTAAAAAATATTAAATTAAAAATATTAATTAAATATTAATATTAATTAATTAAATATTAAAAATATTAATATTAAAAATATTAAAATATTAAAATATTATTATTATTAATATATTATTATGTTGAAGATAAAGATAGAAAAACAAAAAATCGAAAAAATAGGTCAGAGGTGGACATTATAAGAAAAATGAAGAAACTTTCTAAAAACAAACTAAATGACTTTTACATTTGGATCAAAGATTATCCCAAAAAAAGCAAGATGGAAAAAAGGTATTAATAACATAAATAAAAAAAAGCTAGGAGTAAAAGATGTAAAGCATTTGTAAAATAAATAAATTAATTGAAACGCTAAAATATACACACAAAGATATTTAAAATAAAAGAGGAATATAAAAGCTAAAGAAGAAAAAAATAATAAAAGTAGCTAAAAGAGAACAACTGAAAAATATTGCATAAAAAAGTAAGTTGAGTGAAACAAAAGAAAAAATAAGTGAGGTAACAAAAAAAAACTAAATATAGAAATCTGAGGAAAAAACAAAAACGCAAACTGAGCAATGAAAATGAACAAGAAAAATTTAAACAATGATGTTAAAGATATCAAAAATACAATAAAAAAACAAAAGAAAAATGTTTATTAGAACTTGAAATATATACAAGGAAACGTGGCGGTCTTCTGATAAAAAACACGTAAATCAAATCGATCATACGCTAATAGAAAATGATCAAGAGAGAATTATTACAAAAATAAGAAGTTACCGGGGCCCAAACAATAACTCGGACCTCTAGTAAGAACAAAAACGCAAGTAAAAAAAAACTAAAAAACTTACTACTAGACACTCAGCCATATCGTTCAGGGATTTTGCTTAAATTTATAACATTACTTTCTGCATATTTTTTTACGAATAATAAAAACTATAATAATAGACTTATTGTAGGGAAGCATTTTGTATTTCCATATTTGCCGCCAACAAAATAAGTTGGCAACACGATATGGTGTTGGCATTATGCTTAGTTTTTAGTTTTTTTTAGTTGTTGCTGATCAGGCGAAAGATGTATAGGGTGTTAGTTAAAATATACTGTTTTTTTTCGAGTTGGAGATTTATTTCTTGAGGTGTTTACAAAAAATCAGAAGTGGGATCAAGGACTGGATCAACAATCGATGCAAGTGTTAAGTTTTTTCTGCATTCATCGTGGATAAGAACTGTTCCTGTTATTAAGCATCATAAATGCTGATAATGTATCTGGCGTAGTAATATACTTTTGTTGTAGTTTACATAAATTACATAAAATTCAATATTTTTATCGTGTTCGACAATGGCGTCAGAACAGATGCAAGAAATTGGTGGCATTAATGTTACTGTTAACGATATAATTGCGATGGCTGTTCGTGCAACTCAAGTGACTAATAGGACTAATAGTAATTCGGAAATTGCGGCGCTTATTCCGGAGTTCGGAGGAAATTTCGACGAGGATGTCGTACGTTGGTTCCAACGTATTAATACGGCAAAGACTGTTTATAATGTTGAGGATAAAGTCATGACTTTGATTGTAATTTCAAAGCTTACAAGTAATGTGAAAAATTGGTTCCACTCTAGACCAGAATATGCAGCTTTAACATTATCGGAGCTACAGAATTGACTAGTTAGTATGTTTGCTTGCCGAGAAGACCGAATTATGTTAATTTCGAAGCAAGAAGATGGAAGAAAAATGAGAAGTTTTCAACGTACTTCCATGACAAAGTTTTATTGGGAAACAAGCTGAAATTGAAAGAGCTAGACCTTATTACATATGTCATCAAAGGTTTCGATAACCCTATATTGTAGAGTCAAGCAAAATTAAAAGAATTCACTAAATTTTTGCATTTATTGGAGTTGTTAAATGATGTAACTAGCAATGAAAGAGGTGTACCTAGTTTAAGTGTTCCACCTCCTATGCGTTTCGCCGGTGCAGTAAATAGAAATGGGGAGCAAGTTCGAAATACACATTCAGATCAAGCAAAACCGTCAGTAAAGTGTTATAGGTGTGGAAAAACATGGCATTTGTTATTAAACTGTCGGCAATCTATTGTACGTGGTGCATGCTACAATTGTGGAAAAGGCGATCATATAAGAAGTAATTGTCCAGACCTCAGATCAGCATTGGGTACAACCAGAGCAGCAGCTGATTCTACAAGTCATTCAAGAAGCCAACCAACACTATTAGTGGAGGATCCAGTGGTAACTAAGCCATATAGATTAGATATTTTTGTTTTAGAATTAAATAGTACTTTGGGTCATCGATACCGGCAGCTCAATTTCGTTAATGAAGGAAAGTCTAGTAACTCCAGATATGTATTTAAGTTCGCCTGACAATTTTGGTGGAGCCTTTACCGGTATCAATGGTAGTCCTCTTCATATTTTAGGTGAGTTCACTTGTCAATTAACAGTAAGTGAGGACATTACAATTAAACATAAATTTTATGTGGTACCAGATAGCACAATGGGTATAAACTGTCTACTTGGAAGAGATTTTACAGCTAACCCTCATTTTGAAATTGTTTTAAAAGATACGGTAGTAATTAAAAAATGTAGGTCTCCAAGTAATGATCAAGGTAACAGTCTTAATGGCGGTGATATTCTTTTTATTGATGATATAAATGAGACCACGAGCTTACAGTTAGTAATTTAGATATAGGTAACGATATAGATTATGAAACTAAGCAAAAACTTTTTGTTTTATATAAAGAAAAATACTTATTGCCAGAAAGAAATGCTGAACCAGATACTAAGTATAAAATTAAAATTGAATTAGAATCGAATCACAAAAAGTTTTTTCATAGACCAAGGCGTTTATCATTTATGCAAAATCGGGAGGTTAATGTAATAATTAAAGAATTGTTGAATAAGGAATACATAAAAAAAAGTAACTCAGAGTATAGCTCAAACGTAGTTTTAGTGAAAAAGAAAGATGGTAAATATCGAATGTGCATTGATTATCGAGATTTGAACAGTGCTACTATCAAAGATAGATTTCCTTTGCCTCTCATAGATGATCAGTTAGATTGTTTGCGTTCTAAAAATTTTTTCTGTAACTTAGATTTAGTTGATGCGTTCTATCATATTAAAATTAGGGATGAGTGCACGAAATATACTTCATTTGTTACACCACAGGAACAATATGAATACATTAGGATGCCCTTTGGATTTTGTAACAGTCCATCTAATTTTATGCGATTTGTTTCAGAAGTATTCAGGCCTTTGCTAGAGGAAAAGAAAATTTTGATATATATTGATGACATATTGGTTGCAACTACAACTGAAGCAGAGAATTTAGAGATTCTAAAGCCAGTGTTTGAATTATTAGTTAGGAAGTTATTATACTTAAGGTTAGATAAGTGTTGTTTTTTAAAAATCAAAATTGATTACTTAAGATATGTTGTAGAATTCAATGCTATAAGGCCAAACCCCGAAAATGTGAGATCTATTTTAAATTATCCGGTACCTACAACAGTTAAGCATGTACATAGTTTCTTAGGATTAGCTAGTTATTTTAGAAGATTCATGCAAAATTTTGCAGTAATTGCCCAGCCATTATATAAATTAATTACGAAAGATGTAGAATTTAGATTTGATCAGGAAGAATTAGAAGTTTTTGAGGTAATTAAGTCTTTATTAATATCGCAGCCGGTATTGGCAATTTATTCTCCAACCGCGCATACGGAGTTGCACTGTGATGCAAGCGCGAGCGGATATGGTGCTATTATAATGCAAAGACAGGGTGATGGCAAGTTCCATCCGGTAAGATATTTCAGTAAACGAACAACATAAACGGAATCACATTACCACAGCTACGAGTTAGAGTGCTTAGCTATAATAAACGCGTTGCAACGCTTTGATGTATACTTGAAAGGTATTAGCTTTAAAATTGTAACAGACTGTAACAGTTTGAAAATGACGTTTTCTAAAAAGGATGTTGTTCCAAGAATTGTGCGTTGGGTTTTGTTTTTGTAGGATTATGATTACGTAGTTGAGCATAGAAATAATGAAAGAATGGTGCATGTTCATACATTAAGTAGGACAAATATTCTTGTTATAGAAGAAAATTCTTTTGACACGGTTTTAAGTATTAAGCAGAATTCAGACTCAGAAATAGTCAAGATTAAGGATAGTTTAGAAAAAAGTGAGCATCCGTTTTATGAACTAAGAAATGGCAAGAGAGAAATACTGTTTTACGTACCTAAAATTATGGAAAATCGCGTTATTCAGACTTGCCATGATCAGGTAGGGCATGTAGGGGTAGATAAAGCATCAGAATTAATTAAACGAACTTATTGGTTTCCCCAGTTAAAAGACAAAGTCAAGTGTTATATAAATACTTGTCTAAAGTGTATAATATTTTCACCGATTTCTGGCAAAAAGGAGGGATTTTTGCATAGTATCCTTAAAGGTGTATTGCCATTTGACACGTGCACGTTGATCATTACGGACCGCTAAAGAAATATCAGAAAAACAATAAACATATTCTTTTGGTAGTAGATGGATTTACCAAGTATTTAAACTTGTATGCATGCAAATCGACTGATTCCAAGGAATGTATAAATCATTTGAAAAGTTATTTTAGTTATTATAGTAGACCTAGGCGTATTGTATCAGACAGGAGCTCAGCTTTTATGTCCCATGCTTTTAATAATTTTTTTAACTCTGAAAACATAAAGCATGTTTGTATTGCTACTGGTACCCCAAGAGCCAATGGGCAGGCCGAATGGTTTAATAGGGATATTGGTCCAATATTAAGTAAGATTTGCAGTGAGTCATATAGATGGGATGAGGTTCTATCAGAATTAGAGCATGCGATCAATAACACTGTAAACCGGAGCATTAGTAATACTCCAAGTAAGTTATTGTTTGGTATAGGTCAAAGAGGTAAAGTTGCAGATAATGTAAGAGATGTGTTAGATTGTAAAGACTGTAGGGATTTAGTAGATATCAGAGAAAAAACCTCAAAATGTATAGTACCCAGTCAAAATTATAATGAGCAATGTTACGACAAATCCCATAAGAAGACTTACAAGTATCAAGAAGGCGACTACGTTGTCATAACAATTAGTGATGTAACCCCAGGAGTGAACAAAAAGCTATTACCTAAGTTTAAGGGCCCATAAGCAGGTGTTACCAAATGATCGATACATTGTAACAGATATAGAGGGATTCCAAATGTCCCAAATACCATACGAAGGTACTGTCGAAGCAGGTAAAATGAAGTTATGGTCTACTTAGGATTATATATTTAAGCTAGAATTTTGTTTTAATTAAGTTTATTGTAAACCTGTACTTTTGTATTTCCTGATCGAGGCCGATCAGTGGTCAGGATAGCCGAGTTGTAGGGAAGCATTTTGTATTTCCATATTTGCCGCCAACAAAATAAGTTGGCAACACGATATGGTGTTGGCATTATGTTTAGTTTTTAGTTTTTTTTAGTTGTTGTTGATCAGGCGAAGGATGTATAGGGTGTTAGTTAAAATATACTGTTTCTTTTGGAGCTGGAGATTTATTTCTTGAGGTGTTTACAATACGAATTTTTTGCAAATGCATAAGCTGATTTTGTTATATTCTGCAGAGCTTTAAGTTTATGATATATTGTAGTTTGGGTTTCCAACGAATTCGTTATACGTTCGTCAATGTGCACGATATGACGCGTAAAATTTCGTGTTTTTAATTAAATGTTTTATTTAAGCATTTTTTTTTCATTCAGTAGAGCAAGCCTGATGAAGTGTTCATCTAGAACACGAAACGTCGCAAAATACTGAAGTAGTTGTTTCTTTCTCTACCTCCTATAAGAAGGGATCATTAATTCAATTATCACAGAAATATAAGTCATTACCAGGAGGTGAAAAACCATCTTCCAAACTCACGTGTTACTACGTTTTACTATAATTTTGCATTACCTTTTGATGCATTTTGATTATAAGAGACTTCTTGATAATACTCGGTAGGCAGTACGTGTAACGTTTATAAAAGGAGAATATTTTTAGTCAATTAGGCAGTTGGATTTTAATTCAATCTCAAAAAATATTTACATGTAGCAGTGCCGCGGTTTCTCTAAATTCAATATGGTTATTTGCTGTACAACAATGTGCTTGTAAAATATTTAAATTAGAAGTTTAATACTTTGTTTTCGTTTTGTTAACAAATTTAATCGTTTGTGAAAATTTATTGCATTTCATTTTTATTTTAAATCTAACTTACCTTTTAACAAACGTTATTAATTTTAAATGTTATTAACTTTTTTTGTGTTTGAAATTTTGTTTGTTCTTTTTATATTTATTTGTTACATTTTTTTTATGCAATAAATGCTAAACTGTTAAAATGTAACAAAACTTTTACGAGTTAATTTTTGTTTTAGGATTTAGCACACACTAAAAAGGTAGGTTCTAATAGTGTGTACATCACATGAAGTGTTGTTTGGTTGGCAATGTGCAGAAGCTTATTTGAGCTATTAACCTTTTTATAATCTACGTCGTCTCCATTAGGCTCCGACAGATACGTCGTTTATGGTACCAATCCAAGGTAATTTAACATATTTTGCGTTTAACGCAGTGGTGCAGCCGATAGTGACGCTTATAACTGAGACGTGGATATTAGGACAAGTGGATGCGCAAATATTGAAGATATGGGAAAACACGATTATGCTTAGGAAGATATTTGGAAGATATTGGATAATAAAATAAAGAAAAAAGAGAAAACAATACTAGAAAAAGCAAAAAGTGACTCAAACGCGCTTGTGGTAAACTGGGTCTATTAAAATAAAGTTTCATGTTATGTTTTAGTATGTCAGTCAATAAAGCATTTTTTTTACGTTTGCTGTTAACAAATTCTGTAGTTCTTTTGAATATTTCAAATGCAATAAAAAACGTGATTATAAATCGTCAATTTTATTTTGATTTTTTTTAAATTATGAATTTTAGTTTTAAAATTTTAAGAGGTTAACAAAAACTACAAAAAAAACAACCGTACAATAAATCAATTTTGAGCACTAAAACTATTTATTCGTTACAATAAAAATTGATTATGATTTAATTAAAACTAGCAAATTAATAAGTTTTAATAAACAGAAAAAACAAAAATCTGCGTTTCGAAAAGTTCCTGTAATTAAATAATCTTACACTTATTGTATAACTTTTACTAACTTTTTTCTTTTCAATATCAATTTATCAAATATAAAGTTAGAATAAATTTTTTGTTAAAATATTTATCGATTGATGTCTAGTCAAGATTTTCAAGACATATTTTATCTCGATGTAAAGTTTTTGACGTATTTGGGTCACCCAAAAATTTTACAACTTGTAGATTATCTATTTAGCGAAAAGTTGTTTACAAAATAACTTAATTGATTAAAGTATACTGTAAGTTTAACTGAACTAAATATTTATTTTATGAATAGTTGTAATTTTTCTTTCTACATTTATTTTAACTAAGATTTACGATCTTGTTTTTTTCTTCTACACTATGAATAATAAGAATGTAGTTAAAGGTTAATTAAGTTACCTACGCATATCTTTCTAACTGTAATTTATCTATGTTTTTGAATCTACGTTTTTTTTAAATGCAACTGTGTAAATAGTCGTAATATGCTTTTAGTAAATTTTGATTGTTCTACAAAGTGTTTTAGCATAATTAACTTTTTTTATAAGAGACAGACAGTCCGTTATCTAAGGAAAGTTGTGCAAAATCAATCCCGTCTACTAACATAAAAATAATTTACTTAATTTTGTTTTGATTAAAAATATGTTATTTTATCAATTACCGATAGATATTTGTAATATAGTGAAATTCAATGTTATTCTTATAGGAGCTTTGTCAGCGTTTCTAATTTAACTCAATTATTTTTAAGATTTGTAATTAGTTTAAACAATTTCAGATGTTTTGTAGCAATAATAGTATATTTTGTAACATAGTTGGAATGAAAAGTCGAAACGAGTGGGAAGTTCCGAGCGTATGCGAGCGCAAAGAACCACGAAAACGTCATTTTTATTACATTGCATTAGCATTTATACCTATAATGTTTGTGCAACTATTGAATTTAAAAAGTGGTGTATTAAGTTTTTTTTTGTAATTTTTTTGTTATAGGTTAGTTATATAGCTTAATATAAATCACATATAAACGTCAAAAGTCTAAAAGTAATTTACATTCCATGTCGTTTTGTTTTAAATTTTTATTCTTAAGGCATTTTGTGTTTTTTACGTTACTCAGCTAATATCAATTTAATTAAATTATACGTTATACGAAGTACAGACAAACTGCTTGGTTTACCGTTTTGAGATAAAGTCTGATGACGTGTAACTCGTGCTGTTTATATTCATACTTGTTTATTTCGCATTTGTTCAATAGATTTTTTAAAGCGGAAACGATTTGCAATAACAGTAAAACTTTGTTACAAGCTTTAGGTCTTACGAACCTTGCACGGCCAACTCACACAGTCGGGGATAGGAGAGGTTCAAGGAAATTATACTTAAGAGCGCCAGATCAATCCTAATTAACACTTCTGCCTCGATCACGACAGACGGTCCAAACTTGTAACTAATTTATAGGTTCGTAATCCTTGTTACTCTGGTGTTCGGGTAACCACAATTAAAAGAGAAAGGTATGTTACCATAAAAGAAAGATTAACAGGTATAACAACTTTAATGTAGTAACGTAGAAGATTAACAGGAGTATATTTGATTTCTCAATTCATACATGCTAGAAAGATTAACAAGTATAATTAACAGGTATAAAAACTTTAATTTAGCAACGTAAAAGATTAACAGGAGTATGTTTAATTTCTCAATTCATAAATGCCAGACATATCGGCAACACACAATGCATAGGTTAAGTTACATCGAAATAGCGAAGAAAATTTCGTAATAAATATTGTCTGTCCACAGCATGCGATACACTCTAAATAATAATTGAAATTACCTTATTGGTATGTAAACAGTAAACGTAATTACGGAAATTAACATTAACCAAAGTTCCGTGAGTGACTTTTATGACAGCGAAAGAAAATAATCAAACAAACTTCCCCAAAATCCAGTGCTCACTTGTGCGAAGAAAACGTTTTCCCCGTTAGCAGCCTAGAATAGATATTGAATAGCAAATCGTGTCACACAATAACTCACGAAAATAGGAAGCTACAAAATCATTAATAATAATAAATTAAATGCGATATAAGAACCCGTTGTATCGAATGCTGTTGGTTGTAATTACGAACAGATGGGTGGTAACGCAATCGCCTGGTGTACAAGAGTAACATCTCCCAAAGTAATACTTGTCGAGACTTCGTTTTCCCCTTCAAAATCTCACACGTTCGGTAACGGTATTTATCAATAGTAATTATGCGTCATTGTTCTTTGTAGAATCGAACAGGTGATTGAAGCGTGGCGAAACCGGCTATTAAATTAATACAGAAATTACAAAGGAATTTTAATAAACCGGAGACAAAATATCTTACCCTGTGCCAAACAGATTGCAATAAATTTGTAATTGACTTATAAATTCGTACTCATCACAATGGATGCACTTAAAATCTTGGGAATCAGGTCAATTTTTCGACACCGACCGGCTCACGTAGTTGACAGCTTCAAAATGGCTCCGCAACCTCTCAGTAACCAAAAAGGTCGACAGAGGGCGTCAAAACCAGAAACTAATTTTAAGTCGATATACAGGGTACTCCATTATGAAAATTTCGCACGTAACAACTTACGTCATTTCACAAATTTGTACAATCTACACAAGACTCTTACGAAACCTAAGGTAAAGTACGTATTCACAAATTCAAAGTATTAGAAAAACGATGTAACAATTTTGCTCAATTTGACTTAATTATTTAATCGCATTTGAAAAAATTAAATCAAAATTAGAAACTAAAATCTGATGCATTACTACCGAAATTACATGCATAGTCAGAATTCGAAGCTCGATCAATTGATGCGTTTACTGTAACTAAACCTATCTCTAAAAATCTATCGTAAATGTGGGAAATTTTTTAAATTATCTATCTATTGCTTCACTATTTCAATAAAGTGAAAAAATTAAAGGTTAACATAAACTATATGCGCAAAGAGCATTTCTCGCCACGTTGTAGTTCAAAATTCTGCTATAAATATTACAAAAGGAGACATCATTTTCTTCTCTACTCTGATGTTTTAGTCTTATAATGTGGTTTTTCATCCTATCTTCTCGATTCGGAAGCCCAATCGTTTTATTACTTTTACCAGTTAATATTACTGTCTCAGGGGTAGGGAAAGTAGCATAAAAAACCCAACGTTGCAAAGTCAATACACAATCTATGATTTCTTTGTTCACAACACAAATGTCGTGTTTAGTTTTAGACGATTTGACAAAGTTTTATTTCCAGTGTTTTCATTGACAAAGATAAACTTATCATACCTAATAGTTGCAAATTAGCTGATTCTAATTTCAATAAGCCTGGTTTCATCAATTTGTTTATTGGCGCACCTATCTTTTGAGATTTAATGAATAAGCATTGAACAAGTTTGGCTTAGTCAAAATCTTTCAGTACTTCAGAAGATCCGTCTTGGTGTCATCTCTGGAAACATAATCAAAACACACAACGCCGTCCAGTAACAAAACGTCGTAACAGCTTAAGGGCAGAAAGAAGCATAACACCGCTTTGAACAGATTAAGTAAAAAAAGAAAAAAACCAATTGGCAGATTTGGTGCTGAGAAAGTTCGTGAACTTAATCAATTAAAAAAAAGCGTTTTAGGAAATAAATTCAAAATTGCGTACAAAGAAGGAAGAGAGTTTTAAACGAAGGTTTTTTTAAAAACCCTGACGCGGTGCAGAAACGAAGAAAGTTGCATAAGAGAGTTTTTCTTTTGACTTACTCGCAAAATAGAAGTTACTGTCGGGCTCTTTTTTTAATGTACTTGCGCAAGGGAGTTAATTTACGCGCTGGTTTTTTTTTACCTACTCAAAAAAGTTACTTACGCGTTGGTTTTTTTTCACTTATGCGAAGAAAAGTTACTGACGGGTGGGTTTTTTTTTTCTATTCCAAAAGAAGGGTTACTGATGGGTTGGTTTCTTTCACGTACATTTATTATTATTTTTTTTTAGTGTACGTTTTGTATAAAGTTATTAGTTAGTGACAAATTGTTACGTGGTTGCAAACCTGGGTCCAGTCAAGACTCAACAAATCGCAATACGTGATATTCAATTTGAAAATATTAGACGCCATATAAAAAAGTTAGAAATTAGTTAAATTTATTTCGATATGCGTTTGTAAGTTTATTATTTGATTATTGTACGAGAGATGCGATGAACTGTCTAACGCGAGAAAATTGAGAATGATTATTTAAATTTAATTCTATCGATTAAGCAAGGTTTTTTGTTGTAAACGGAAAGAGCAAATTTAATATTTTCTTTTTGTCTTTGGCAATTAACAAGTCGCTTATAAGATTAGTTTGTAACGTTTTCGTTACTGTTATTATTTGATTTTAAATTATCTGTATTATTTTAACTAAATGTTGCGTGTAAACCTTTCTTTATTTTTATTTTGTGGAGTCGCTACTTTTTAGGGCGAGGTCAGCCTTGAAATTCATTCGGTACTTAACCTTTGAGTAGTACGCTTATGGTACTTAATTTTGAAGCCATGTAGCTTTTATTTTACCTTATATCTACAATATATTTATTTAAAAGTTTGTTTTAATAATACAGGTATGAATTCCATTTCTATTTTGTTACGTTTATCTAATTCTCAGTTTTTATTTGTTTTAGACTTTTTTTTGTACGATTTTATCTTTGATGAAATTATCATTACCTTTATAATTTGAGTAGATTTGGGATATGAATAACACAATAAATGCCAATGATCCAAATTGATTTTCTTGAAGAAAATACACCTTGGTTATCGATTCTTGATGGGAAAAATCCGCCAACATTAGCTTTGCATTCCGTTGGATGACATCAACGTGAAATTTGATTCATATGCGTGAGTTATTTACATCTATCTACATTCCTTTCGTCGATTAAAAACTATGCATCAATGAACTTGGTTTTTTTCTTTATTAAATAACTTTACATTTGAACCTAACTTATTAAATATGGTTTAATATTAAAACTTTCTAATTAATATAAAAATTAAATTTGCTTACCGCAAATATTTAAATTAACTCAATTCAAAATTGTTTTTCTTACTATATGTAAAAAAATACCGGTATTCTCTTAGTTTTAAGTTTAATTAATTAAATCAGGGGTCTGCAAACTACGGCCCGCGGGCCAACACCGGCCCGCGGGCGTTACCAATCCGGCCCGCGACAGCTGACCTGACGTGACTGGTATCCGGGCCCCCCCTTTAATTTATTTTGATAAATTAAATCAATCAAAGTAATTATACAAAATAATAATCAGATGTTTTATTTACAGACTAAAAATACAATAATCCACAAAGCTAAATTATTAAACATTAAATTAGTATAGGTACGTATAAGTAGTTAATGAGATTTATGCAGCTGTGACTTTCCACTGACCATCGTTTGCAGTTGTGGGTTAAATTTACTTGTGTCAATTATTAGAAGCGACTTAAGATGCTCGTCAGTTAACTTTGATCTGTAAACATTTTTTGTGTATTTCATTTTGGAAAATGTTTTTCGCACAGGTACGTCGTTTCAAAAGTGGTAAAATAGCCACGAGCAAATTGATGCACCTGATCAAACTGTGTGAGTGGAAGACTCTTATAAAATTCTAGTAATGATGAGTTTTGATATTTTTCTTTAAAAATATCGCTACATTGCAAATCAATGATTTCCATTTGAAGTTCTGGGGGAAGGGTTTCTATATCGGTGATAAATGGATTCTGGAAGATCTTGATGTCATTTGCAATTGCGTCAATATCATAAAAACGAGATTCAAAATTTATATTTTAAAATTTAAATTTAAAGCCCCCAAAGCTTTAGTTGCAAAATCAATGGGAAATGGAGTGTCAGTTTGCTGACTGAACGTTTGACACGTATTAAAATGCGTGAAACATTTTTTATTTAATTGGGATTGAAACAAAGCGATTTTCTGTCGGAATGACTTAATATGTGTGTACAAATCAGGCAGAAGCTGACTTTCTCCTTGCAATCGTAAATTAAGGTCGTTCATATGTTTAGTCAAATCTGTATAAAATGATAACTTCCATAACCAGTCATCGTTTTGCAACTGCGCGAGTGGACGATTCTTTTCGTTCAAAAAAATTTCTATTCTTGCTCGTAGCTCAAAAAATCGGGTAAGAACTTTTCCACAAGTAAGCCAACGTACTGCAGTATAATATGGCAAGTAATTTTCTCCGATCTCTGCAATAAACTCGCGGAATTGACGATGATTAAGCGCATGCGATCTGATAAAGTTGACAACCGATATGATTGGCTTTAAAATTTCTGACATATCCAAGCATTTTGCGCACAAGGACTGTTGATGGATGATACAATGTACTATTAATGGTTTTGATCCACCATCATTTTCGACGGCCTTTGATACGTGAGCAACCACACCTTTATTTATTCCACACATATTTTTGCCACCATCAGTGGTAATGGATATCAAGTTTTTCCATTTAAGATTGCTTTTCTGAACAGCATTTTCAACTCCTTTAAATTATCTTCACTAGTGGTCGTGCCGTGAATGCTATGAACATCTAAAAGCTCTTCATACACTTCGTAATTTTTATCTACCGTTCGAATAAAAATTAATACCTGAGCAGTATCTGAAACATCCGTCGACTCATCTAGGGCCAGAGAGAACCACTCTAGGAGACGATTTTTGTCATTTAATTGAGCTAATATATTTTCTGCAACTTCATCATTTCTTCGAGCCACAGTGTTTGCTGACAAACTTATGTTTTTAAATAAATTAGTCTTTTCTGGACACATTTCTTCTGCCGCTGCAATTATGCAATCGTTGATTAATTCACCGTCAGTAAATGATTTCCCATGTTTTGCAATGGAATGAGCTACGCGGAAACTAGCACGAGTTGCGGCTTCTTGTTCACTATTGACTTTTTTGAACAAGAATTGTTGAGATTTCAACCCGCGCTTCATTGATTCAAATTTTTCAGATCTTAAGCTTCCCGTAAATTTTGAGTAATTCTGAGGATGCATAGTCTCATAATGGCGTTTTATATTGTACTCTTTGAGGACGGCTATGGTTACATTACAAATTAACCACCACGCCACAATTTGTTACTACGACGGCATACATACAAAGAGCCCGACAAAGGTACATTGGCGTCGGGGTGCCATATAAAAGTTGCTGCTCCTAAAAACCGCAAAAATAAACAACTCGAGTCTGAGAATTATATATTTGCAACTTCTTGGAAACAAACATGCAACGTACTTAGTATGTAAACTATACCTAAAATAAACAATCGTAAATTTGAAAGATATGCTACAAATACGTATAATAATATTAATCATCGGTTTACATTTGTAGAAGCAACACTTGCAAAGTAATATCTTAACACCAATGTTACGAATGACGTATTTTTTGTAGTATTTATGTATGTACAAGTACACAAGTATATATATATAATACACGTACAAATTTTACATATTTAATTCACAAGCAGTAGTTTTTAATTTATATGTTATATTTATACCATTAATAAGGAAATAAAGATTTGCGAATTAGTAATTCTTCTGGCTAGACCTTGGCCCTTTGGGCTTTGTTGAGCAATCAGTCTGACCCTTAGGCTAAAAAGTTTAGAGACCCCTGAATTAAATGATAAAAATTTCTATCCTTAGTTTTAAAGTAACCTTACTGAATTTTACCTTATTGTTTTAGTTTTCTCTTTTTTTTTGAATATAAGATTATAACTATCTTTTGAGATTGAATCAATGAATTATTCCTGTGTAACTTTATATTGCAGATAAGACTTTAATAGTTTAGTCTTAAAATCAAACTATTTGGCATCCTTGACTTAGGAGGTTAATTAATCAATTATGGCAATTCTACTGATTGTTTAATTAATTTCTTTGCATCGTTTGTTAGCGTACTCTTCGCTTATCTAAAACTACCTAAGTTTACCGCTACAAATTTTTTTTTTTTGCGCCGAAGGATTACACTAAGAACACCTAAAGAATCTAATAATAGACATGTCTATTATTTCGCGACGCGAAATGTTTTTATTGTTCAATCTGCTGTAAGTCTTCTTTAGATATGACTGGAAATCGCAAACGCAACAAGCTGTTAAAAAAAATATAGTTTTTAAACAGTGAATTCACATTTTCAAAGGTGAAATTTCTACTTTGCAACTTTTACATCTAAAAGGATGTGGCAACGTAGCTCGAATTGTGTCATAATCTTAGAAGTTGTTGAACTGTGAACCGCTATGAAATTATGGTAAAATCCAGTAATTATTTAGTTCTGTTGTTTATTTTTTATAAATGCGAGTCAATTAATTAGAGTGTGGTGAAACAATTGTCAGAGATCACGCGATATATGTAAATCATTGAATGATTTATTTAAAGCGTATTCAACCAAAGTTTGGTTAAATTTCTGAAAGTTCTATTTTGGCTCTAAAATTGATTGTCTAGAAAAAATTTTACATTTATCTGAATGCTCTCAACCGTAAGCCATCAGAAAATCACAATCAGTGGACGTAAATCTCAATTTTTCGACCTTTCTTCGCATTACATGCTTGTGAGTGCACGATTATTATATGAGTTTTGCGAAGATGACTTTTTGTCTTGAAAATATTTTGTGTCAAATAAAGTTTGATGTTTTAAGATTTTGTTGCTTGCTTTGTGTTTCTTACCGTACATCAGTTGAAAAAGAGAACCTAAGCGTTGCCAACACAACCCAAATATTTCCTAATACTTGTTGCCTAAACAAACCTTAGACTTTAGAAAGTAAATAAGTACAGTCATTCACGACATTAAAGCTTTACAACTAAAACATCGCGTCTTAATGTTGGTGCCAACAGTGGACTACTAGTGGAATAAAGTGAGTCGCAAACTTATCATAGGGTTTATTGAGCATTTTATTAACGATTTGAAAAGATTAGGCCAAAATATTAATTTTTGTGCTTCTCTAGAAATTTTTTTTATAAAAGATGTACCTTCCAGTTTCCAATCATTTCGCACTAAACCATTACATACTATTAAAACTATAAATCGGAAACAACAGCCGGGAGTGTTTAGATTTAGAGTTTTTAATACTATTTCAATGGCCAGCATAATTTCCGTTTCTCTTAGAGAGATAATATCTGATATCTGTGAATTTTTTTTCTAGTTGCACAATTGTCATTTTAATTTATTACCTGACAAAGAACTTTTATAAAGTTCGAAAGCTTATAAGATTGTAATTTAAATAATACATCAATAACCCTAAAAAAATTTATTATGTTTCATGGTGAAACCTTAAGGTATAAATAGGTTACTTGCAAAAAAACTCTTATTTTAGGTACCTATACGCAGAAACCAATATACAATCCGTAAATCAACTAACCTAAATTAAAACAACAACTGTTAATTGTGTTTTTTTATGCTATTAAACCGAGCTGCAAAATATGTAAGCTTTTAGGAGATAAAACATAATTCGTCGATAGCAAAATAAGTTTAGTGTATGTACTGTCGAAGATATACATATGTATAAGCCTATACATTTACCGAACGTATTCGCAAAACTGTGACCGTAGCAGTACCTTTTCTAAACCAATTTTTAGAAGTTTAAATTAAATGCTAAAAGAATTATCTTCGAGTCTTCGTATACGCTTTTACAAAAACATACTCGCATAATAAAATAACAAATACTGTTTTCAGCAAGTAGTTTATGTTTGAAAACTGTGTTTTCTCTCTTTGACAAATTTATGTAAATTGTAATTAAATAATTTTTGTAAAACAGTATTAAGCTTTAGATTGCAACCAATTAATTTTATACAGCAATTTTCGTGTGACACGCAAATGCAAATAATCATTGTTTAAAATACATAGATCACTCTATAAATAACAATAACTACACAATGTGTTTCATTTTAGTATTATATAGTATAAGTAATAAAATTAACACGAAGGTAGGTATGAACATATTTTAATGTCTTAAAGCTTGGATACGCTTATTAATTTTAAAGCGATCCATCATCATTACAGGCAAATCCTTTAATTAACTAGATTGCTGTCTAACTTTATGAAACGTTAAAAGTTGTACGAACAACAATTTTTCATTTATTCATTACAAACGATAAAGCAAACTTTTCAATGCATTAATAAATAAGTAAAAGTGCATTTGCGTAATTTGGTTCGACGGAATAATTCTTTGAGAAAAAGAAAGATTCCAAACGTAGAAATCGATTTTATAACGATGAAGAAGCTAATTTGATTAGTTTGATGACCATGGACCCTCCAGGAGATGTTATGTTAATTCAATAAAGTTAATATGGGGCACGAGTAAGGTGAAAATTAAATTAGTATTAGAGTTGGGAAGGCTCGAGCTCGTATACTACCTCTGGTTTCCCGGTTTCTATATTCCCGGAAGACTACCTGCATTATCAAACACGAGAGTTGCAGTTGTGTAGTAACATTTCCGATATACCAAGACGTTTAAACATGAGAAATGCAATTACTTGTCAGAATCTCAAGGAAATCTCTAATAATTAGTCAGGTACCTGCTTCTTGTTGATTACTAATCGAATTAAGAATTTACTGTAAAATAGTGAGTAAATATTCGTTAACTACTGAAGATGTTTACTAATAATTACTGTACATCAAACTACTGGTATTTTTTGTATATAAAATATTCAATTAATTAGTTAATTAAAATTCAGTTGTATATAATTATAATTACATAAACCATGTTACTTACTTGTTATAATAGCGTTTTGTATCTTTAAAGTTAAGAGACAACTTACCTGTTGAAAAAGCGATTAACAGGAATTAGCATGCAGCTTTTGCTTTAAGCAGTAATTGTAAAACTACAAGTTTAAAATTACTTAATCTAATTAAACAATTTTAATGCTAAAGGTTATTATAACTTTCTAAAGTACTCTGTATGTATTATATATACAATATATTGTTTTATAATAAGATACAAACTTTGATTTTCTCTCAGTATTTTATGGTTTTAGTAGAAATTAGAGATCAAAGTTTATAATTTATTTTTTATGAATAATAATTATACTAATCGCTTTTAAAAACAGTTGCATACTGTATATTTATGGTAATAAAATATAATTAATCATAATACTTTTTATTATTCTTATAACTGTATAGACAATTTTTAACAATGACTTTATAGTAGATTTGTTTTTAAATTAAGTAAGAGAAACATCAAAACTGCTTCATTCAAAGTACTGTTTAAATGTTTATAGCTAGCTCTCTCTCTCTTTCTCTCTTGTTTAACTGTTATTTTATAAGTACCGTCACAATAAAACAGTTTTTTCCACGGCTATTAAGTAATAGGTCTATTGTATATTAGTTAGACATTAGAGAACGTAGTATAATCTGTGAATTTTTGTAAAAGTTATTGAACTATGAGAGTATTGTACAAATATTCTTTGCAACGAAAATATAAAACATCAAAATAAAATCTAGTTTCGATGGTACATACAAAGTAAAAAGAATTTTGTTTGTAAATTAAATGTTTTAGGTTATGTAAACCGTTTTTGCAAACGTTGGTATCATAGTGCTTTCTTGTAAATAAAAGTAAATATATTTTAGAGCAACAGCAATTTATCGGAAGAAAACTGTGAGTGCAACAGAGAACATCATTTTTTGTTTTTCTTAAATAAACAAATTGCTTAAATAACTTATCTATCTTATCTATCGCCAAAAGCAATTAGCATTGCCAACATTTAAATATTTAGTAACTTTAGTTTTTAACCAGCGACTACATTTTAAAGTAACTGATTTGATTAGCGAGTTTTTACATTATATGCATACGACATGACGCAGAGATATTTTTTCCGGGCAACGACTACGCTTGTATAAGTGACATTTAATCTCACTTGTTTTATGTAAACGCATTACAAAAATTGGCATTGTCGACACACTTGCACTTAGTGAACGTTTAGTGAAGTAACGCTTTAGACATCTACAACGAAGTGTGTTAATTGTTTACTAAATTATAGAAAATTTAAATAATGGACCACGGGATTGCGGAATTTCCAAAATAAACACTTGTTCGTGAAAAGTCGTCAATGACATACGTGTAACATATATCATTTTCTTCTTCCGTATTAAACTTGAAAAAGTGTGTAACAATCCCCTATAGCTCAGGTCGTCGACGTTGGATTTAAAGCGTTATTGGTTCAAACGCATTAACATAAATTTATTATATAAACAAAAATGCATTTGTTACAATAAATTGTACAGCTCGCGCAGTTTTATTCCACTTGCTATATAACAAAACTTATTTACAATAAATGCATTAATCCCAAGATTCGGTTGAATACGGCTCGCGCATTAAAAGAAATTATGATTTAGCGAATGCGGCCCAAGTTTCTAATTTTTAAAAACGTTAGTTTTCTTAAATTAAAATCGGGTCAGGTGTAAATAGCGTGCGCAAATTCTTGTTAAGAACAGTTAATTACTTCAAGATGTTTGTATTGGGTTATTAAAAATCGGTAGGTTCGGTAAAAAATTAAATTTAAATTTCAAGTAATGCACGTGTGCTACTATCAGATTAACTGAGTTGAATTACAAATTTACGGCGGGTTTACTACCGCTATTGTAACAAGACGGATGTAAAACCTGCAATTTTAAATATATTTTAAACAATTTTTCAAAAATTGCGCGTGGCCTTTGCTCTATACTTATCAACCTGAGAAAAAATTGTTTGGGTTACAAAACCCATTACTTTGACGTTTTCAACAGTGAACAAAATTAAAGAAGTAAACAAGATTTTTCAAGATCTCAAAGCAGTTATAATTTTTCTGAAGATAAAGACAAAAGTTGCAGAAACACAAGAAAATGAAACATCGTTATCTTTTGATAAACATGAATTTTTTGATACCTACCTCAAAAATGCTCTGTCAAATGCTTTGATGTATGCTGTAACAAATTTACGAAATCTGAAAACTAAGATCGATAACCGTTGAATTTATATTTCAATACCTACAACAGAAGATAAAGACATTAAAAATGTAAACAAAAAAGTAATCGATGACCAAATAGAAGACAAAAGAGAAGACAACTTATTACGATAAAACCAGGTTCCTTTAGTTGGGCAGCCAATATTTGTTACGATAGTTTTCTTGTATCAAAACAAAGCAACGGCTAGCAAGTCTCTCCGGAGAGGGATCGCAATTATAACTTAAATCTGAAAATAGGCACCAAGACGATGAAAGATTAAATTAGGGAGATACCGTCTAACTCTACCCGTAGCTGGAAAAGAACAAATAACACGACAGAAGTAATAACACAGAATATATATTTATTTTATCACAGACAATAATTCCAAAGAGGATGAAGAAGGTACATAAGTATAAATTTTCCAAACGTTAATACGTGGGTCGAATCAAATATAAGTTGCGCTTTATACTGGGCAACACACCGTACAATAAACTGACCCTGTCGGTCTAAACTTTTACATACGCAGAAAGTATGAATTTATATTCGCAAATTTAAAATCGCCAAAGTATACAACAAAACAATTTAAGCCTTCGAGACTCAACGCGCACTGCCTATGACTTTGTGAAGCACAAAATGATATTATTAATTGTGTTAACCTAACATGCACGTACAGTCAACAATTGACATGACCACCGAAACACAAATCGTAAAATTAGAAATTGTAATACTCACAGTTAGGTTTTATCCAGTAAGGGATTAGCTAATTCCGTACTTGAATTACCTAAAACGTAATACTAAATCCAACACAAGCTTACATACAACGTTAACACAAATAAATTTCTCTTTTAGCATCCAGTCAGAGTCAAATTAAACCTACAATAAAGAAAAATCTATCAACTTATCCCGACTAAGCTTTCACAAATGCATTCGCATATTCGCGTGAAATACTTGTTACGTGCGAAATTTTCATAACGTAATACCCTGTATATCGAATTAAAATTAGATTCTGGTTTTGACGCCCTCTGCCGATCTTTCTGGTTACTGACAGGTTGCGGATTCACTTTGAAACTGTCAACTACGTGAGACGGTCTGTGTCGTAATTTGACCTAATTCCAAAGATTTTAAGTGCATCTACTGTGATGGACAGGAAATTATAAGTTAATTACGAATTTATCGTAATCTATTCGGCGCAGGGTAAGATATTTGCATCCGGTTTATTAAGATTCCTTTGTAATTTCTTTATTAATTTGATAGCCGTTTCGCCACGGTTTGATCACATGTTCGATTTAATAAAAGAACAATAAAGAATTAATACTATTGATAAATACCGTCAACAAACGCTTAAGATTTTGGAAGGCATATTATCGACAACGAAAACAAAGTCTTGACCAGCATTTACCTTTGAGATGTTATTTCTTATACACCAGTCGATTGCGTTACCACCCACCTGTTCGTAATCGCAAATAACAGCATTCGATACAACGGGTTTTTATATCTCATTTAATTTATTATTATTAACGATTTTGTAGCTTCCTATCTTCGTGAGTTATTGTGTGATACGATTTGCTATTCAATATCTATTCCAGGCTACTACGGGGGAAAACGTTTTATTTGACCAAGGAGGTACTGAATTGTGGGTAAGTTTATTTAATTATTTTATCGCTGTCAGAAAAGTCACTCGCGGAACTTTGGCTAATGTTAATTTCCGTAATTACGTTTACTGTAACACTACCATTAAGGTAATTTTATTAATCATTTTGTGTGTATCGCATGCGGTGTACAAACGATATTTATTACGAAAGTTTCTTCGCTATTCGCTACGACTTAACCTATGTATTGTGTGTTGCCTATACTTCTGGCATTTATAAATTGAGAAATTAGATATACTCCTGTTTATGTTCTACGTTACTAAATTTAAGTTTTTATACCTGTTAATCTTTCTTTTATGGTAACATACCTTTCTCTTTTAATTGTGGTCACCCGAACACCAGAGTAACAAGGATTACGAACCTAAAAATTCGTTACAAGTTTGGACCGTTCTAGGAAAAAAATTTATACTTGAAGAAATTTTTATACTCGAAAATTGAACTACCAACTTTTAACATAACAGACTTAATGACTCATTAATAACAATAAATGTTGCAAACATTTTGTGTCTACTAATAGTATTAAAAAATGAGAAAACCGAAAAAATAGATTTAAATAATTCAGAGAGTAGCTTAGCTAATTGTGACATTTCCTATACAAGAATTGGAAAATTGTGAAAGCTTATTTAAAGAAAATCAGATACTAAAATCCTCTCTAAGTGTCATTTTACTGTTGGCTATTAGAAGATACAAAAAATACGGTCGGTGGAGACCGTCTGCGACGTGTTATTATAAGCAATTATTAAATTAATTTGAGTCAAATGAAAAGTCGATTCAATTAAATTTTTCAATTCATATCATCTACGACATCTTATGAAGATGATGCCGTTATTAAATATGATGGAAAAAAAGTTTTCCAGGCAGCACGCGTAATAAAGAATTAAGAATAATATAAAATCAACTTACAAGAAATCACATGATGATGAAACTTGATATATAGAAACTATCAAGAGAAGTATTGAAACATTTGGCAAAACTTGAGTGACAAAAAAAATGAAAGGATTTCTTTTGATCAAAAAAATTGATGATAGACAAAAAAAAGCAATTTTTTTACGAGTCTCTAGGTTTTGCGCCGTATCAGTCGCTCATCTCTTTGAAAAATTTTAATACCAAAAAGCTAGTTCTAAAAATTTCTATTTCTAACATTGGTTATTATATGGAATCCGAAAACAATACGATTTCTAATTATAATATAAGCACCAAATTTCAAAATATAGTATCTTAGCTACCACTGCACAATTATATGATCAATTAAGATTACATGCTCCGACGATTGTTATTAGAAAACTCATTTTTCAAGTGTTATGGTTATTCATGTTGGGTTGGAACGAGTTCATTCTTTTGAATGTGCAAACCAAGTGGTTACATTTTAAGGAAAGTACAGGGCTTTTATTAAAACCCATTTCCTACGTGATCTATGAGTTGAGCATCAACAATGTTTTAGGTTGGTAGTGTTACCGTTTAGTAACATTTTTTGACATTCTCGTTTGACGTTTTGTTGACAACGGGTATTATTTTTCGTCGTTTTCCTTATTCTCTATTTTTTATATTTTAAAATAGTTATAATCATAACTATTCAGCATTTTTTGTGTTTTTGTTGGTAAGTACTAAATAACAGCGTCGTATTCTATTTAAAGTTGCATCGATAAATTCAACGAATATTTCCCAGAAAGAAACATTTGCAAGGGACACCTACACCTAGGGCTTACTGTACTCACTGCACCTGTTATCAACGAAATTTGAAATCGCATAAAACAAAGTCTTCATAAAACGGTGACAAAATTATCTGCAGGCAACAGGTATAAAGTCACTTTTATTCGATTTGTAAATTATCACTGGTCTGCAAAAAATTTTTTTTTATCGAGCCCTGACACTATTACGGGTGATTCTTATGTAAAATGATGTCCTGAATCCAAATATGTCTTCCGTTTTCTTCCATCACCCACCATTTTCGAGGGAGACCCAAATTTCTAATTATACCACTTTTCGATAAATTATTTATAAGTTATTTATTGAACGATAATAATAATTATTATAATAATAAATATATGGACATGAATTTTATTTAAATGGGAAAAAGAACTATTTTAGCTGTAAACAGTAATAAATAAAAAGATATTCATCGTTACTTGGTGCTTGCTTTCTTTTTATACCCTGAGGTACAGCTCTCTCGTTTCAAAAACCAACAGTACTCCGCCAACATGCTTGCATTCCACTTCCCTGAAAATTTCTTCTCCAGGTTAGCGATGTCTTGATGGAACCGTTCCCCGTGTTCATGCGAGACTGCTTCTAAATTTTCAGGGAAAAAGTCCAGATGCGAGTGAAAAAAGTGAACTTTAAGAGACACTTTACATCCTATGTCCTTGTACGCTAAAAGCAGTTCCTCGACGTGAACGATATAATCTTCACTTTTGTGGTTACCCAGGAAGTTCTTACAAACGTTTTGAAATGCAAGCCAAGCTCGTTTTTCTTTTCGATTTAGGTGTTCAATAAACGTCGAATCTTGGAAGAGTTGTCTAATCTGGGGACCAACAAAAACACCTTCTTTGATTTTAGCTTTGCTAAGACGAGGAAATTTAGTTTTCAAAAATTGAAATGCGCCACCTGTCTTGTCCACTGCTTTCACAAACTGCTTGATCAATCCAAGTTTGATGTGTAAAGGTGGTAAGTAAATATTTTCCTTCGGAACAAAATGATTGTGGGCGACATTTTTCTAACCAGGAATAAGATTATCTCGCAGAGGCCAGTCCCGTACGATGTAATGTTTATCTCGGGCTCGGCTATCCCATTCACAAAGGAAGCAGCAATATTTTGTGAATCCTGATTGCAGGCCCGTGAGTAGAGCAACAACTTTTAAGTCAACGCAAAGTTTCCACTTATAATCATGATAACTAATTTTATCAAGGATTCTGAAGATGTTTTTGTACGTTTCCTTCATATCAACAGAGTATGCAACTGGAACTGATGAGAAGTCATTCCCATTTGCCAACAGGACTACTTTTAAGCTTGTTTTTGATGAGTCTGTAAACAGTCTCCATTTGTCTGGGTCACATGGCATTTGTAGCTCTGTCATCAATAAATTTGCATTACGGCAGAACACTAAACCTTTATCTTCTGAGAAAAGACATTTCAGGGTTGCTTGTCTGATCCTGTAAGAAGATATTTTTACTCCCTTTTCTAAGAGATTCCACTGTTGAAGTCGATTGAGTAAGGAGGTGAGGTTGCCGAGAAACTAAATCTGCGGAATACTTTTCATCATCATTGAACGTATCATTCGAAGCCCCAGGTTGTGGCTCAGAGTCTTTTAAATCAATTTCCGGCTCTAGAGTATAAGTGTTTGGGGACTCTGGGATTGGCAAATTATCGTTATGAGGAACAGGTCTTAGAGCTGACGGAATATTGGGATACTGAATTGTATGCTTACTTTTGCTCGAAAACCCGACGGTGGAAGTCATACAAAAGTAACAATCTGTAAGATGACAGCGAGGTTCACGCCAAACCATGAGCACAGCAAATGGCATTGATTTACGGGTACCTTTGAGCCATTTGGTCAAACTACTGTAACAAGTCGTACAGCAAACTGATGGAGCCCAAGTCTTGTCCTGGTCGCCAACTTGACAATCAAAGTAATATTTATAAGCTGTTTTAACAAGCGGAGAAAGGGGTTTTCGTTGCGCTTTTAAAGTTAATTCCCCGCAGACATAGCAGAAGCTATCGGGATATTTTTTACACTCGCGTGGCATAATTAAACAGTAATTCAACGCCCGACATTAACCACAAATCACACTTAGTCACTTGAAAAAATCCGGAGTAAAAGTAGTTTTACTGTTTTACACAAATAAACAAAAATGAACACAAAATCTAGCACGTTTAAAACGTCGACAAGTTAACTCTGCAACAGCTATAGATGTACTGATCGAAGCAGTTAAGCAAACAATGTAATATACTATAATGAGAAGAGTAATGCAAGTTCAAGCCTGTCGAAAATTCCTGTTCAAGCCTGTCGAAAATTCCTGTTCAAACCTGCATTGAGGTATTGAGATCACCAGCGTCGTGCAGTGAATCTTCCTAACTCGTTATTGATATCTTTTTACTGTTCTTATATATTTGTATTTTATTGTTGTTTTTATATACATTTTATAGCAAAACTTTTGCCATATACTTTGGTATAAATTTTATTACCTGCTTTGGGATGTTTAACGGCTATAAGTTAAAATTCTAAAAAAAATGCAAAAAATAAAATAAAAATGGAGTCCCCCCAAAATAGGTGGGTGATGGGTAAAAACGGAGTTTATTTTTGGATTCAGGAGGTCATTTTACATAAGAATCGTCAAGAATGGTATCAGGGCCGATTTGCATGCAGACCAGTGTTATAAGCATTCAATGTTTAAGATTATTAGTAGAAACTTGCCAGAAAGCACTAATAAAGAACCTTTTAATGACTCTGTACCAGATTATGGTTTATCTATGTTTTCCAAAATTTAAAAAGACAAGAATTAACACATGTATTGCAACTAAAGTACAGGTATTGTTATTAATGTGCTACCGTTTTTAACCTTTATGTGACTGAGAAAAAAAACACATTCTAATGACGGTGTGGGTACCTGGGTATATTAGTTTAAAATTTAAACTGCAAACATTTATTTTCTATCATTTTTTAGTTATAAATCAATGAGGTTCAAAATAAATCATTTACGAATTTGTGTAAAATCCGTATTTGACAAGATAAGACTTGTTCGTTTGAATGGCAACAGTGTCGTAGTGACAGCAAGGGAATCCACTCCTTGGAAATTAATAGTCAGTTAGTTGTACGATATATTTTGACGCGTAAACTAGTGCGAGTTTCTGTTATTTTATATTTATAATGGCTGACAGTAATGTAGGTCCAAGTACAGGCACGAAATCTAGATGGCAAAGGACAAGGTAAGGTTTCTAAAAATAGAACATTTTTGTTTAGTTTGTGGTTTCTCGGCAATTTTTTTTATTTTCTTTTCATAAATAAAAAATTTTTGGTGGTACTTTTTACTACGTTTCGCTTTATTTTTTCTTAGTATTTTCAGATTTTTTGGTTTTAATTAGGAATCTGATTTTTGCAGGCTGACTTCTGCAGAATTACGAGAAGCAATAGAATAGTTATCTGATGTAGAATCAGTTGTTGCTTCCGATGAAGATGAATATGTTCCACAGTTGTCAGAAGGCGAATGCGAGGAATCTGATATCGAAAATGATCCTGTAGTGGAGCAAGATGATTCTGAATCCGAAGTCAAGCAAGAAGAACCTACACAAACCTTTTGGGCTGGCAAGGATGGTACTCAGTGGAGTGACACACCATCAACACAAAGGCAATCAGTAAGTCGTAATATTTTACGCGAAAAAGGCGGTGTCCGTCTTTTAGTCGATCACATACGCCCCGAGAAATTTTTAAATTGATTATATCTCAAAAAATGTGTACCTTGATTCTAAGGTATACTAACCAAAAAGGTAAAAAAGTAACGGATGAATACAACCCAAGATTAGCAGAGAAATATCCACCTCCCAAAGAACCAACACTAAAACAATTTATTCTATTCTCTGAAGTAGGTGTATTTTTAGGAATCCTTATTGCTGCTGGAGTACATAGATCTAATAAGGAACACGTATCTGAAATGTGGAGTCTACAGTCTTTCTCTATTTCGCGCAGCTATGCCTCGTGATCGTTTTAAATTGCTTTTCAGATTTATTCGCTTTGATAATCAAAACACGCGAGCTGATCGCGCCAAAATAGATAAAGCAGCTCCAGTTCGAGACGTTTGGACTTGGCTAAATTCAACCTTGGCAAAGAACTACAAACCAAAAGAGTGTATTACAGTAGACGAACAACTGTTTCTTTACAGAGGACATACGAAATTTACCCAATACATTCCGTCCAAGCTAGCGAAATACGGGATAAAAATTTTTTTGGGTTTGCAATGCTGCAAATGCGTATCCTTTACAAAATCAACTATATACAGGAAAACGACTAGGTGGTGAACGTCAGGTAAATGTCGGTGAGCGCACAATTTTAGATCTAGTGTCGAAGTACAAGGGATCGGAAAGAAATGTAACAACAGATAATTTTTTTACAAGTTTGAATACATTGAATTCATGAAATATGACTTTGGTAGGTACTTTTAGAAAAAATAAAGCATTTGTACCTCCTAAAATGTAGAGATCTAACGACCGACCTATAAATTCAACCATTTTTGGATTCAATAAAGATGCAACATTATGTTCTTATGTTCAAAAAAAGAACAAAAGTGTTATACTTTTATCATTCATACATACAACAGGTCAAGTAGATGATACTTTAGTCGCGAAACCTGAAATAATAAAATATTATAACAAAACAAAAGGAGGAGTTGACACTATGGATAAGATGCTGGGCGAGTATACGGTAAAACGCAGAACAAATCGTTGGCCATTAGCATTTTTTTTCAACATGATAGACGTTGGTGCATTGACTTCTTATTGTATTTACAAGAAACACAACCCAAATTTTAGAGCAGCTGATCAACGTCGAAGATTTCTAAAAGATCTTGCTAATGACATGTGCTTGCCTGCAGTACAAATGCGATCCCTTATTCCAAAAGTTGTTGGTAATTATTTTACACGCCAGTTTCTAGAAATGTTTCTTGACCGACAACTAATCCAGTCCACTATTACTCCAGCTAAAGAACCACCACAACGTGATACTTCTGGACTTATTATGGTGGTTGGTAGATGTCAAATTTGTCGATAATTTGACCACAAACAAAGGAAAACTCGTAAAGCATGTAAATTCTGAAGCAAACCAGTTTGTGATGTACACTCTGTAGATCAAACTTTATGTGAAAAATGTTACCAATAATCAAACTGGCCTTATGTGGCCTTACTGGCCTAACATTTTATAATCTTTTATAACGTTTTATAGAATTAAAAAAAAAATATTAATTTTGCGTTTTATTTTTTACTGTAAAATATGTCTATTTACTTATGGGGGTACCCGGGTACCCAAACCGACCTTTATGGGTAAAAAAACTTTAAATATTATTTATTTCAATAATTTTACAAAAATGTGTTTCAAACTGTAACAATGCGTAGAAAAAACCTAATTTAGAAATCTCACAAAATCTCAAACCTCAGCGAATTTAAAGAAAAAAATATTCATGTATAAAATCTGAATAGGTACCCGGGTACCCTTTCAGTCACATAAAAGTTAATAAATTACTTAACCTTAATTTAGACGTTACAGATCTTTTTTTTATTTAGTAATTTTTTTAAATTATACTAATCCAGGCAATGTCGGTTGCCTAACATTTATGTCACGTGGGATTCAATCATTTATGAAGGCTTTGTATATCGTCTATCGATAAACTCAAGATACCACGTCAATTATTTATTCAAGATCCAATCAATAAGAAGTTTCATTCGTTTTCAAGCGCTTCTGAAAGGACGTACGGCTGCTGTATATATGCTCAATACGTAGATACATTTGACAATATTCTAGTTAGACTTCTATCAGCTAAATCTAGAATTGCTCCACAAAAATAGGTTTTAATGCTTCGGCTCGAATTATGTGCCGCACTTTTTATGTAAAAATTACTAACAAATTTAAGGATATTTGAACTTAACAATTATTAATCACATTTTTGGTGCGATTCACAAATCGTTCTTTGTTAGTTAAACTCTAACACTAATAAATGGGAACCTTATGTAACCAATAGAGTTTCTCAAATACAAACCTTGACTAGAGTCAATCAATGGCATTTAGCACAATTAATTTTTAATCTAGCTGATTTAGTATCTCAAAAAGTTCTTTCATGCCAATTAGCAATTTTAGAAATTTGGTGGCAAGACTCTAGTTGGTTACAAAAGAATGAATTATAATACAAACATCGGATTATCAAAACTATGAAAACCAAAATTTTATTTCCCTTTGAAACATTTTAATTTCTATAAATTAAAAAGAATTTTTACTAATTGTTTATGATTTATAAATAATTGTTTACTTCCAAAAAATCAACGAACTTCTTGTCGTACACTCCAAGGGGGTTATGGAATAGTATGATTATCTTAGTAAATCTAGTTCAAGAATAATCTTATCTTACTAAATTTTACAACTTGAACATTAAAAAACCAGTAAGTAACAAAAGTACTTTGCTAAGTTTGACTCTATTTTTAGACAGGGACAACATAATAAGGGTTGGCGGCAGATTACCGCTATCAAATTGTAACTATAATAATCAGCATTCAATACTATTACCTAAAAATCATCATGTTACAAAAATTTTGTTTGATAGTGAGCATAAACGGTTACTTTATGCAGATCCCAAGCTTTTTTTAAGTTCAATACGCGATCAATGTTGGCCTATTGAGAGAATTTCAATTGCAACAAAAAACTGTGTGTAATTGCATAAATTGCTTTAGATGCACTGCTAAATCTACTACTCAATTGATGGGTGAACTACCTCATGAACGAACTTTGCAACAACAAAATGTTATGTTTGTCTATTTATTTGTTTTATGGTTAAGGCGTTACATTTGTAACTTTTTACTATCTTAACCACTAAAGGTTTTTTATTTGTTTTTAACCGTTTTGTATCTAAAAGAGGAAAACCTACAAATGTATTTAGCGATCACGGTACCAATTTCGTAGAAGCCAAAAAACAAATTATCAAAAATTTACGAATTTATTAAATCTAATAGCAAACTGGCAGTTGGTCTCACTGCAAATAATGGCATAAACTGGCATATCTCCAAATGTTCCTTATTGTGAAGGACTTTGGGAAGCGGATGTAAAAAACGTGATATTTTATTTAAAACTAACACTCCTTTACTTTATGAAAAATTTTGCACCATATTTACCCAAATTGAATCAGTTCTTAACTAACGTCTTTTGACTCAAATTAATTCTGATCCTAATGACACAGAAGTATTAACCCCAGCACACTGCTTCATTGGCCGTATATTCACCTCCATTCCAACGCGAAACGTGCTTAACATATCTGAAAACAGATTAAGTCACTTTCAACACTTACAAAAAATGATACACTTTTGGAGTACATGGCCACGAAAATATTTAAATTAGTTACAACGAAGAAACAAATGAAAGCATAGACAAAAAATCTTAAGGAATCAATGCTTCTGCTGCTTATTAATAACAACTTACCTCCTTCATGATGGCTATTGGGAAAGATTGTAAAACTTCATCCAGGTGAAGACCAAATAACCCGTGTTGTTTGGATTATAACTCTTGTTTATTTTGTATTGATCTTTTGTAACTCAATTTATTGTTTTACAATTTTTTTAAAAATACGTTATCTGTTGAAACGGCGTGGGTTTTAAGGTGGGGGCATGTTACGCTCATGTATAATATTTGAGGTTTCTTCAATTTTTATAGTTGACTTGCGCGGGCATTGCAAACGCATGTGTACATTCATTTAACTAAAGAGTACCTAAGACGTAGTATCTGGTACAATTATTGGATATAAACCAAACTAAAAATCAAAAATAAAACATGACTTATTCAATCTAACAAATATAATAACTTTTATCATTTTTTTTAAATTTAAGCTTTGAAACTTGATTTACACAACTTGGTTTTTAACAAACTTTTAACAGTGACTAGAAACTATTACTATTACAGACACAAGTTATATTTTTTCAATAACGACAGACTTAATTTGTTGAATTAACTAAATTAAACATAAAGGTATTTCGAAATAATTTAAACAAAATGCAATAACGTCTGTCATTCAAAGAATTATTAATTTATAAAACATAAAAACAACAAAATTATTGAAATAAGTATATTTAAAAATTAAGTACATGTTCAGACAAAATTTAAAACACTTTTCTAATCTCGTTTACATTCAGGAATAAATTCAGGACACCAAGAATCCCAATAATCTTCATTTATCTTACGAAACGTAACTTCTTTAAAGAAAATTATATTTTGTTTTTCAAATTTAGTGTCTTTTAATAATAAATATCTTAAATTTGGCATTTCTTCGACTAAATCTAAACTTTCAATTCTTGTTGATCTTAAATCAAGTTCTTCCATTTCAGTTTGGTTTACGAATATGCTAGCGTTTAGATGTTGTATTTTATTACGTCGTAAGGAAATTAAAGTAAATTTAGAATATCTTAAAAGTCCTTCTGGTAAATCTACGATCGAATTATTTGTTAAATCTAACATTTTGAGGTTTGAAAGGCCAGCAAACGTATCCGGTTTAAGTGAACTAACAAGGACGCTACCTATGTTTAACACTTGAAGTGCGGGCATTTCTTTAAACGTTCCCGGAACAATCATTTTTAATTGATTGCCAGATAGGTTTAGAACTTGCAAACGTTTTAGTCCGTAGAACATTTCTGCTTTTATATTTGTTAAAAGAGTTTTATGCAAATCGAGTTCTTCGAGTGAATATAACTTCGTAAACGCATTTTTCGGCAATTTCTCAATGTTATTGTGCGACAAATTGAGCGACAACAAACTTTCAAGATGATCAAATTCAATTGCACTCAAATCAGTTATTTTGTTGTAGCTCAATGCGAGGCAAGTTAAGTTTGAAAAATGTCTGTAAACGTCGCCGTTTAGTTTAGAAATGTAATTTCCTTCTAAATTTAAAATTTCTAAATTGTATACTTCTTTAAACGCGTCTGATGATATATGCGTAATCAGATTAGAGGAGACGTCGAGAAAGTGTAACGCTGGAACGCCCGTAAATAATCCGTCTTTTAATTCCGTTAACTCATTATCCGATAAGTCGAGCGTTTTCAAAGATGGAACAGCAATGTGCACATTTTTAATATTGTTGGAATGTATATCTATAAAATGAATGCTGGGAAGCTGTTCAAACCAAGTGCTGTTAATATTAACAAATTTATTATTTGATAAATCTAACTCTTTTAACTTTTTTAATCCAACAAAAACGTTTTTATCAAAACCAGATAATTGGTTACCCGATAAATGCAGTTCTTCTAATAGCTCTAAATCTTTAAATACGTAATTGGTTAAATTTTTTATGTTATTGTTTGATAAAGTCAACGACACCAGCTTTCTTAAAGTGTGTAGAGAATCTGGTTCTAAAGTTTCAAGCCCAACGTTATGTATTTTCAAATATTGAACTGGTGTATTTTTTAACATGTTAAGAGATAAATGTTTTAAATCGCTTTTTATATTAATTAAAGTAGCACTATACAGCCTACTTAATTTTTCAAGCCAATTTTCGGGAATATGCGATACGTCATTATCGAAAAATTTCACATGATAAAGACTTTTAAGCTCCGGAAAGGGTTCTAATTTGTTTATTTTACTGTTTCCTATTGTAAATGTGCCTAACTGTTGCAAAGTGTCTAAAAAATTTGATTCTATCACTGATATATTACTTCCCGTTACTTCCAACTCTTTTAAAAACATCCCTTTAAATATTCTCGATCTTTTCAGAGCTAAGCTGCTGTTTCTGACAAAAACTCGTATTGGGTTTGACTCGTAAAGTTCCAAGTTAATTTCATCTAACGAATTTAAGTTTTTGCAGTAGATAAAATATACTCCGAAATTGTTTTCGTGAGTGCATGTTGAAGCCGTCTGTTGAATATTGTACGTAAAGGTTGTGATGGCCAATAATACCCAAAGCATTGTTTAGATCTGAAACAAAAAATAATATAGTAAATACTAAATATACCTAGACAATAAAAACATGTTTTTACTTAAATTTATTGTACATTAAAAGCGCAAATATAAAACAAATAAATTGTAACGTTGTGTTGCAACTACACGTATATTGTATTTTCAAAAAATATTTAACTTAATAAATAATCTTTATAAAGCAAATTGTTGCATTTAACATTGTACAAGTATTAAATTAAAATTTAAATTTGTTGGTTTTTAAAAGTCAGAGGTTGTTTTTTATTAACATTAAGCAGGAGTACCAAATACTTGAAATACCACTTGCAACTAAGAACTAAAATGTATTCTTTAAATTACAAGTTATAGATAAAATTAAATAGTAATTTACGTAACAGGCGTCGAACGGAAAGCATAGCATAACAAACGTTATAGCGACGCGAATTCATGTTTTGATGATTATGTTACCTATTTTTGAGTTTCAATATTTAACTTCTTATAAAAATATTGTGGCGTTTAAAATCAAATTTTAATTTTGATAGAATTTCTGTGACTTTATTCATAAAGTAATAATTGCCCCAATGTTTAATGTTCTATGTTTTATATTTGTGTTTTTTTGTTAATAAATTTTTTGAGCTAATCTGAGTGCGTTATTATATTTATTATTATGTTAAACGACAAAAATAATTTTCTGATATAAAGGTAATAAAAGCAGTAAAAAAACCTGCGAAAATAAAGCGACACATGGATTAGAAAGTAGAGAATTACAATAAATAAAAGTTTTACTAATGAAAACAACATACATACATTAATTACAATTAATAACTAACGTTCTATATAGTAATAGAACAAAGTATTTGGTGATAAACCTTGATATCAATCTCTAATAAACAAACACATAAAAAACGAAAAGAATTGGATATTAAATACAAAGAAATATACTGGCTAATAGAATAAAAATCTCAATTGTCAATACACAATAAAATAGTAGCATGCACACAAACCAACGCTAAAAGTTATCTGAACATATGGGCTTCAGCAACAAAAATGTGCAAACAAATCCAATGTAAATATAATACAAATACTTTTAAGAAAGTTTTAAAGATATTTTAAAGGCTCTACGGTATGTACGTAATGACAATATGCATCAAGATTTTATAATACCAACAGTAAGAAGTGATATAAAAACACGACATAAGAAGCAATTTTATAATTACAATAAAAATAAAGTACTGCTACTTCTATGAATAAAAGGAACACTAAACACTGTAGCTTTAAATATATTTGATTTACAATAACCCATCAGCTACAATAATTGTTGTACACGTGTTTCAACAGCTATGCTGTCATCCTAAGCCAACTGATACTAAAACTATAATTATAACTAAAGTTAATTTATACTAAGAATATGTGAAGCTTCGTTAAAGCTCACCGATGTTCACACAATTCCGAAAAACCTAACGGTTCGTAGTCAACATTGTTTATCAATAAAGATTTGTTTTTACAAATTTCCAAGCTCTCATATGGACCTAGTTCGTTTCTATTGTTTATTGTCTTAGTTAATTTGATGTCTTCTATTTTATGATTATTTTTGAACGTATGTAGAGCAACACTGGATTTATCTATTCTCTCAGATTTAACATCAGCTAAGTGCTTTATTTGGTTTGTTCTATATATATTTGGTTACAGTCTTTACAACTAATATTATATATTTCTGATTTACCGCACATATCTATTGGATGTTTCGGGTTACCTATAAAGATTTTTATGTTATTGTTAGTGGTTGTTACTGTTTTTTACTCAAATTTAAAGAAGATTTTTTAAATCCTCTTGTTTGATATTAACAAATAAATGTGTTCACTGAATTAATTCGGTTGAAACAATCTTCTTTATCTAAAATTACAACACAATTTCCTTTATCTGTTTTGTGATAATAAGAATTTTTTTCTTTCAGATTTGTTTCTTATATTCTTTTTTATCCACCTGAATTTTTTTTATTGTTATCTATTTTTCAGAATTTAAATTTTGATGTCATTTCTGATAAATTTTTTGTATTTTCGTCTATAATTTTACTCAAATCTTTATAAAAAAAAGAGTTTTACTGGACTGTAAAAACATTGTAGCGAAACAACTCCGGTTCCAACTAACAGTATCCAATCCAGTTCTACCAAGAATGTACGCTTTACGTAAGATACATAAGCCCGGAAACGTATCGTCTAATTTTGCAAAATTAGCAAAATTATGTTTAGATCAATTATATTTTCAAATTAACTATATTTACCACAAAAAAAACGGAACAACAATAGGCAACAACTTGTCCCTTTTTAAAGTTAATTTGTTTAGGAGTAGATTTAAAACCGATCTAAAACAAAATTTAAATTACTTTCTAAAATTTTTTGCCGTCATTGATACTAGTCTTTGCAGTTCCCAAGAATTTGTTAAGGTTTTACATTCAAAATTTGAAACTATTAAGTTTACCCATAAAATAGAAAACGATGAATAGTTGAGTGATCAGAAAGGGCAATAAATTGGATATTAATTTTACCGCAAAGATACTAACACCATTCGATTTTAACAAAAAATTAAAACATATTGAACATATTGCAACATACAATATATTTTTGGAATCAATGGCCAACAATATCATTAGAAAACAGAAACATAAATTATATATTAAAAGTGTGACTACGTTACAAAATGTTAACAGTAAAAAAGACAATAAATATGTAAAATTTCCGTATTATCCTACATATACTAGTAAACTTTAAAAAAACCTCTCAAAATTTGATTACAAAATAGTAACAACCACTTACAATTATATAAAAAACCTTTTAGGTAAACCGAAAGATCTAATAGGAATGTGCGATAAATCGGGAATATATAACATTTATTGTAAAGACTGTAATTAAATATATGTACAGCAAACGAAAGATCCCTGAAAACCCGTTATAAAAAGCACTTAGCTCATGTTAAATACGTATAAGAGAATAGATAAATCCAGTGTTGCCGTACATATGTTCGAAAATAATCATAAAACAGTAGACATCAAATTAATTAAGAAAATAAACAATAGAAAAGAACTAGTTCTATACGAGAGTTTGAAATTTGTAAAATGTTTATTGGTGAGCATCGATAACTACGGACCGTTAGGTTTTTCGGAATTGATCAACTTAGTGTGAAAATCAGTGAAACGTAACGGAGCTTCACATAATTTTAGTATATATTAGTTTCAGTCATAATTTTAGTTTTAGCATCAGTTTGCTTAGGATGAGAGCATAGCTGTCAAAACACCTGTTCGACAAACATTCAAATTATTGTAATTAATAAGTTATTGTGAATCAAATATAAGTACAACAGTAATTACAGTCAATTTTAGTAACATGCGAAAGTAGTGTTAATGTTTTAGAATCTAAGTAAAGACTGACGGGGCTGTTTAGTAAATAAATATTACAGTGATTAAGAATTAAACTATTAGTTATGGTGCGAACGTACCGAACATACATTGGTGAGCAAGGTTTAGAAGGCAGTCGCGGTCGCTACATAAATGTCACATTTATGTAAAATAAACCTTTGCTTTCTTATGAGATTGAAAATACCGAAGATGTTTATCTTTGCTGCTTACTACAATGTTTAAAGCAATGTCAATTTCAAGGTTGTACGAACATATCGAGGATGCATGGATAAGTGTGAATTAGGTCGCGGTAGCGGTCGTTACCTCAATATCACATCTATGTAAAACAAACCTTTGCTTTCTTATGAGACAACACATTCTAAAGATGCTTTTCCTGCCGTTTACCTTCCAGCCTAAAGCTATTTCGATGCCAAAACAAAATAGTTTGTTTTTCATCGCAATAGAACTTTAGCATCAAAGTAACTTGCAAGCGTATTGGTTCACTTCAAACCACATGCCATTTACTTACTCATTAAAGAAAACAAATATTGGAACAAATCAATGTGCAAAGGTGATTGCATTTGATAAACACAAACTTTAGTTGCTTATAATAGACGTAATAGACAAATTTCCTAGATAACGGTTATTAGACAGTAAAATCGTGTGACTTTAAGTAAACTGTTAATATGTATGTTCATAGAATATATTTAATCATAATTAATTAATCATAATAACAGTTAATCAAATATAGTGCTTTTTTAAACGGTCGCAGTATTTTGGTTAGTAATTATATAAGTTATGTTAAGAATTTTGAACTTAGTACCCAATAATCCCGTAAAGGGTATTACTGCACCTCGGTACAAACTTGATTTATTTTTAGGTACTGCCGCCCCGGAGAATTGAAAGATTTGGAAGCATGTACAAGCATAATTAATAAACTTTTTTTAAGTTTGATATTCAAAGATCGCCCTATTAGATCGAGCAAAGAGGCGGAGATCAAAAGGTTTACTCAAACGCACTGCAGAATTGGCCGTTGAAACGAGTATGAGTATTTGTTCATCTTATGCTGCTATGTACAAAGCAGCTCACACAGCTTACGATCAACCTCTGTGCAAAGAAATTTCCGGCGACCTTGCTCTTTCCGATTAATAGAAAAAAAAACAAAAAACGTATCAGTTGATTTGCAAAAAAGAGTACAAAGGAACGCTAAAGTTTCGATGCTACCCGCCATTCATTAATGACGCAGAAACTTTAGCGAAAGTTCTGTTAAAATTGTTATTGCGCCACAAAATTCTTGCAGAACTTAATAACATTATCTATAAAAGAAATCCGTCAAATTGACAGTAAAATATGAATTTGGCCGTTCATCTGTTCAAAAGCAATACAAACAAAAGTTTGAAGACGAGGTTGCGTCAAACGCGAGTATTTTATTAACGTATACACACATAACATTAACATAAAAATCTGTTGATTTGGCAAAATCCAAAATCGTCTTCTCCAAGATTTTTCTATCCAATTAAATTACACAATGTATTTGCAAAAACGTTACTTAAACTTTGAAGAAAAGTATCTATGTCAAAGATCAAATAGCTACACCTGTCCCATATGTGACAGTTATCAACGGAGATATTACTGTTAATTTAAAGGTTTTCTTTACGATGATTGACGGTAAAGTCAGAAATTGAATAACAACTACAAAATCATGCGCTGTTAATTATGCACAGCCACCTCTAAAAAATTTAACAATCTTGATGAAGTCAGTTTATTACCAGTAGATGAAAAAAAATGCGGTACGGTTTAGCTACGTATGCCTGGATTAACTGAGTATTTCTTACATTTAAGGTATACATTACATATGAAGAAATAGCAAGCGCAGTCGATGGAAGACAAAAAATTGTAAAACTGCCAAAAAGGGCGATTCAATAAAATTGCTATTTGCATTTATTGTTGATGTTCCAAAAATGAAAGAATTTGACAAACGACAAAACTGCTAGACGAATTTTTAGTAATTTGTCTAAATCGGCCAAAATTTTGTGTTTGAACGCTTAATTGCTAAACCGAGCTCACATTATAATGTGGTTCACAAAATCTTAACTCATTCCCTCGTCGTTGAATGAGCACCATTGCGAATCGGTCAACTGCCCGACGAAGCACGAGAATCACAAAACACGAAAAATTATTTACAAAAACATTACCGTGAAAGCACTATGAGAGACGTGTTTCAGTGGTTACTCGTGCTTTCGATTCGGTTATCTCTTGTTTGCAAATGACACTTAAAAATGCGAAACTTTTTCATTCGAGTTCTTGCGTACTCGGAACTACCTCAGATGTCAGCTTATATACCACAAACGACTATGCAATTAAATTTCGTTGTAGGTTTTTTAAATTGTTTTTTTAAATTTTTGTTTTCCGGCTAGCAAATGATCCAAAAATCAAAAAAAAACTAGATACGTATTATAATTGAATGGTAACTATTTTTTGTACATGCTATATTACAATACTACAGTTAATCAAGCGGACCATAACATTCTAAAAACATTTGTTATCTATTACGTAATTAAATTTTTGTAGTGTTCATCGGTTACCCAACACTTTCTCATTACACTTACACTGAAGTGGATTTCACATCGATTGAAAGCAACAACTGATTTACTTTTTTTGTTTCAAAATCTTATTCTAATTAATTAATAGTAGAAACCTTACATCTAATTTATGAACTTACAGAATTGTTTTTTAGATAAACGGTAGATGTAGGATGGGCGTTGGTTTTAATGATCGTATCTAATTCAACACACGGATTCTTCTTAATAAATTAGCTATTATCCTTTTTACGATTATTGTCTTAATTTTTACTTCTATTTTCTTTTGTTTAATCCTTTCATTATTTATTATTTAACGTTCTTCGTTTTCTTATTTATAAACTTATTTTTTGTAGATTTTACTTGTTGCTATCCATTGTTAAGCACCATTTTCATTCTTCTCTACCTCCTATCTTATTGAACCTTAAATCTGTTTGCGGTACATGAACAACCAGCAATATTCTTGTGCATTCTACACAAATCTAACGAGCATTCAAAACACAGCAATATATAGGTACGTAATTTTTGGAATATAAATTGAAGAAACAACATATGTATTATTTTTATTTATAAGTAAGCCTGTTTGGATACGCCATTTTAAATTGTGAAAAAAGTCAAACTCGTAATCAGTGACCTTAAAAACTCTTCGGTATGTTCGCACTTTTAGTCAACTACGACTAGTTTTGGTATAACAGTTCAAATATTTTGTGGGTGTATTAATCTTTATTACTTGGTGTTTTATTTCATTTTTAGTATTGTCATCGTTTGCTTATATTTATGTTAAGCTGATCAAAAGTCGTTGTATTCTATTTTTGAGGGAAACTTCTTTATCGGCGTTGGAAAAAAATTTACCGTCACATTTTACGCGTCACGTCACATTTTTATCGTCACATTTTTTTCTTGCCCCTATCACGGTTGGTTCAGACGAAGAGTACTTTCAGTTTCTCCAACGCAGTAGGGAGAGCATGTCGCTTATTTCGTTACGCCTCACATTTTTAATTAATACGACTGCTAATTTAATGAACATCAATTAATTGGCATAGAGTATAAATTCTGAAATATGTTATTAATTTTTGTAAATCAATTAACTAATTTTTTATTATAAAATTCTAAAATATTTTTAAATAAATACAAATTGTACAAGGTGTTCAAAGGTAGTAAAATAAATAAATAAAAAGTTCGCCCCCGGGTGGGCTCGAACCACCAACCTTTCGGTTAACAGCCGAACGCGCTAGTCGATTGCGCCACGGAGGCACATACTATAGGTCACAAAACGGATGGTTATAAGGTACACGGTCAAAACGTTGCTATAAGATACGATCAATTGTTGTTGTAATACTCCACAAATTCTACAAAATCATCAAATATCAGCCTTCGTGGCGCAATCAGTTGTTTGTATTCATGTCTATGATAATAAAATCCTTTTTTTTGTATTCATGTCTATGATAATAAAATCCTTTTGTTTAAACTTTATCTAATTTAACTTTATTTAACCAATTTCTGAAAAGTTGCATGTAGATCATTTTGCGAAAAATAAGGCCATAAAGTGCTTGAATTGTATTTAACGCGTAGACGTTTGCGATGTGTATGCATATGCATATAAATGACAGGTTTTGTCACATTACCAATATTGCGGCTGTATATGAGTTGTGCAAACCCTTGCTGTTGCTACAAAGAAGCAAGTCGATTCTTCTGTAATTTAATGATTTACCACTTTTAAGCATTAATATTGTTATGCTGAATTTAGTCTTGAATTTTTTGTTCTGGTAGGTTTTGAGTCAATTTGTTAATTTGTATTAGTCTGTCATATTTTAAAAACTTATTTGTCATGAATCATAAAAATTATTTTGTATTTTTTGAGAGTATTGTTTCTAATAATCCTTTTTTGTTTTGTTTAGTTACGATAACATATCGAGAGCATTAAATCAGAAGGGCGTATAAGCCACCATAGACATTTTTGAGAAAATACACTGTCATATTAGCATCAAACTAAATCCAAAATTTTCCAAAAAAATTGTAAGGATTGGGTCTTACTCTAAAAGAAAAATCAAGAATTTCAATCAAAATCTCGATTTTTAAAACGTTTTTTTCGTCTCCTCTAAAATTTATTGAAGTGAAACTTCTTTATCGGCGTTGGAAAAAAATTTACCGTCACATTTTACGCGTCACGTCACATTTAACGCGTCACGTCACATTTTTATTTTTTGGTTGATACGCCCTTCTGATTTGATGCCCTCGATATAGAAGTTTGAACAATTGTCTTGCACTTAGTCTGATAACAAAAAATTAACGGTTTAGACTTTTTTTACAAAAGGTATTCAAGTTCATATGTTTTGTTAAAGCTTCTATGAATTCCACTAGCAAAGTTGCGACAAGATTTTTTTAAACTTGAATACAATTTGTTTACTTTGTAAAGTCACAAAGCTACAAAGTGAAGTGATCGTGAACTTACCGCGCGGGTGTTTGTATTTGAACAATTGCTCGACTGTTTATGATTTCATGGACTACGGTGGGATGTATCCGAGTTAAGTGGTATTGCAAGCACACAATAAACACGACCATCAGAAGTGGCAGACGAAGAGTGTCTACGGTAGCCCAGGACGTGGCGTTACTGGCATATGCTACTCAAAATCTTTTTACAACTTTCTAAAATGCTCTGGAATTTGCAAGACGTTACGTCAATAAACCGCTGAATCGTGTTGTTTTTAGCGACGAAAAAACTTTTAAAAGATTAAATGACGCACCTATAAAAGTGTTTTTACCTCCATGAAGTTGTTATGGAGTTAATTACACAAGCTCCAAAAGCGTAACGGACACTTTTAGTAAATGTATGGGGTGCGGTGAGTTCCATTGGCCTAGGTGTTTGTTAGGTGATTGAGAGTAGCTTTAATACAGAAGGCTACTTAAGTATTTTAAACAACGTTATGCAGTATTTTGTCCAAATTTTGTATCCGGAACAGGATTACATGTTTTAATAAGTGAGCTTCCTTAATGCTTAAAGTTGTTTAAATTTCTCCTCTAATACATAATGCACATTAAACACTATTCTAACAGTTACTCAGAATATATGCTAGTTATAGTCTTCTCAACTGTTATTATTTATTCTTTAATGATAATGCCTTAATACACATATGCTGGTTAATGCAAAACTAAGTAAAGCAAAATAATCTGAATGTATTACCGTGGTCATCAAAAAGCCCTGATTTCAATATAATGGAAAACGTTTGGTTGTTGTTTGTTCCATCCGAGAACAACAGGGGCCAATTTCATCGCCAGAGACCGCGAACAATTAATTGCCGCTATTGAAACTGCTTGCAAGACGATAAATGATAATTATTTACATGTTCTTGTAGCATCAACGCCTAAACTATTGCAAAAACGCATCAACGACAATCAAAATGTGATTAAAACTTAAGAGCAATAATCTTATGCTCACAATGTTATTAATAAGGTACTCGGGTGTAATATAAAATGTGTTATATTTCGTATAAAAATAAAATGCAGTTTACCATTCTAAATCATTCAAAAATAAAAACATATTATTTTTTTAATTTGTCTTATTTAAATTTCTTGAATAGTATTGCGGACAGCCACAAATGATTGCCGATCGCATTTCCTAACAAGCCTAGTTTACACCGCTAACTATTTCAATTGAACTAAACAAGGTGTCCCGTTTTTGTTCAGTTTAGCGTACGTACGATTTTTTTTTCTTTGATTTGTGCAATGCGTTTTAGAATTACGATTTCTACAAATTTCTGTTCTGTTTTGATTTCGTACGTAAGATGTTAGTTCGATAATTTTTGAATTCGTTTTGATCTAAAGTTATATTACAAAAGTCGTTGAATGTTGAAAGCATTTTTGATTTTAGTTTATTGTTTTAGTTCTGAGATGATCTAATGTTTTTAATTCAGAGACGAGTGTTTTTAGCGTTATTTAGTATGTACTTTGTTTTATTATAAATAATTTGGAATAATTTGAACAAAAACAGTTCAAGCATTATAGAAGCAAGAAATTATAAAATAAGTTATTAAAGATTAAAAAACCTTGAAGTTGTACAACAACTGTACAAATTAAAACCGCGTTTTATGCTCTGTACTATACAAATACACCAAAAAAACAATGTTTACTTTTTTGTTATTTAAGTTTTATTTACAAATTAAAGTATGTTTGCTGTACTTTTAGTCACATACACTTTGCTAATACTTTCAAACTTTTTTTACTGTTATTCAAAACAATCTTCCTAATAAATAAAAATATTAAAATGGCGATTTAAAAAATTAAAGAAGGAATTGACAAATAATATTGATTTGACCTGATTTTTGTAATTGTCTAATACGTTGCGTAAAATAAAAGTGTCGACAATTGATACAAAGCTTTTACTAATTATATTAGCAGAAAAAGACTACTTCAAACAATTTTTAAATCTTAGTGAGCATGGCAATATGAACCAAATAAACAAAAAAGTAAATTTTTCTTTTTCTATCTTTTGTAGTTTGTACTTTTACAGAAAACAAGATTGCGTTTTTACGCAAGCATAATTAGATGTTTGTAAATAACGATATTAAGTAACACTATATTATCATAAAATAAACAAAACTCAGTAAATATTCAAACAATAATGCTGATAGTACTTTTCTTTCACTTGGATATAAGTATAATTAATTAGTAATATTTAAAATATGATTAATAGTAACCAATCAATTATTTGTATGCTAATCAACAATGTTTAAAAATATATATAAACACAATTCGTTGCGAAAAATTATTTCACTGCACTTATATTGCAAAACTGTAAGCTTTTAACGTAAAAAACTACTAATGTTAAAAATAATAAAAAGCAAATTAAAGGCAATGAAGAAAAATACGGATGAACTGGTTTTGCCAGCCACAGCAGTTGTTTGTTTGAATCTGCATGACTTGGTAGAACGACGAAATGCACTACACATAAATTAAAGTACAAAATGCAAAGTATCTATTTAACAATCCTAGTAAAACAATTGAAATTAGAATTGCATCACGTACATTATCGTAGATGTAAACAACGCAAAGCAAAAAAAAATGATGTCTTACCTTGTTCTAATATTATTTCCTTTTTTTTAAATAAGCTACCACTAGCAAACAACGGGTGCAAACTAAGTGAAACGAGAACATCCATCTGGTATTTATCATTAATATAAATGAAGGTCGTTAACACCACCTTACATGGAATTTTGCTGCAAGAAATCATCCGGAGCGGTTTTACCCGTATCTACGTAATTAAATAAAACGTATTCCTAATTTACCGCATTATAGATTTTGATCTGATATCATTTCATTAAAGAAATTTCCCGAAGCGCACAAAGTAAATTCCAAGAATGTGTAAATGCGGTTAGATTCGTTATACATATTTTTTATGAAAATTGTTTACCGTTCGGTTAATTTGATAACTCATTAATCTTATGGTTTTAATACCGCTAAATAGAATAAAACGTTTTAAATACGTGGAAGTAATTATTTGACAAAAACCAAATATAATTGTAAATGTTTTGCATAATAAATTAATTTCTAAAATTAGTTAGCATTTAATTGATTTTCTCATTATGCAAATCGTTAAAAAATCATTTAAACGCAACTAAATTTCTTTTTCGAAATGATTAAATTTAGTCAAAACAAAATACATTTCAATTAAAATTATTTAATCGTAAACACTAACACAGGATCGGATTTTATTGCGGCTTATACATAGTCAAACACAAATTAAATTTTAATTTAATTGATTCATAGAAAGTTGTGCTGTCGGTATACAAATGAAGAATATATCTATGCTAAATTTTGCAAACACCGACAAAGAAAAAAATTATTAGTTGCCTGGAAAAGTAAATTCTGCTCCATTTACGTCACTTTATATAAACACTACATGTATAAAAATTTGTTTTATTTTTAAGCTTTTAAATCAATTTTAATTTTACTTTTATTCACATTTGAGTACAATACACAATGTATTATTTATATGATTTAAAACTACTTAATCTGCGTTCTTGTATTAATTAATTTTTCTTAGCTTTAATAATTTTTACATTTACATTTTACAATGATTTTTAAACGGTAGCTATACAATTTCTAAACACTGTATTGATTTTGATTTTAAATCTTTTTATAAATGAAATAACAATATTAAAAAAATTATTATTATACCTACAGTATTTTTTATTTTGAATTTGCTTAGCGATAGGTGGGAGACTGGATATTCAGTAGTTGACTGCCATCTTAGCACTCTTTTCCAAAAGAACCGTTCGAAATTTATCATGATTAATTTGGGTATTTACAAAGCAATATATTCTTACTGTTCTTAAAAACGACGATGAATAATAAATTAAAATTAGTCTTACTACGATTCTGAGAGGATAATGTGGAATTTAGAGATTCTTTAAATTAACTTCCAGGTATGGCAGTTTTATAGTTAATAAAGTATATGTTTATTTTATGCTGGGATTTATACACGTTGTTTTTTTTTTATTAAGTACGCGTTCTGTCTTTTAAAACGTATACTCGTTGGCGGCTGTACTGAAGTATTGAAATTTAAGAACATTTAAATAAAGTTTGGTGATTTGACTGTCAAAAAGACATTTTAACGTTAAATTGCTGTAATAGTGTTGAATATAACACATCGATGAACAAAAAAAGGAAGAAATAACTGAAAAAGAATTATTTGTTTTTAATTTATATTTGTTTTATGTTTTTATTTGCTAATTGTAAACCACTGTCGTTACATACTGTTCTTCAAATGTAGCTGAGCGTATAATTATAACATCCAAATAAGCAGAGATGTTTGGAACGTATTTTGGACCAAAAATAGCGTCAACGAGACGTCGATTGAAGAAATGTACTTTGCGTCTTTTAGCATGTCTAATATTCTATCGATATGCGGAAGTGGGTATGAATCGTGTTTAGTGATGTCATTTAAACAGCGGTCATCAAAGCAAAATCTGTATTCACCGGATTTCTTTTTCACAAGTAAAACAGGTGAACACCATGGACTCGAAAAAGTATGTCAGCCATGTGTGGGGACATAAGACATTGCCAGTGTCGATAGTCGTGACAATTTTATTGGTACGACCTAATGTGCTCTTACTACTGATGTCTTCAAATGATTTTATTAAATCATTTACTTTGAGCCGTTGTAGCGGGCCGAGTTCATCGAGTAAAGCTACATGAAGATTCGCATTAAAATTGGAAGAATTGTACGAATTACCATTTGATTGCGTACGCCAACAGTTGTCCATAAAATCCACTTTAAACTGAAATGATTCTATGAAATCGGACCTACTTATAAAATCGTGAGTAAGAGAAGGTGCTAACAAAAATTCATAATTTTAAAATTACCGTCAACCGAAATTGGCAAATCCACAGAAGTAATGTCACCGTTAGCTAAAATAAGTTGTTGATTACAACTATAATGCCTAAGCTTAAGGTTTTTAATAAGATTAAAACCGTTTGCTCCCACCACTGAAGAAGTTACTCTAGTATCTAAAAGGCCTACACAATTTGTATCAAAAATCGTAAACTACATGTAAGGTCTGTTATCGTGAGACAAAACATTGTAACAGTATAACCCACTCATCCCATTCCTTTTCATTAGTAAAATTTTCTTTAAAATGTTTGACCGTTGAAAAAGTAGACCAACGTCGGTCAAAGATACGTTTAGCCTTTATGAGTTTTTTGTACAATCCAAGCAATTTGAAACTTTAACGTTGACATATCCGCATCAAAAACAAAATAGATTGCGTTTAGCTAAACAATATTGAAAAGAATGATTTGGTTGATTACAATTCCAGCATATAACTTTCGAATGATGGTTTACTGAATTAGACTGATTAGTAATTTGAGAATGCGATTTGTTTCCTGTCAGAATTGCAAGTTTTAGCTTTTAAATTTTAGTTCGTTGTTACTTTCGATTATGAACTAAAAGGAGCATTTTGTTGGTTGCCGGACTGATTGTAACTACAAACGTGGTTTTCATTAAGTGCGATTAAGTGTGTGGAAGCGGCTTCTAGTTTTTTACATAGGATATTTAATATACATACGGAATTAACATCACAGAGAACTAAATGCGATATGTATTCGGGTAACAAATTCGACATTAAAATTCTGATTTTTGTAGATTTATGGGGTGGTGTGCTCGATAGTGCGAATAAGTTTTCTAGATGTGCAATAAATATGGTGACATGTTCGTTACGTTTTTGCTTGCGAGATTTTATCTGTTCCCAAATTTGATCCTCGTAATCGGTTAGTAAAAATTCAGATTTAAGTAACGAAGCCAAGGAATCCTAATCAGTAACGACATTTTTTACACTACTGCCGCCATTGAAAGTAACATTAAAATCAAAAAGATTAAATAATCTTGAAGTGCAATTTATAACGAGAGGTTGTACATTATTATTAACAGAATTAGATGAAGAACCTTCGAATTCTTTTGATAAAGTTTTGACCGAATTTAGAGTAGTTTTATTTTCGCTAAATTGGATATCAAGAAAAACAGCATATTCTTCTAAATTAATTAAAGAAAAGAAACGCTACAGAAAACAAATTACCAGAAAACACCATTAATCACTCGCTTAACGGAATTAGGACGGAAGGTTGGCTTGTCTACTGCTGTTGGAAATTTTTTTCTAGAGTTTCCAGATGTGACGTTAGAAATACTTTTTTGAGTCAATCTTAATGAAGGTTTGCATGTGACGGCAATTTTTGAAACTAATGTTTTAATCATTTTGGAATTGTTTATGAATGAAAGTTGGGAGTAATGCGATTAAGCGATCGAAACAACATGAGCCCCATCAACGTTATATCTGAGCTTGTCTCTAATTCACTAATTCTAGTAACCGAAGAGTATTGTTGTCGGGCATCTTTCCATTAGTACAACGCCTTAAAATGCTTAAAAATAAAACTAGTAATGAAAATAAAGATTGGCTTGATGACATTCCGTTAATACAGTGCCATTAATTAGAGAAACGTTTTCAAAATTGACTGTAAACGATTTTTGTATTAAATCTTAAATGTTTTTTTAGAAGTCTTCCGGCGAGACAACGGGCAGAATGGCCGTGTTATAATATGTTATAATTACATACTGGAACAACTATAAAAACAACCGTATATGAAACCGAGCTTATAAATTCAGTCTGCTGTATCCATCCTCGGTGGCAACTTCTCATTTGTTGGATCGTAACTTCTAGTTTACCTATAATAAAGATATTGCTCTTTTTAAGTTACTTAACTATTATACAACACTAACAAATCCGTGCTAAATTTGAATAAATGTGTTTTATTTAAAATTTTTAAGTCAGTATTACAACCAACCCCTATACTGGAATGACATACTTCAGTTTGATGTTTGAAATTTTAGTTAACTTTTCACAAAAAAAACAAACAGCTCGGCATTTTTCGGTTGACGACAAGGAACGCATTGTGTTTAATGCTAGTTCCGAAGAACGCCCCGATAAACTAAAACCCAAATTAATGAGATTACTGCAATAACAGCAGATAATTTGAATCAAGTTATTAATAATCTCTCAAAAATATAACGCAATAGTATTCTTAATGAAAAATTTACAGATATCGGAAATCTTGAATTATCGGAAGGTATTGAAAAAACACAATATTACCTAGGTATTATAATGAACAAGGTTTATCACAATTTTCAAAAATAAGAATGCATACATAAATAATAAAAGAAAACACAAATAACTAGTATTCTAGGTACATATTAAACGAGAGTAATTCACCAATTGTTTGTATTTAACATTTATCCATAAAATGCATGAAAATTGTTTCCCATAACCTCTTCATCGCTGGAAGATGATGAATCAGCAACACCAATGACTTATAGAAAATTTTTTGTCATAACAAATTATCAACGAGACCGTTCATTATCCAGAATTGCTGCGCGCTGATAAAACATAGCTTCCAGTGACATATCTAAAGAACGCTAAAGAGAAACCCGATCGCGTTATCTTAAATCCATGCACTCGAACAAACATCATGGCATGTAAATAGACCGGCGTCACTAATTTTTTCTATTTTTGGAGTTCAATTTGTTTGCCCTTTATCTTTCCAAGAGGAAAGGAAATTGTGCTCGGCATTAAATTAGTATTAAAAACTCTAAATCCAAACATTCTCGGCTGTTGTTTCCCATTTATAGCTTTACTAGTATGTACTAGTTTAGTGCGAAATTATTGCAAACTGGAGGGTACATCTATTATAGAAAATTTTTCTAGAGAAGCACAAAAATGGGTATTTGGGCTGGGTTGGTAACGCTTAGGTTCTCTTTTCCAAGTGATGTACGGTAAGAAACACAAAGCAAGCAACAAAATCTCAAAACAACAAACTTTATTTGACACAAAATATTTTCAAGGGAAAAAGTCACCTTCGCTCAAATAATAATATCGCGCTCAAAAGCATGTTATTTATTTATTTGTTTATTTATTTAAACATCCAAACAGTCATTAAGACTAATTACAAGGATGATAATATAATCAAATATAATTACAGAAAATTAGCCGCAAGTAACTAAGTTGAACTAAATATAAAAAGAAAAATACGATAATTGCAAGAAAAGTCTTAAATACAATAATTGTAAAGGTAATTGTAACGGTAGAGCCTTAAAAGCAATCTAACCTAAACTTTAGTCGTATTTAAAATAATTCTCGATATCTTTTGTGAATTTTTTATAATGACTGGCTAGGTCAGTATCAGTGAATAACAGTACTATGTTGAGTAATCGTAACATACATAGGAAGGGTGCGTGGTAAGTAAAATTAACGTGATTTACTTAAAAAGTGGCATTTGTTCGGGTCGGTCTTCAAGGCACCTTCAACAATATTAGAGAGAGAAGGTAGTTTTCATCAATTAGAAAAATCCACAATTTAAATCCAAATTTAAGGAGGAAGATGTTTCTGCGATTATTGAGACTTTGTATCTCAAATGTGTTTCTTAACCAGACTGAACGCACTGAATGGTAATTTGGATAGTTGCCAAATCGTTTTTTGTATAAGATTTTAAAAAAAATATTTTTAACTTTCTCGATGTTTTTTATTAGAGTGATTGAATGTGGGTGCCAAACGGTTGATGCATACTCTAGCTCTGACCTGACTAATGTATAGTATAACATTACTAAAGTGTTTATATTTTGAAACGTGACTGATTGACGTATAAGAAATCTTAGAGACTTATAAGCATTGGATATCGTTTTTCCAATGTGACGTTTAAAATTTGACAATCAATCGTAGAGTACTCCTAAGTCTTTAATTTAATAATTACGATTAAGAATTACATCGTTGATCATATAGCTATAAGATATAGGTGTCTTAGATCTAGTGAATGACAAAACTGAGCATTTTTCTATATTTAGCGATAGTTTATTTACGGAAGTCCAATTATAAAGACAATCTATGCCATTTTGTAGTTTTAGGCAGTCAATATTGGATCTGATTGTACATCAGCAAAAAGCAGTGACTCAGAGAAATGTAAAGCATCTGGCAGAGCGTTAATAAATATTAAAAATAACAAAGGGCCCAGGTTGGAACCTTGTGGTACTTCTGAATTTGGCTCGAATTTACTGGATGTGTTTCCGTCAAATTTAACATAACTTGATCTCGAGTTTAGATATGAACCAAAAAAACATAACGTATTGTGTGACAAACCCCAATCTGCCAGCTTTTTTAACAAGATATCGTGGTCAACTTTATCGAATGCTTTTTTAAAATCTGTTTAAAGTGTTGAGTGAATACGTGCAGATTTGTAATTGTGTTTTTCTTGTTCACAAAACCATGTTGTGCTACATTGATTGACGGATTAACATGAGAATATGATTTGGTATATATAATGTGTTCAAATAATTTGGAGAAGGCGGAAAGTAAAGCTATTGGGCGGTGATTTTGTACTTGTGACTTAAAGACTGTTTTATGCAGTGGAACAATAATAGATTCTTTCCATTTGTCTAGAAATTTGGAGGTTTTTAGCGCAAGGTTAAAAATATATTATAACGGTTATTGAAACCACTCTGCACAAGCCTTTAATATATAAGGGGGTATCATATCGGGTCCGGCCGTTTCTTTGGCTTTAATTTCTTGATTGTCTTTACTAGTTTACTAGTTATATTCTTTGGTTCTTGGTTAATTACACAATTTGCTTTATTAGTAGCATAAACAGATTGAAAGTATTGAGCAAATTTATTCGCTGCCGCAACACTTTCGTACAGAATTCCTTGATCTTTTACAACCATCTGTTTTTTATTAGCCGAGTGTTTATTTTGTATATAAGACTAAAAATTACTAACATTTGCACCAATTGCAGTTGTGATTTCTGAGAGGTACTTTTTATAAGTGGATCTAATTAACATTTTTAATTGGCGCCGTATTTCTTTGTATTTCTTCTTCTTCTTTCAGGACTGCCAATCGGGTTTTTGTCAAATCCTCTTTAATCGAGATGCCAGTGCCTTTGAGCATTTTTCTGTTTACAATAACTTTTTTTCTCTCGCGATAGCTGCAAAATTTGATTATAGCAGGTCGCGATTTTGAATGGTCGTGATTATCAATTACTTTGCCTATGCGGTACGACCTTTCGATAGTATTTACATTCGTGTTCAACTTTAATTTGGAATTAAATAAATTTAACAGCTTTGCTCTTAATTGTTCTCCTGGTTCTTCCTTAAGACCAATAATTCGAAAACAATTTCTTTTCGAATATTATTCTGAATCGTCTAGTTTTGCAGTCATTTCCGAAACTTGCGTTTTAGCCACTTTTAGTTCATTATTAACGGTTATCAATTCAGTATTGAGTTTTTCCGTCAAAGATGCAATAGATTTCTCGATAGATATGTTAATAGAATCATTCAAGCTATTGAAAAAGGTTTTGTTAGTGAGAAAACTGGTAATACTTGAATTAATTAAGACTTTTAATTCTTCAATGTCTTCTCTGGTTAACATATTGGCACAGATATATTAATATTAAGGCAAGTTAACAAAATATTTTGTTAATTTATTACACACTGTAAAATTAGTTGACATAGACCGATATTTTTGAGGTAGAATTTAATAAATAAAATGCAGCAGACCAACACGCGACTACTAGCTACGATGGCGCATTCTGTTTTTGTTTGTTATGCGAGGAAAGGTCAAAAAATTGAGATTCACGTCCACTGAATGTCATTTTTTGCTGGCTTAGATACGTTTGAGAGCATTCGGATAAATGTAAAATTTTTTCTAGACACAATCAATTTTAGAGCCAAAGTGGAAATTTAGCCAGACTTTGATCGAATACGCTTAGAATAAATAAATCATTCAATGATTAAATAAACAATTTGTATCGCGTGATTCCTGACAATTGCTTCGCCACACTCTAACTAGTTGATGCGCATTTTAAAAAAAAACAACAAAACAAAATGATTACTTTACTTTACCATGTTTTATAACGGTTCACAATTCAACAGCTTCTAAGATTATGACACGATTCGAGCTACGTTGCCACATCCTTTCAGATGTAAAAGTTGCAAAGTGGAGATTTCATCTTTGGAAATGTGCACCCACAGTGTAAAAATTGAATTTTTTAAACAGTTTACCGCGTTCGCGATTCTTTGTCTCATCTAAAGAAGACTTACAGCAGATTGGACTCGCAATAAAAACATTTCGCGACGCTAAATAATCGACATGCCTTTTTATTAAATTTTTTTTTCTACAATTTTTTCTCCTATTAATATTAAACAAATGCGCTACTGATAAAAACGCATTAAAGAGATGAACTTTATTTTAACATGAATCCTTTCTCTAGTCTTAACACATTTATAACGCTAATAATATTTACAATTGCTTGACCGTTGATACAATTTCAACATTTAAAATTTACTCAAATTTTATTTTACATACTTTCGTCCTATGTTGATAACTTTACAGTGATTTATAATTTAAACTAGTAATTACTGATAGCTTTTGTTATAAAACTTTATAAATCAGATTTCGTTTACGCGCATTTTAAAATTTGAACATAAATTATCGGTTTAGTAGAACATGATTGTTTTGGTCAAGTTGCTTTTGGTGACCACCGCGGCTTTTTTTGTGGTTAAAGGTAGCTTTGTCGGTGTCGTAATATTACACACGTCACAATTTTTGTATTGAAATGATTTGCTTAATAATTTCAAGTAATCAATAAACTGTTACCTTAAAACGGTGCAAGATAGAGGAAGGTTGCACATTAACATTTTTATAGAAGACAAAATTTACTATAAAAAAGTCGACGGAAGGGTACAATTACCTTCAATAGTTTAGAAGATACAAGTGTGCAAAGTTGCACGAAAATGTTTTACATTACATTAAAATTCTGTAACTCTTAAACTATTAGATATAATTGTGCACTTCCGCGGATTTTTTTGTAGTAAATCTTGTGCTCAATAAATTGTTTATGTGCAATTTTTATCTATATTATACCGTTTTTGCAGCGTACACAGTGGAAGCTTGCGAGGATCTAATTATGCAATTACTATAGTTATTTTTCATCACTGCTGAGTGAAATTAAGACTTATTATTTTATTTAATAAACATTACTCTGTAACAGTTTTTAATTACAGCTTCCATGGAAGATAAATGATAACTGCATCGTTGCCATTGATTGACATTATTTAACATTAAATTACATTTTACGTCTTAGTAATTCATTTTTTTGTAAAATTTAAAGTTGCTACAACATGACGTTAAATACTGCAATAATCGTTTACATATTGTTGTCTTACAGTGAGAACTGAGAATAATCATAGTTGATTGAACTAGACCATCTACATTTTAAATCAGTTTATTGTAATTAATCCAAATGATTTATATTGCTCCTGAAACAAACAGCAACCGACGAGAAAAAACTAAATATTTTTTGTGACGATATATAAGTAATATTGTATAAACCTATATTGCAATTAATACAATTAATACTACCGAATCATACTTAAATAACTTAACCGGTACATTTTACTTACATTATCCATTTTAATTAAACTTATTACACTTAATTCTAAAAAACTTAACATGAAAGATGATAGAAATACTTTTAATTTAACTTTATAACCACTTATAAACACCAAAAAACTAATAAATTTGAAACTGTATGTCATTAAATCAGGTTTCTATTTACACCACAGTGGCGCTGCAATCTTAATTGAGATTACCTATAGTTACGATTTAACGGCATCAGCTAACGACATGATTAAGTATGCTTTATGCAATCGGGCCTTAGACTTTAGAAAAATAATAAACTTTGGGTGTAACAATCTTGCAATATAGATTAATCCTAATTTAAACATAGTTTCTAAATTTGTTATATGATTATTTAACTAATAATTACCGGTCCTATTAACCCTAAAAAATTACATATTTGACTTTTAAGCGATAATATAGTTGGTTTGTTTATTTTTATTTTAATAATTTCGTTTTTTGTGTGCACTGGAAATTATCAACCGCTGCACTCTACAGCAGTCTCAACTTTTTACCAGATTGTCGTAAAATATATAGTAGTTTTTTGGTTGCTCTATTTTATCTTTGTTTAATCCTCTATTTTTGCTTAACATGAATTGTGTTCAAGTGAATCCTGATGACTTCAAAATGTTAGAAATTTGTTTTTTCAGTATTTTTAAGTTATTTATAGATTTGTTACTTGTAATTATGTCATTTACATAAAACTCGGAAGTAATTGATTTACTAGAATCCCGAAATTGTTTACGTTTCTCAATCTCCGCTTGGTGCCATGATCGAATCGTCAACAAGGTGGGGCAGTACCGTAAGTTACTGTTTTTAGCACGTAATAATTTCATTTAGAATTAAGATTAACAATAGTTATTTACGTAACAAGCGTCGGAAGTTCATCATAACATAACAAACGCTAATGCGACGCGAGAGCGTTACATGCTATGAAACTTTCGACGACAGTAACGTACATTATTTTTTGTGTTGCTTTTTATTAAATCACATTCTTTTTTAATTTGACATTATAACTTTAATATCGTTTTTTCTCAATTTTAGGTGAATTTCAAGATTTTTTTAAATGACTTTTCCACCTGTCGCATACTCGTTCTATTATAAGAATTGACTTTAAACACCTAATTTTAAGTTGATTGATCTAAATTTTACTTTGACATGTCACCTTGTGACTCATATTCTTGCATGAAGTTTATATATGATTTAAACAAGTTTGGATTGCGTTGGATTTTAGTTTCTGAATTAAAAACAAGACTGTAGTTTCGTACGAGTCACCAGTGTGAGTTTGAACCCTTTAGTCGCAGCAATAAAACTACCTGTATCGTCTCGCTGATGAGTTTTTATTGAATGCTCTGCAACATTATTTGTTATTCCTAGATGTTTCATTAATTCATTAATTTATGCACGTTTGTGACGTATTAAATTTGTAAATTACCAGTGACAAACTATTTCATCTTTCTATTTTGTAATAGCGTTTGATTATTACCGCAATTGGCTTGACATGAATAAAAGCTTGTAATATTTAATATTTTTTTATTTGTAAAATTTGAGATTTGCAAGATTAACTATATTTTTTGAATAACTTACTTAACTTGGCAAAAATGATTGTATATTGTATAATTCTATAGTATTCTCTAACACTAAAAACGACAAAGATATGCTACAGCTATTTATGAACAAATTTATTTTAGCTACTGCGTTATATTTAATACATGTTAAATTCTTAACTATTCCTATGGGGGTATAAAATCAACTTACAACCTTTTTACACCACTATAGATTATGTGTTTAGTTATTAATTATAATTATGTATAATACAACGCTAACTCAAATGTTAGCACAACTTGTAACATACGAATTGCAAAGCTGGTTTGTTAGAAATGGTAAAAAAATCACTTTATTTAAAACATTAACATTAACTATATAATACATATTGTTGTTACAATGTACTGTGAACATGTTTTGATAAATATTTGTAACTGGGTAACGGATAACAATTAAATAAATAATAACTTTTTCATAAAATTAAATAAAAATAGCTGTTTATTAACAAAACAAATTTTAGTATACGCGTTTAAAAGATAGTAATAAATTTTAACGTAAGTAAATAATTTGCTTTTGAAAGTAATTAACATTAGTTGAAAATAATGCATTTATAAGTAAAACCTAATTTATTTAAATATAAACTATAATTTTATGTAAACCTCCTTATATAAACTTTATTGTGTTTATTAAACTAGTTATATTTCGACTTAACAAATAAATAACTTTTTAATTGTATTCCATTAAGCAATTAACAATGTTTCTAAAGTAATTAAATCTCTAAAGTATTTCTAATTTTTACTAGAATTTTTGACGAAAGGTTAGGTTCTACAAAAATTACTAATTAAAATTACACAGTTAAAATGTAGTTTTAATGGTAGTTTTATCGTCATACATATTTGATTTTGACAGAAATGAACACAATAAAAAATCGTAGAACCTTTAATTTTTACTTATTTTATTTGTAAATTAACAACAATGTATATGTTTTTTACATATTTATTTTACGTTAGATAAAACGTTATATAGTTATATTTAGTACCAGTGTTTTTTTCAATAAAATTATACATTCTTATGTAACAACAAATTTAATTCATACTAATAATTGATAATACATTTGTACAATTAACCACTTACGGAAATACTTTCAAAAATGATATTTCTTATCTTATAATTTATTATATAACACAATACTCTTTATTTGTTACATATTGTTACAAAAAATAAAATATATACCAATTAATGTAAAGGAAAATGCGTTAAAAACTATGTACTACGTCTAATATATGTAATAAACGTTTATAAACGTAAAACTAATTTGTAATGTATTTGAAAATATTGTTTACTAATACAACATTTGTTTATCCAAACATTGGTTCGTCTTTTTGGCAAGGAAGAAAATTATCTGGACACCACGAATCCCACACTTCGTTATTAATTTTTTCAAATCTTCTCGCTTTGGTACGAAAAACAAGGCGTTTCTCGAATACAGTACCCGTAAGTAATAAATATTTTAAATCGGGAATTACGTCCGTTTCATTAACACTCATAATAAGTGTGTTTTCTAAATTGATTTCATTCAATTTTGATTGTTTTCGATAAAGCTCTTCGCTGATAGTACTAATAGGATTATTTTTGACGGACAAACGGTTTAACTGAAGATCATCAAAAACATTAGTAGGTAATTCTTTTATTGCATTTCCTTCTAAGTCCAAACGAATAAGATTTTTTAGTTTAGAAAATGCACCAACTTCTAACTTTGTCAGTCCAATGTATTTAAGTGACAGTTCTTGAAGGTTTTCTAAATTGCCAAACACTCCAGGTGCCAAAGTTTTAATGTTGTTTTCAGATACATTTAACACTTCTAAATTTTTTAAACTATGAAACATTACTGCTTCTAGATGGTTTAAATTAGTGTTACTTAAATCTAAATTTTTTAGTAACGGGAGCTTTGAAAAATCTGCTTTTAATTCTTTCAAATTGTTGTACGATGCATTTAAATGTGTCAAGCTTTTCAAGCTATCAAAATCGATTGCATCTAAACTATTAAACTCATTATAACTGACTAAAAGCGTATTTAAACTTGGCATAAACCTTAACAAACTTTTGTCTAAAAGATTAAGTTTGTTTTTTTCTAAATTGATGCGCGTTAAATTTCTTAATCCTTTAAACGCCTGAGGTAAAAGAATTTCAATCGAGTTATATGATAAATCTAAGTTTTCCAAATTAGTTACACCTTTAAACGCGTTATCATTAATAATATCTAAGTTATTGTGAGACAATGTAAGGTAAGTTAAAGTTTTCGAATGTAAATCAATTTCTGTAATTTTATTGTAACTTAGGTCTAATTCGTTCAGCGCATGAAGTTTATCAAACCAGTTATTCATTACCACCTTTAACTTATTATTAGAAATTGTCAAAATTTTTAAAGAGTTTAACCCGTTAAACGAGTTATCTTCAAATGTGTTAATTTTGTTGTTGTTTAAATTGAGTTCTACTACGTTTTTTAAATCCTCGAATAAATTACTTGGCAAAATTTCTATGCTATTTTCTGCAAGTTCCAGTTTGATTAGATGTTGCATAGTGCCAAAACTCTTTTGGTTAAATGTAGATATTTTTGAGTTTCCTAAACTTAAATAAACTATTTTTAAATTTTTAAAGAACAAGTTTGGAAACTTTATCAAATTGGGTACGTTAGTCTTTTCTAATACAAATACTTCTAAGTTTGATAATTTATGTAGCCAATCTAAAGGCACATTATTAAACTTACTGCTGTAAATTTTAAAATCGTTTAAAGTATGCTCAGGAAAAGCTTCTGTTTCTTCTATGTTACAACTGTTAAGTTGAAATGTTTGTAATGTATTTGCGTTTTTAAAAAATTCTGGTTTCATTTTTGTAATGTTACTTGCAGATATTTCCAGTTTATAAATACCGTTTAATGGCACTGTTTCTGCTAGCGATAATGTGCTATTGTTGATAAACATATAGAACTTTGGCGATCCATAAAGATGTTTAGGAATGTCGTCAATAGCGGAAATATTGTCACAAAATACAAAAAATACTCCGTAATGGTTTTCATTTCGACATTCTGGCCAAACTTGATGGATTGAAAGGAATAGTTGAAACGCGATTAGAAGACTTCTCATTTTGAAAATCTGTAAAAAATTAAAAAAAACTGTATAGGATATAGAAAAAATGATGTAGGTTAATTATAGTCAAAATATACAACCCAAAAATAAAAGTTAGAATTCATTGAAACGAATAACTTTTTTTAGTTAAAATCTTTGATTTGGGGCCCCAGTTCATAGTATTTGGCGTATTTTATATTTCGAAAAATTGTTATTAGTCCCTTATTTTAAGAAATATTTAAAAAATACAAAAACTTTTAGGATTTGCCTTTGGTTTTCTAAAACATACGTACTTAGAATTATTTTATATTTTATCCAATAACAAAATGGCGATAGAAAAAACTTCAAAACAAGATATTTTGAAAACCACTCAATCGATGTTTGAAAATAAAATATTTGTAAAATTTTTAAACTATTGTAACGAAATTTAAAATTAATTCATTTATAAACAAAATATTTACACGATTAGAACTACACGTAAACTAATTAAACCTAAGAATATTAAAAAAAACCTACATTAATAATTTATGTATTACTAATTTTATCTAAAACTGATACTTGTTTACGTTGCCAACACGTACGCGACGTATTTATGTTTTACTAGCACGGTGACTTTATTGATTCATCTTTCCTTACATGTTAATTGTTTATTTATTTAAAACAACAAAAATCTTCTTGATTCAATTCGAAAACTGACCCCAGCTTCCTTTAAATCGTTTTTATATATTATTGTTATCTGTGTCTAGAATGTTTAACAAGCTTCTGTCATTGTAAGATAAACTTCAACAAATTGCAATTACCATTTCAAAACAAAGTAGGTTTGCTGCCAATTAATAAGAAAATTAAACAAAAAAAAACAAACAAGAGAAATAAAACAATGAAACAAAAATAGAAAAAAAATTGTTTTAAAATGCTCACCAATTTCCAGCAAGGCAAGCTTAGCAGCGTGTTTTAATATTAGAAATAACACTTGCAAGAGCTGCTTGTTTGTTTTTTATATCTTCTGCTGCAGCTACTATTCTAGCAACTAGTTTTAATTTGGTGTTCACTAATGTCTTATATACAGAGGTTTTTATCTGATCCCAGAAAAAAAAAAGTTAGGTTGGAGCTACAGGCTGGCCACGCAACGCGACCTCCTCTCCTAATTCACTTATTCGGATATTTTCTCTTTAGTAGTGCTATGACTTCTCGGATTGTGTGAACAGGCGGTAAGTCATCAAGAAGCTATGGCAGAACATTATTTAAGAAATTAAAATAATGTTTACTGTTTAATCGATTTGGGAGAACGTAGGGTCTAATAACATACTTCTCTACGATTCTAGCCTATACATTTACTGAAAAACGTTGATGCGCACGAATAAATGTTGAGTAGAAATTTTTACCACACCACAAGTAATTATTACAAGAAATCCATGTTGAAACAAACTTCGTCTGTAAATAAAATAAACTTTTGAAAACGCTTCTGGAAATTACAACAGTTAAAAAACCAACGACAAAACAACAATTTTCAAATCTTAGTTTGCACTGTTTGCTTAGAAAATAAATGAAAACTTTGTTCCTTAAGAACTTGCAAACTGTCACGTGATTTAGAACGAATTTGTTTACTATTATTTTTGTGTTTGTTCATGACTCATCTTCAAATGCAGTAAAAGTTCAACAAATTCTATTGGAATTCCCACCAATTGTTGGGTAAACTTCCACAATAACAAACGTCTACATCTTTTTCTAAAAATGCGTCAACTTAGTTGCTGACGATTTGGACGTCTTTGTCTCTTCAAAAAGTAATAGCAGGTCAAGAAGTTCAACGTTTTGATACTTTCGGGTAACTGTACACTTCTCTCATACGCAATTTTATGTCATAATTTACGGTTGCTGAATCTGGTACTGAATGAAACTATTATAATGCACGTGTGTGTAATTTGCCAATAATTGTTACTAACAAAACTTTTGGATCAACGTTAAAATTGTCGCGCAGGGTTTTAATGCGACGAAACCAATAGTTGACATCTTTGTTCGGGTATCATGTTTTTTACTTTTTCTGCATTTAATTTAATTTAATTCATTTTGAATCGTTAATGCTTTCACCATAGTTTGTACCAGGTCTTCAACCGTAATGTCTAAATGTTGACGAACATTTTCTTGTGGCGTTATTTTGTTGTAACTGAAAGCAATTTTTTCTTAACAACGAATATATAACGCGGCAATTTAAATTCAAATACCACATGTGAATGTTTTTCGTTGTTGTTTTAGTAATAACAAAAACTTGTGTATTGCAAACATCATGGCTACAAAATTTTTCATTTTAGCAATTAAGCAGAAAACTATTTGGCTATGTAAAGATAAGCACTGACACCTAAAGTATAGACGAAAAGTACCAAACATTCTAAAAAGAGATTTAGCAGTGGTAGAACAGAGAGGTCGAAGAGATGTTGAGTAATGTGTAATAAGTTTCGGTAAAAACAACGGCATTAATAAATTGGATTATTTTTAAAAGAAATTTGTTTGTCCTATTGCTAATGATAATACACGAGTGATAACAGTTTTTGTTTGTGTTAATTTTTATTTGCATATTTCACAAAGTTTGATCAGTTAATGCTATTTAAAATCTACATAAAATAATAATAAATTAAACTAGAAACTATAGAGTATATTATAGGTAACACTCGCTAATATGTAGAACCCTAATAAATTTTATTCTTGAAATTAAAAAAAATATTTTGTCTAGTATCTGTAGCGTATTATATATTTTAAATTAGTTGTAAAACTGTATTATTTATAACAATTTATTGAATGATTTTTACCGATATCTTAATAAACAAAGTAAAACTAAATTAAAAAAAATCAAATGCTTGACACGAGAAATGTAAACAAAAAACTCGGTTTTCAATTTAAAAATTATGGAATAATTGTATACCTACTTTCAATTTATTAAACCAGTAAATCGTAAAAAAATATTATGTCTTTACATGGTAAAATGAGATAATTTAAATAACATTCAATATTATTTAGTTTTCATTGATAACATTTAACGTTTTAACAGCGATATAAATTACTGTATTTATAACTGTAAACAGTTTCAACCTTCAAATTATTGATTTAAAAAAATAAGTGATAAAAGTAAATAAATCGGTTTAGCTAAAGTATATCCTTCAAATTTGTTTACTGAGGTAAATAAGGTTTTCTTTAATTTCGTCCTTATAAACCATAAAAAACAACGACAAACTTACAAATTTGTTTGTTATTATGCAAATACCAATAAAAAACTAAACCCAATCCAAATTTTTAATCAAAACAAAAGTAGCAACTCACCTTAACAAACGCAAATTTTGGTTCTTCAAAACAAATTGGCACAACAATCGATGAACTCGAACTGAATACTGACTACGTCAGCTGGCTACTTATTCTTGCTATAAAAGAAGTCTATGCACAAGAAAGTTCACACAGAACTGAAACAAGAATATTACTTACACACGATATTCGATTAAATGAAATTATCTTGAAAATTCCCATATACGAATTATCACTCTACCAGCATGTTATTACTAAAAATTCCTATAATTCGTTAATGCACTGTTAAATAGCCTTTCTTAATGTAGTATAAAAGATACGTTAATTGTTTACTTTTGATTATTGAAAATTAAATATGTTTATTACAATTTTCTTCTTAAAATTCATAAGTGTAATTACAAATATTCTGGATACAAGTACTTAACAAATTCTCATTAGTTTAAAACTGGTTTTAATTCAACTATTTTCCTTTTTTTATTTCTTTCAAGTTTATATAATCGATTTTTAATTGTAATACATACCATTGTTAGGTTTTTGTGTTATACATTGCCAGGATGGTAATTACTTAGTTACTATCAGATTAGTTACATTTATTTATAAAACCTTCAACAATCTTGTCATTCATGACCTACATAACACATTTTGGAGTTTTTTGTGATCTTGTAAAATTCAATATAATGTATTATTTTTATTTACATGTTGTCTTTACATCAAATTTTATCTAAATAATTTATATTAAAACGATAAATAAATAATTATCTAATAAACCTTAATTGTTGAAATGGAAAGGTGTGTTTTTTTATTTTACTTTTTTTACAGTATCGATACTAATTACTTTATTCAACAAGTTAATTATCAAAATGTATTATTGTAGGTAAACATTACAAATAATTATTATAACTATTTTATTTATATAACATTGGAACAAAATGAATGATTGCGTTCAGTTTTAAGTCGATTTCAAGATTTTTGAAATAATTCATGTATTGATTATTACTGTATATTTATGTAATTCTCGATGTCATTACAGAAATATATGCAAATTTTGTATATTTATATAATGACATGCTAAAAACTCCTATCATTATTTATTCGATAGAACTGCATTATAAAATATGTTTGCTAACGAAATAATGCTCCAAAACAAAAAAAAAGATTTAAGTGGTATTTTCTAGAAAATGTTTAATTTAATACTTATAATTTTTTTCCAGATACATAATTTAATTATTTCCAAATACGTATACTAATAATTATTTTTGAGAAAAAACTAGACTTTTAATGTTTTTACATTTTTTTGTGAATTACGTAAAATTAGTAATTGTTAGTAAGACTGAAACGTGTGAAAACTTCGTTATTGATCTTGTATTATCTCTTTACATTAAAAATTGAATTTATTTTAAAAAGTAATTTTTGGTGATATCAGTTGTATAGGTCTAATTTATACTCTTTGTTATTAAGTTGTTTTTTTAAACTCAGACATTTTTTTTATGAGTTTATTGTTTTCAATTTCCATAAGACTAAATTATTCTAGTTTTTTTCTTTCAGCCTTCCATCTATCATGATTTTTCTCTCAGAAATCATTGATAAATTCTTGTGGGTCGTTTCGATATTTATGTTGAAACAATGATTTTTGGTGTGTAAGGGGATAGATAAAAATTTAATGATATGTGCGAAACGTGATATTGCAGCATTAAAATATACGATGACTGTAGCTATGTTCCAGAATGACATATTTTACATACTTTTACTTGTTGCTGTTTTTTTATTCACGTCTAAAGCGTATAAGCCTTGTTTATATACGTTATAGTTAGACAATGAGATAGCTTTATATGGAAACAGATTTTTTAGTCATGTTAGATGGCGATAATGAAAACAAGGTAATAATTAAATGCAAAACCTCAAACCGTTTTTTGTTAATAAAAGATTGCAAATAATGGCGGCACAAGTAAGCTACTTACACACGCTATTAGTTTCGACATACGTGCAAAGCAATGTTTACCAGTTAACTTGCTTTGATTCTTAAAACTCTGAGTTTGCAAAAATAATTCGTACACTTGAACTTCTGTTTATAAACAAAATATAGAATGAATAATATCCTGCAAACGTTTTGATACAAGTATAGTCGGTTGAGTGGATGTTTCATTTACTTTGTTTAATTTTCATTTCAAGCCGGAAGCCAACGAAGATGTGCTAATTTTTTTAAAATTTGTATACTACTCAAAGGGCACATAAAATATAAATATACAAGCTTATTAGCACTTTAGATGTTTCTTTAGCAATAAATCCAGGGCGATGCTTCAAAGATTCGGACTTCAGAACCAAATTATTTATTTAAATTTTCGTATGAATTCCTTACAGCGCCCGCCGCTTATCGGAATCACGGATAATGTTTTTAATCGGGTAATGTTATCACTTTACTAGTGTAACAATCCGGACGCATGCTACTACATAGAAAAAATGCCGCTTATAGTAATCATAATTTAGGTTTATGTTTTTTGTTTTATCATTGTACTCTAAAAATAGTTGTTTTGCATATTTATCTTACTTTTGCAGTGTTATTTATTTATTAAAATAATTTGACTGATTTACGAAACCGTACATTATTTGGCATCTGTAAATATGTTATCTTTGTGAATTACCTTGGAAAGCACGTGCCTTCTTAGAATAACAAATTAAATTAACTACATCTTATGTGATAACGTTGCTTTGTATTTATTTTTAGTGTCGGCAAATTTATGAGAAGAATTGTGTAGTTCTTAGAACAGTGAATGAAGCATCATAACGTTGTTGTTTTTGATTTCGTTTTATTAACGGTGTCAGCTTTTTTTAAACATTTTATAAACATTTTTTTGCTTGTATATACGGTTTGATTTCCCCTTCTAAATTAACAACCTGTTATTCACATACACGCTGTATGTATTTACTGCTTTCTAACAAATAAGCATTGTCATTCGGTTATTGTTATCAAAAACCTCAAGTTCCAACCTGATTCTATTAAGCAGCGTGCACTTCATAGTTAAAAACGTAAGCATTCGGCCAGAAATAATACCAGCATTACCTACAATATACCAGATCCCAGATGTGTTTTTATGATGTCAATAAACAGAAATATTCTACATGTTTCTGTTTATTGACATAAAAGGACTAATTGTAGGTTTTAGGATCCGGATTATTTTTATTTATACTTTTAGGTTTCATTTACAAGTACCCAAATATTAATTACGTCAATTATGTATAAAAGAACAAAAAAAAAAGAAATGGTACTTTTACTTTTGCAATCCAACTTGATCTTCGATTCAAGTAAGTAGATACTATTTTGTTAGCGTTCCCTTTAGAAAAAATTTAATTAAAAATAGAATAATGTTGTCTATTAAACTAACGGTAATCTTGTTCTTAGATTGTTTTTGAACGATTATGGATATGATTTTATTTGGTTTCGACGAGGAAGTTAATGTATTGAGAGCTGAAATCGAATTGTTAGAACCTTTAGAGGACGTTAATGTAGGGCGACGAAGATTAGTAAATATAAATGAAAACTATTTTGAAACAATACTATTTTATACAATAGAACAATTTAAAGATCACTTTTGAATGAGTCGAGCTACATTTGAGGTACATTTTCAGATACTTATTTAATTAATATTGAAATTATCTACAATTTAAATATTTTTAAGAACTTGTTGACAGTTATAGAAAACACGATTCAACAAGAGCGCAATTTAAAGATACCATTAGAAAAACAATTATTATTTAGTATTTGGATTTTAAGCAAGCCAGAAAGCTTTTTGGCAGCTGGAGATAGGTTTGGGATTTCCAATGGGAATGGTCATTTGTCATTTGTCGTTGGAGTTATAGATGGTTGCCATATTCCATGTAAACAGCCTACAGGAAATGCTAATGATTATTATAATAGGAAGGGTTTCCATTCTATAATTCTTCAAGGTTGTATTCAATCGGCACGTATTCTATATACTTAATGACAACTTTTATAGAAGTTTGTGATCATAAAATGAGACTCATCGACATTTTTGTTGATATGCCAGGTCGTATGCATGATGCAAGAGTGTATCGAAATAGTGGCTTATTTCGCCAACTTTCTAATGAAAATGATCCACTGTTAATGCCAGAGCTTCATATTATTGGAGATTCAGCATACCCATTGTCCATAAATATGATAGTTCCGTTTTGAGATAATGGACACCTACTCCAACATCAAATTGAGTTTAACAAACGCCTTAGTTCTATAAGATCAGTTATAGAAAGAACATTTGGTTTATTAAAGAGCAAGTTTCGACGGTTGCAGTATTTAGATATTAGCGATTTTGCCTTCGGAAACAGCATCATATCTGCAGCTTGTGTACTGCATAACTTCATACTTAATCATGAAGAGGAAGAATAATACTACGAGCAAAATGTGGATGATATTAACGGTCACGAAGGTAAACAAGCAGCAGCAGCCGAAACCGATGCTAAAAGAAATATAATTGCTGACAGATTTCATCATGCTTAATGTACTTATTATTACAAATTTAATAAAACTTTATTTATTTTAAGGAAAATATAGAAATATGACAAATATAATTTAAGCTTTGTTGAAATATTGTTTAATCAATTCGTTCCTTTCTCGTTGTATATTATTAGAATCCTCTTGGGCAATCCTCAATTTTTTAATTTCTTCCACACGTTTCTCTTCAATTTCCAACAATTTTCTTTGATTGTCAAGATAACTTCTGGAGTGCTTTCTTTTTCGTTTTGTGTTTGTCGTAACCGGGGTCAGTTGTTCTTCTTGTGTTTGGTTAAAGTTAGATGATGTTGCAACATTTATGTCGTGTAACTGATTTGATGGTTCCGTCAAACTAACCTGCGGTAAACTAACCTCTGGTAGTATTGGTGGTGTCGCGTCAATCCTGTTAGAGTTAAGTGTCATAAGGTCAATAGTTGGTCCAAAATTAATAGTTTTGTCATCTGCAAATATCCTTTCGAATGTCTCGTAATATTCCCAATGTACTTGTCCTCGTCCAGTTTTTGTATTATTGTCTTATATGGAACGGTATGTCTGTTTCATGTTTCTTATTTTTTTGTCTAGTGATTTGTTTGTTGTACTATACCCTTCCTTTGCAAAATCAGCAACTATACTATTCCAGAGGTCCTTCTTTTTTATTTTGGGATCTCTGAAATCCTTTGCTCTAGCTTCATATGCATGGAGCAATAACGTTATAGTTTTATTATTCCACGACAATGGAATTATAACTAGAAATAAAAACTAATGTTATACATGAACTACAACTATATAATTAATTTGTACTCTTACTTTTTGCAACATTTTAAACTCCACTAATTTTAAAATTTTCCATAAAGAATTTGGTAACGTTTTCTGGATCTATAACAAAAAAATTACTCAACTAAAATGGATTGCAAATGTCCATATAAACCTAGTTTACAGCTAGTCGGTAAAAAATTATTTCTCACCTATTATGCTAGAAAATATAAAAAAAAATACTTTCCCCGTTGTAATTCTTCGTGAACTTCTGCTGATTGAATAACAACATATGTATTCCCTTCATATTAATACGTTGCTTCATAATAATGCGTAGACATAATTTTCTTTCAATAGGTGTAGGTAGCACGTTAGAATGTAAACTTGTACACAGCAATGACAAAATAATAATACGCTAGTGAGTAGTGGCAGAATGTGGCGTGATGTGGCAGTGATAAATGAACCGTAACGTAAACTGCGCTGGCGCTGTAGAAACGCTGAGTAAAATGGCGACCGCTGAGTAGAAAAAAAGCGGAAAAAAACTTTGCTGACTAAAATGGCGACCGCTGAGTAGAAAAAAAGCGGAAAAAAACTTTGCTGACTAAAATGGCGACCGCTGAGTAACATGCTGAGACTAAGCGTTGCATTCAGGTAACGAATTACTCAGCTGCTGCTCAGCCGCTGAGTCTACCTGAATGCACCCACTGTTACTACGTCTACGAAAATAAAAAATAAAAAATTGAATTTTAACTTGTATAAACATGTAAAAATGTAATATATATGTTACCGACAATCTATATAATTCAGGTATTCTAAGGCGTCCAGTCAATTTATGAAGTATTATGAATATTATTGTCTGCCACATACTTTACCTAGGTAATTAATTAAATTAATTTAGAAAACAAAACAATTTTCTAAAAAAGAAGAAGTAGGTTTACTGCCTCACAACTGAATAAGTAAAAGAATATTTATTTATTCTTATATGAGGAACTATTGTGACATTTTCAAGTGCATAAAGTTTTATTGATTGCAGTCGTTTCTTGATTAGGAACATGTTTTTTTAAAAGTAATTCTTGGTAACAAACTGTGAACTGCTGTTTTGAATACAATGTCTTTACAATACCTTATGTTTTGTTCCGAATTGATAAAATTTGTCATCTATTTTTTAAGACTACAAATAGTATATTGCGATCATCACTATGTCGATTTCCAAAGCAGGGATTCTTACAGTGGTACTCAATAGCATAAGGGAAATTTTTTTCCAGAAGTTTTGAGCATTTTCTTATGCAGTTCTCTACAGCTAACGCGTTTTTTTCACATAAGGAGCAAACAAATTTAGAACCATAAATTTCTGCTAGTTTTTTTTTCCGGAGCAGCACAAATAATTAAATTATCTGGTCTACTATGCAGTCGCAAAATAAGTCGAAAATCAACAATTATAAAAATGAATCGCAAAAAGTAAAACATGAGTACAAAACTTACCAAACCGACAACTCTTTGTTAATAGTAGTGACTTCCAATACTGTTTTTTATCTGAACAAAAATATGCGTGGTATATAAACTTATGTACGACGGTTAATGTTATTTTGCCTTTGACTATGACTGCTTTCAAATGTTACGTCAATGTACTCAACGACAATACATAAGGTTACTAATAATATAAAGTTTGCGACTAAAAGTAAATCTAAATCAGTATTATCTAATGTTATAATTACATAAAATAAATTAAAAGGCTGAAAGCTGACAGTTAGTGAATACAATTGAAACAAATTACATAAAACAAAATTATACGTTCCTAAGGAATAATAAGTACAAAGCTGACATAATTAACGTAATAAATATAAATGCGAAAAGGTATACCCTATATAATGTGTATAAAGTAATTTAACGAAGTAATACGGTACTGATACAGGTCAAGTCTTTTATTGTCCCTTTTGATTACATAAAACAAAGTGGTCCCTACAGGATACGTATCCCAAAAACAGCCGGGTACAAAGACCGCATTGTAATCCTTTAAATCTCGCTAAAAGAAAGCAAAACAATAACGTGACGACGCCATCTTTGGGAATTGTTTTACTACCTGGGATCTTGCGTAATTAACCCAATCGCCAAATCCGACCAATACCTGGAATATGTTTCCGTAGCATATCCGCTAAAAGCGTAATAGATATCATTGCCGAGAAAAATTCAACAGATAGAAGACTACTTACATGTAAAATAACACTCAGGTACAGGAACGTTTACAGCCATAAGAAGCGAGTAAAATGATTGTTAGTTGCTGTATCGCGAACTCACGAAGAGTGCAAGCTTGCAATCGCCGACTGTAATTTTACTAACTTGCTTTAAATACTACTCTAATATTTAAGAATACTCGATCAGATCAAATCAACGTAAACTGTAATACATCAATAGCAAAATTAGCTAACAGTTGTATAATACACACGACTCAAATATTAGTTGATGATCTTAGATACAATAAATATAGATGAAAGTTTAACATAAGGAATAACGTTTAAAGTTTAACATTGTTAACTATAACTGAAATGCAAATACGTACGTAATACAAATTATAAAATAAGGCGCAATTCATTTCGCTAAAAGCATATAAAAAGTAACACATTATCAAAGAGAACGTCTATAAGTTAGCGACAGCTGGTCGAGGTCAAAGTACTCTTTTTCATTGCAATCACAGAAGTGGTCCACCAAAGAGTTAGACAGGTGTAAAGTAAGACATATTTCCACTTTTCATAATTTGAATTGTTGTGAACCACCCTGAGTCTACCTTGATGTAATAACTTTAAATTTTAGCATAGAACAATGACGCCGATTTCTATTTCGTTCACCTGCACCTAATTCTTAGTAGAGCAGTCGACTTAAAATCTTCCAAACAACAAAATTCTTATTTATAATCCAATTCGCTAAAAAAAATATCACTACTGTGAATATCAAGTTACATTGAAATGTCTAACTAGTGACGCGTTTGCTATCATGGACAGACCAAAATTTTATTAAAACGCAAATTATGAAAACGTAATGACTAACGACACGTAACAATTTTTGTGTATGATTTATTAAGAACGCTGCTTAATAAATATTATTATAATACTCAATAATATTAATTTGTAATCTATTAATATAAATGATAATTTATCTAAACTTCAGGTAGAAATACAATATAAACAACTCAGATTTTAGCAATAAAACAGCTGATTTTTTAAACAACCAATTGAAAATACGACGTCGTATGGCCACACCTTTGTTTATTAAGTCACTATAAGCTTTTGTTTATTGTTAGTAAAATTGTGCATCCTTTCAACCTATTTATCCATGGTTTGTCGCATAGTCCACGAGATCTAATTCCTTTTAGTCATTCAGTCAGTTTGTATATTAGTTTCTGCAACAAAACAATACACCTAGCAAAAGTAACTTTACTGTGGGCTCGTTAATTTTTTTGCTGTTTACTTATTGTGGCGACGTTGCAAATGTCAAGTTTTGCAATTTTGTCAGTAATTTCTGCCAGCTTACTAATTTTCCACTTTCATTAACAGATAATACAATTTCTTTTTGTGACGGCACTCTCTAGAGACATAATGCAAATAGCACTATTTCATTTACTTTTGATGCGGCCAATTTCCTCATCAGTAATAGAAGTAATGTTAAAGGCTCTTCGTCTACTAATTGCCTTTTGTTATTATAACAAGAAGTTTTGTTGATTCTGACATTGTTCGCACAACTAATCTTTTTTTAGGTGTAGACTTTCTTTGTATTATTAAAAAGAAAAGATACAATATAGTGTTATATGCAAGAGTAGCTTCTTCACTAGGTCATTTAGACAATAACTTTCTAAAAAAATACTAAAAGTTGTGTTAATTTACAATTGCAAACATGTTTAAATTGAATGCAAAACCAATACAATTAAAAACTAGCAAACTTGGTCGAGGATCATAGAGAAAAGAACGTGTTTTTATTGCTTTAATATTGAAATTATTCTGTAGCAGCTTTAACCATTAGCCGCTACGTATTTTAAAACGTCTTGATGTGTTCATTAGCTTTTTTTTAATTTCTATCATCTAGAAAATAAATAGTTAATAAAATAATTACAACAGATGCCAATCTTTATTTTTGTCTCAATTTTTTTTTAAATAACAAAAAGTTTTTGATCCAGATTTTAGTGCCAATGTACTACAAAAATACTATTTTTGCAGTGTTTTTCATTTATTGAAGTATGATGACTGATCTGCGTGACATTATCTACATTTAAACATTTGTAAATACGTAATCAGTTCTTAGAATATCAACTTAAAATAATCTCAACTGTTTTAATCATAACTATTTTATTTAATGTAAAATTTTTGTTTGTGTGTTCAATACAAATTTCTATATCTGCCGTACCTACCATCGGTAATACCAGTAATACACTTTTTTCTAAACGTTTTATCAAAACTGCAGTTAATTTATATAATTAGATTATTTGTATCTTGAGTAATTAAATGATTACAAAGTATTTTAAAATACGGTTGCATTTTTATTAGTGCAAAAATATTTATTACAGAAAAATTATTATGTTGCAATTTTTTTATTTATTTATTATTCTATCACACATAATTGCCTACATCACAGGCTGTTCAGTAGCATAAAACATCAGTAATTTAACAACTCATTTCTGATAAAAAAATTTAAGTTTAATTTTATTTTTGGCGTCAACAACATTATGAGACTATTTAATGCAACAGGTCCGTAATTTACGATTTATTCTGCTAAAAATTTTGAGTTTTTTAATGTCTTAATAGAACTTTTATTTTAACTTTTCTTTTTGTATTTATGCTTTAATTTCACCGTCTAAAATAACAACCTGTTAATCAGGTACACTCTGTAGTAATAATTTATGTTATAACAAAATTGCAGAGTTTTACTTAAAGAAAATTTAAATCAATTGTTGTTAGTATTGGCAAAGGACGTGTTTAGTAATAAATTTCAACTCGTTCTGAAATACCAAAAACTACTATGTAAGTTTGTAAGAAAAACAAAAAGCATTGCAATCCCCAACTGTAAACTTCATTATTTAGTAGTAACCAAATACTGTAAATTATAGTCGGACGTTTGCCATTTTGTCTTACTTAGCAATGCAATTAGAAGTAGTTGATTATGCATCTAAAAATAAACTTAAATATTTTAATAAATAGTTTACAAACATTATTAAAGCAAATGTCAGTTAGAAAATGATTACCAATTTTAAATGTACTTAGTATATATTTAGAGTTGTAGGTATTCAACAAGTATAAAAAACAAACAAAAATTAATCGGATTTGACTAAAAATAATTTAAATTATTACAACTTGTAAGTTTAATTAAAATCTAAAAATAAACCTTAATAAATCTAAACACCACAGAATTAGCAACCTGTTAACATTTTGCAAAACGCCACAATTATGCAAAACGAGCCAAATATATTTTAAAACGTTGATAAGCATGCTAAATAACATTTATTACTGCCATCGAATTACAACAATTTTCTATTGTTAGAAAAAAATGTGCACTCGAATAATAAAAGGAAAATGATGCCATCTTTGATAATCTGCAAGAGTTGAACACGTTAAGTGAAAGGTTAATTTAAACACAATTTTTAAATACATCAAGTGCGATATAATCGGTTTTTTTCTTTAAACAAGAAACGCAATGTTAACACGCACGTGCAATTTCATTCACCGAGTTGGAACAAAAATAAAATTGTAATTACAAAATAAAATGTTTAGGGTGCAAGCAGGACTGACGTAGTGTCTACGGGGAAATTAACTTAGATATGAGTCAATGATAGAAACGTGTCTTTAAGGTTAATTTTTGATGTGGTTGTTTGAATAAAGTAAAAGACTCCTCACAATTTTGTTAGATTAATTACTGGTACACATCTTTACGCTTATTAAATTAGCGGAGCTTAATACCTGTGCAAATTATGTTAACAAGAAATTTGAATTCACAGCAGAAATACGCAGCGTAACGTAAACACATTTAGTTTTCACATCTAGTTTGAAGTTTAATAAAGTTTTCTTTTGTGAGGAGAAGAGGTTGTTGAGTAGAGATCAAGAAACAGAAATACAAAATAATAAAACTTTTTACAAGTATTGATTTTGATTTATATCAGGCATTCATAAATATTTCAATAATAAATTTGCATTACATTTGTTATTCATTATAAGCGTATCTCAAAGTTCTTTTATAGAATACGGTGAGCACAAACTAGAAAACTTGCAAAAATAATATGCAAATAGCTTTTCAACTAATTAACAATACATTTCTATAATCGAAGCGTTATTGTAATTTTGTAAGGGATTTCTTTTGTATTAGAAACAATGTTTATAGAAGTTTCAAGTGTTCTTTGTTTAAATTCATTAACCTCAATGTAATTGTTTTGATAATTGAAGCTTTGAAGTTGGAGGGTTTTATTTAAGACAAAGTATTTCTGTAACTGGCAGATCTGTAATAACACAATTTCTTAGAAGCATACGAAACGCTAGAAAATATTAATTTTATTGTAAACAATGTATCTATTTTTAACTGTAAATAGTCAGACTAGTTAAATCGGAGCCATTCAAATGCATTTCATTGCATGTTAATTTTACTTGAAGTTCATTGTTAATAAAAACTTTAAATTTATTCTAGCTTAATAAAAGTTTGCATTTAGAAAGTAAAGAAAATTAATTTTAATAATTCTGGAGTTATTTAGATTGCATTATTTAAATAAAAGCTATTATAACTTGACTTTCGAATAATTTTCAACTCTTGAAGATTTTTACTCGCAGAAGAAACTTTGACGGTACTCTAAATTACTTCGTTTCTATGTTTTAAACAAAATCATTTTAATTTTATGAACATGTATAATTTTAATAGCTTTGTGTGATAACTCACGTAATATTTGATTATCAAGCTTGTTTTTGTTAGTTCAATCATCACGTCGCGTCGGCGTAAAACATTTCATATTCAAGTGTCTGCTTTTTGCTTACTAATAATTTATTAATATTTTTTAGTGTTTGCTTTTGAGACTGAAACATAAACTTTGATTCCGACGTATTGAATTTCTACTTTTTACTTTTATATTTATCTTAAAAATATTTTGGTACTTAGTATTAAAAAATATCATTAACTCGTTATTCGCCTAAATAACAACATAAATTTATTCGGTTAGATGCAAATCTCTTTTTGGTCTAATTTGTTCTATATTTATATATTGGAAATGATGTCGACGACTTTTGATAATGTTACGTATCTATTTATTAAAAACTAATTTATTTAAAACGACTAAAACTACGTTTACTTATTATAGAAATATGTATACTTTTAAATTAACCGAACTAATAAAATCTAATAATAAAAACACTTACACTACAATTTATGTATACCGTTGTATAACACTTAAGATAAGATAACGTCCTCTGATATCACTCTTGTTTACACTAATTATCACATACACGATTATTCTCGATTTATTTATGTAGACAAACACGTGTTAACGATTTATTTTCACTTGATAATCTTCTTAACACATTCGCATTCCAGCAATAACTGACCTACGATTTCCATCTTCGGCTTTTATAGACATCAGCGAATTCTTCTCGATCGTTCCTCACTTTTCGCTATATTTTCTAGAAACTAGATAACAGTTCTAGAAGGCTCTTGCATTTGCAAGTAATTTCTCGGACGTTTCACTGCCCCCTTCTTAGGACTGTTCTGTCCCAGAACAGGAGACTGGATGCGACACCGGTAAAAGGGATCGTGGCGATAGCGGCAGCTTCCTCCATTTCGGCAACTTCCTTGATCATAAAAGTAACAGTCAATGGACTTTTCCTGACCCAATACTGTCCTCGGTTGGTAACTACAGACCAACACTTGAACGCCTGTTCCTCGGAAGACGACCTCCAACATGTTGCGAACTGTCCTCCAATTCAATTGGTCTAAGCCACAACCAAGCTTGGGTACTGCCAATTTCTTAACATGATGGAACTCCATTTGTCTCTTGAGACTCCATAATGTTCGCCACAGATCTTTGTATAACGGCTTGACACGTGAGTATTTCTTGGTGACCAGATAGAAAACGAAGCGTCCGTCACCACGTAGTCCTAAAACCTTTCCGACTGCCGGTTGCTGTCTTCGTAATTCATCTAGCTGCCCAAACTTCTTGTTAAACACGACTGCAACCCCTTTGGACATGTCAAGGTCCTCGCTCACGCAATGTGCGATGGCGTAATCTTTTTGTGTCTGGAACAGGTCTTGTTGTTCCTCGGTGGTAACTCCGAACCTAGCTTTTCCAGAACCTCCGTATAAGTTCATAAACTTTTCAAACTCCATTTCTTCGATTGGATTCCTGGTTCTGCTACTTATTACTCTGGTTCGGACCTGAACTTGCGGATTGTGGTTATCGCCAGCGAACGGGGCTAGACGATCGACGTGGACCACTTTTGGCTTGCCTCTGGGCGGTTTTCGGATGCGATATATAACGTCGTTAATACGCTGCACGACTTCATAGGGACCCTCCCATTGCCTTTGCAGCTTCGGCGACAAACCACGTCTCCTTTGAGGGTTATACAACCAGACCATATCGCCAGGTTGAAACCCACCATTTTGCGCCTTGACGTCATATCTTGTTTTCATCCTGTCGCTGGCAATTTGTGTGTTTTTACGAACCTCTTCATGTACTTCGTCTAGCCTCTTTGCCAGCTTGCTGACGTAATCTTCTCCAGCGACTTCCTCTTCCGGTCTTCGGCCAAATTGAAGGTCGCATGGCAATCGTATTTCACGACCGAGCATTACACAGGATGGTGTTTGGCCTGTGCTTTCGTGAACGGATGATCGGTATGCCATTAGGAAAAGGTGCAAGTACTGATCCCAGTCTCTTTGGTGTTCGGACACTACCTTGGCTAAGTACTTGCCCATTGTTCGATTCATCCGTTCAACCATGCCGTCAGATTGAGGATGGAGAGGCGTTGTCCTAGTCTTCTTAATTCCTAACAGTCGGCAAACTTCTTGAAACAGCCCAGACTCAAAATTGCGGCCTTGATCGGAGTGTAATTCCAACGGAACTCCAAACCGGCAGAAAAATTCTTTTACCAATACGTCTGCGACTGTAGCTGCTTCCTGATTGGGTATGGCGTAAGCCTCCGTCCATTTCGTGAAATAATCCATCGCCACCAGGATGTATTTATTTCCCGAATCGGATTCTGGGAACGGCCCTGCGATGTCAATCGCTACTCTTTCCAGAGGGCTTCCTACGTTGTATTGTTTCATGGGTGCTTTGCGCCTTCTCGCTGGACCATTTCCTGAAGCGCAGACTATGCATTTACGGCACCATTTCATGACGTCCTCTTTGCAGTTCATCCAGTAGAATCGTTCTCGCACTTTACCCAACGTCTTCTTAATGCCAAAGTGTCCTCCTGATGTCCCATCGTGGAGATGCTTCAACACTTCGGTCACCCTGCTCTTTGGCACTATCAGCTGTAGTCTGTTTCCCGTGCCCTCGGCACTTTCTAGGGATCGCTTAAGAAGACCGTCTTCTACTATCAAGGAGTCCCACTGCGCCCAGTACGCTTTGATATTTTTGCCCAAAGCACTCACTTCGTCCCAGGTTGGTCGTCGGCCGCTTTCTTTCCAGTCCAGGAGTAGTCTTATTTCAGGATCGTCTTCTTGTTCGCGACGTAACTGCTCAGGTTCCCACTCATCATCAACCATAGCAGTTCTCCGGAGGCATTCGACTTTTTCTTCCAGTCGCGAACAATGGCTGCAGTCCGCCGGACATGGTCTTCTAGACAAGGCATCAGCGTTCCGATGACTGCTTCCGGCACGGTGTTCTGTGTCGTAGTCATTCTCCTGCAGTCTCTCGATCCATCGTGCCACTTGTCCTTTTGGGTTACGGAACTGCAGTAGCCATTTTAAAGCGGCGTGGTCTGTTCTCAGTAAAAATTTTCGTCCATACAAATACTTGTAGAAATGTTCGATGGACTTAACGACTGCTAACAGCTCCCTTCTAGTCACGCAATAATTCCTTTCTGGACTGAACAAAACCTTGCTAAAGTACGCGATAACCTTTTCTTGTCCATCTTGAACCTGCGAAAGGACCGCGCCTATGGCCAGATTGCTTGCGTCGGTATCCAAAACAAACTTTCCATCTTCTCTTGGATAACTCAAAATCGGCGAAGTGACTAGGGCCTGTTTTAGTTTATTAAAAGAATTTTCGCAGTCTTCATTCCATCTAAATTTTGCTTTTTCTTCGGTTAATTTTGTCAATGGTTTGGCAATATTGGCAAATCCGGGAACAAATCTTCTATAATAAGTGCACAACCCAAGGAAACTTCGGACCTGATGTTTGTCGATCGGTCTTGGCCATGCTTGCACTGCTCGGATTTTGTCTGGGTCAGCCCTTACTCCATCTCTAGATACGACGTGGCCAAGGTATTGGGCTTCCTTCTTAAATACGTGGCACTTCTTTGGGCTCAGTTTGAGGTTAGCCCCACGTAATCGCTGGAACACTTCCTTCAAGTTGTTCAGGTGCTCTTCAAACGACCTTCCAACAACGATCACGTCGTCCAAGTAAACCAAACACGTCTTCCAAGACAATCCGCGCAAGATGGTCTCCATCAAACGCTCGAACGTTGCAGGAGCGTTACACAGGCCGAAGGGCATTACAGTGAACTGCCACAAACCAGTTCCGATCGTAAAAGCTGTTTTTTCACGATCCTTGGGTTCTAATTCTACCTGCCAGTATCCACTCTTTAAATCTAACGTAGAAAACCACTGGGATCCTGACAGGGTGTCTAGCGTATCGTCAATTCTGGGTAAAGGGTAGCTGTCCTTTTTGGTCACGTCGTTTAGCTGCCTGTAGTCTACGCAAAACCTCGTTGATCCATCCTTCTTCTTCACGAGTACCAATGGGGATGCCCATGGACTACTTGAGAGGTTCAATCACGCCTTCTCTCTCCATATCCGTAATTATTTGTTCGGCTTCTTCTTTTCGCCAAAGCGAAGTCTGCGTGGATGTTGTCGTATCGGGCGTGCGTCTGCGGTTTTATTTTTATGTTTCACCACGTTAGTTCTTCCTTTGGAGCCACTCTCCAGCGCGAACACATCTTGGTACTCTTGGATCAACACTTTAACTTTAGCCAGCTGGTCTTGGCTGAGGTTTTCGCATTTGACGGTAAGAATGTCCAATAGATGTTGTGGACACTTCTTCGGCGGCGTATCTTCGTTCGTCTTCACGCATCTCACAATTTGTGATACTGGCGTGCATTGGCCTACCACGGTCTTCTTTTTCAACGTTACAGGATCTGAGTTGATGTTTAAGATCCTTACTGGCATCGTCTTCTTTACTCGTACTAAGGTTCTGCCAACGAGTAGTCCCTTTTCAACTAAGCCGCCTTCCATTGGTTCAATCGCGCGTATGTAGCCTTCCCGGAGATTTCGATCCAGGCGTGCCATCACCACACTTTCAGTCCTTGCAGGCAGAATCACGTCTTCACTCAATAAGACTCGCACGGCTGCCTTCTCTGACGAATGAAAAGGAATTTCTTCATTATCGATCTTCAGGACATCGTTCTTCATATCCAAATGGAACCCATACTTCTTTATCACGTCCATTCCCAGGATAACTTCTTCCGTGATGTCGGCTACCAGTACTTGATGGTCGAGTACTCCATTTCCCAAACCAATGGTTACTTTTGACTTGACCGTGAGTAGGTATTCCTTCGCCCGTCGCCGTTCGAAGTCGCACTGTTAGTGGTGATGCCTTCTCGTTTTTCAACAACAAGTCAAGAAAAATGATGTTCTTCGTCGCTCCCGTGTCAACCAGTAACTGAACGCTTCCTCCATTGATCTTGCCATCGAGATAAATGCTATTCAATTGTTCCTTTGGCGATGCCATTTGAATTGTAATCTTCTGGGCATGGATCGTTGAGGTCCAGTTTCGCTCCATTCGGTCGACCTGTTCTAGTTTTCCGGACGCTTTTCTGGTCTTCTTTTGGGCTTAGTACAGCGTCGTCGTACGTGGCCCACTTCCCCGCAGTTCCAGCGTCACTTCTCTTCCTCGAGCTACTTGTTCCCGAAATACACGTCGCACTATGTCTTCAATGCTTTCTTCAGAGTTTGAGGGGTATTTCTGTAGCACAACGGAGCTTATGGCTGCTTCGGTGCGACGCTTGTTTTGCCGCCTCGAACTCCAAAGCATGGGTTAAAGCGTCATCCAACGTCTTCGGTCGTGCTAACCGTAGAGTCTGCTGAGTTTCGTTGTCTCGGAGGCCGTCTACGAAGGTTTGAATAGCCAACTGCTCCAAGAAGGTATCTGGTGCTGTAGGATACGCAAGCCGTGTTAATCTGGCAATGGCAGCCTCAAACTCTTGAAGACTTTCGGCAGCTTTGAACCCGACTTTTAATTTGAGCTTGATAGACTTGTTGAAGATGAGCATCTCCATATCTCATTTCTAATCGTGAAATTAAAAAGTTCGTAATTTCCTTGTAGGTGGTCAGGAACAGTTTGTAAAATTCCAAGCGCTTCTCCACGTAAGGACACTATTAAAGACGTCGCTTTCTGCTTGTTGCTCCACCCATTAGCAGTAGCTGCGGCTTCAACCTGCTTGTAGTAGGTTGACCATGGAACTTACCATCAAAATTCGGTGGTACAACCTTGAACTTGTGAGTGTTTTCTTCTCGATGGTCCATTATTAAATCTTCACTCGTGACGCTTCCTTCACCGTGACAATTCATTTGGGTAATTCTTTCTTCAAGCAGTTGTATTCTTTCTCTCAATTTTTCTCTAGTTTGTCTTCTATGGTTCTTGAATTTTCTTTTAACTTCTCTTCTAATTTGTCTTGTACTTCTTCTATTATGTCATTCACAGAATCGCAAATTTCTTCTTTTAAGTTTAACATGTCTGCTTGGGTTTCCTCTGAACAATTTTCATTTGATTTTCTATGCTCGTTCGTATTTCTTCTTTTAAACTTCTAGAATTTTCCTCCATTTTCTGAGAATGTTCGGAGAGTTTTTCTTTAATTTTTCTTGAATTTTCTTCCATTTTTCTTGAATTTTCTTCCATCTTCTGAGAATTTTCGGAGAGTTTTTCTTCCATTTTCTGTGAATTTTCGCCCATTTTTCTATTCATCGATTCGAGAATTTCAAGTATTTTTGAATCCATTTTAACTGCTTGCAAACGCGTCACCGGCATAAATTTAAATATAACACGAATATAAAGTTTTTAAATACACTACAGTGCAGTTTTTGTATAACACAAAATTTAATAACTATTCACTTATTAATATTAAACCACTAGTGTACGGAAACGAATTCAATTAATATCGTGATCACGCACTTGTTAAAAGAAAAACACTATTTTATACTTTATAAATAAATACGCGTATCGCGAACAGTTATTTACGCAATCAATGTTTTTATTACGGGTGCGATCTCAAATAACTTAATGGTATTCACACTAAAAATCGCGAACGGTTTGATACCTCAACACCTGACGCCACTGTTACGTATCTATTTATTAAAAACTAATTTATTTAAAACGACTAAAACTACGTTTACTTATTATAGAAATATGTATACTTTTAAATTAACCGAACTAATAAAATCTAATAATAAAAACACTTACACTACAATTTATGTATACTGTTGTATAACACTTAAGATAAGATAACGTCCTCTGATATCACTCTTGTTTACACTAATTATCACATACACGATTATTCTCGATTTATTTATGTAGACAAACACGTGTTAACGATTTATTTTCACTTGATAATCTTCTTAACACATTCGCATTCCAGCAATAACTGACCTACGATTTCCATCTTCGGCTTTTATAGACATCAGCGAATTCTTCTCGATCGTTCCTCACTTTTCGCTATATTTTCTAGAAACTAGATAACAGTTCTAGAAGGCTCTTGCATTTGCAAGTAATTTCTCGGACGTTTCAATAAAGAAAAAAACTTTTTCTAAATCAGAACAGACATTTGGTTCTTAGAATAACAGTATGGTTCTGGCCGCGTGAACCAGCTGTCAGTTCTTACGTCAGTTTCGACGTGTTTTTTTATGCTTGATATATTCATACGTTTATTGCTAGTAAATAAGTGCATTAGTGCATACTTTTTAATAGGCAGTAGTATAGTAAGGTAGAAAATGAGTGGTAAGTACTAAAAGAGTCGCGCGTTTGCAAGAATTATGAAGTGAGATCCTCTCTGATGAAAAAGAATCAAATCAAGAGGTAGACCCGTTTGAAGCTGGTTCTTCAGATGAATGCAGTCGTAACTCTGAAAGTAAAGATTCTTTTGATGAAGAAACTATACAACGAAAGAAGACCTGTTTACCGCTAATATATATCACCAAAAATAACTTTCTTATACTGTTACGAAAATATAGTGGACTGATATAGTGATGTACTAATTTCGCATTTTATTTTTAAATGGAGCATCATAATTTTTGGGATATTATATTTTTAGATCCGTTCGGGAAGTTTTTAAAACAGTTGAACTTTGTCAAAAAGATATAATAAATTTTCCATTAACATCTAGTCAATCTCTTCAACTAAAAAATGTAGAATCCTTTGTAGCACATAGTATTCAAGCTGTAATTTCTAAATACTGCAACGCAGATAAAAACAACGTCGAGGAGTATAAAGATACAGAAGAAATCATGTGATCACCAGTTACAAAAACATTATTAAACAATTTGGAGTCTAGTCAAATCCGTAGGTACTACAGATGAAATTATGGTGTCGTGTCCCGGAAACATAACTAGCTACTCGCTATTGCCAGGGCACTACGGTTCGATGGAAACAAGAATATTATCTCAAGAACTTTATTTCCACTATTCTACATAGGCGGATAATTAATTAATGTCAACGAAAGTAAAAAAGAAAAAAGAGAATGGCTGACGTCTATTATTTTTTTCTGAATATAATGACAACAAATTCACTCACTCACAATATCCAATAAAACACGTTTTTGTATATAAAACAGGTTTTACTGGGTAACACAGACACTCGACCACTACACGTCATTACTACGGGTGCTCTGTTTTTAAGATTCACTATCTCCGCACTCACCATTAGTTTGCGCAGTTTCTGGAACAGGTTCCTTGTTTCCGCAACTCTCGCAATCGGTTATTTCTTTCATTGCTTGTCCTTATGAAGCTTCCCAAATCTCGAATGGGAAAAACTCATTAGTTGACATTTCGCAGTCTCAATACACAAGTCACACAGTCTTTGCCCGTCAACAACTCAACGACACGTCTAAGTAGCCAATCTAGCCTCTTAACATTGTCGTCCCCGATAAACACCACGTTGCCTACTTTAATAGGTCTGAGCCGCGACTTGTAGAACAATTTTAATTGTCCCAAATACTCCGCACAAAATCTTTTTCGGAGATTTTTAATCAAAAACTGTCGGTGCCGTAACTTTCGACACAGCAAATTTCGGTCCGTTGTTCCGGCACACCGTGCGGGGTCTTTTTGTTTCAAAACATAACCGGTGTCAGGACCACAAAATCACTAGCGTCATTGGACGTGTAGGTCAATAATCTCGAATTTACTACATACTCGCAGTCGCACAGTAGTTATTAAATCTTCAAAAGGCAAGGAATCCTTGAACCCCAACGTGGCAGAAACGCTTGTGCAAATTAAAAATCAGTCTGCTCACCACAGGATGTTTTGGCAAGACAATTGAAAATATAAAATCTTCCGTATCGTCTTGCCTCGAGACATGACTTCTCATTCAAATGAGTCCGTTATCGTCTTTGAAAGTAGGGAGACCCCTTAGTGCTTGTTCATTTTCTTGAGCAAAACTTTCTGCTCACCGTGTGAATAAAATGCTCAGCATCAGCAAGTTTATTGGCGGTCAGCTTTCCCTTTTGTCTGTTACTTGGATGTTTTAGATTCCATACAAATCTCTTGATCCAGGCCATCATTTGCAGAATTTTCTGATACTTGAAAAATGCGTGAAATTGCAGTCATCTGAAGACAATGTTTATAGAAGTGTAGTTACGCGTTTTTTCTTCTCTTTTACAATCTCCGCTTGATCAGACATTGAATTCTTTAACGGCATTTGCAAGGGTCTTTTAGCGGCCACGCAAGACCCTTCTACCATTCTAGTTCTAATAGTTTCTTTGGCATACAACCTTTGGAGGGCAGGTCAGCCGGATTATAAGCCCCAAACAAACGTACTCCATTTTTCCTTCCTCTGTATCCACCAAACAACTATGGAAGAAGCCCTCCAAAAATACGATTCAATTTCCTCTTCTAGATACCGCTTAACGGAATCATAAAGTCTTGCTCCAATCGTTGCTGTCGTCAATTTTAGTCTGGGCAAGGTAAGTAGACGCAAAGGAGTTATCCTTGACTTTGCAGTAATGAAATGGAAAGACCTAGCATCATTTTTTATAACTTTCAGGAAAATAACATAGGCGAATGCGTCTTTACTAGCATCGCAAAATACATGCAAACTCTTGTGCTGTAATTCACCATTTCCAGCGTGCACCCATATGGGTATCTTGATTCTCCATAGATAGTTCAACTCACATAACCATGTTCGAAACAAATGCTGAACTTCAGCATCGACAGGTTGATTCCACGTGAGCTTAGCCTTCTACAAACGCTGCAGCAACTATTTGGTGATTAAAGTTGTTGGCCAAATATAGCCAATCGGATCGAACACTCTCTGCGCTAAAGGCAGTATCAGCCTCTTAGTCACCGGGACATTAGTGGAGTCACAGTCTTTCAAGAATTTATTACTGAGTGACAGTACATCCTTTAGTGGTTTCCATCTGAGTCCAAACACCGAAGTTACTTCGATTTTATCCTCAGAGTTTTAGGAAAACTTCCATCCTCTCAGATCAAATTTGGCCATCTGCATGATAGAACTGGCTTCCTTCACTACAGCGTACGATTTCTGCGCAAACACCGTGAAAGGTGTAGTAATATGGTAGCACCCAACAAAAAAGGGTTACTATTAACTTCAAACATCATTCGTTTGCGTCTGAAGGTTAACTGGTTCCTAGCAACGTAAATCTATAAAAAACGCAAGAAATCTCTGTCGTCCTTGTGCACGCTTATCTGCAAAAATGCCTTGCGTATGTCAGAAACAACTCCAACGCGTTTCTCTCAGAACCTCAATACAATTGAAGGGATTAACTCAATCAAATTCTGTCCTTTCTCTAAGCATTGGTTTAGAAAAGGTTTATTCTTTTCTCGCGCAGAGACATCAAACAGTGGACGTATTTTCGTAGTCATGCTACTCTCTTTTATTACAGGTCTATGCGGTAAGTAGTGACAGTAGTCATTAGGCTTTTGGCAGCCCACCGTTTCAACCACCATTTAACAGTCATTTTTTCGAGCTTCGCCGCCATTTTTTCTAACCTCCTTTTTGAAACGGAATAATTATTCGTAAGGGGGGTCACTTTCTAACCAAAGTAATCTTACTTTATATTGATCCTCTTCGTTGACCTCCGTAGTTTTCTGAAAAAAATTCTTGGCCACTTTGTTCAATTTGTCCATAGATTTCCTGGCAAAAGGCTCTTTTATTTCGAGAACATTTAGGTCCTATAGGTCTCTCAGAGAACCATTAGTCGCCAACAAAGACATTGTAGTCGCAATTAAAGTGGTATCTTTAGCCAAAACTGGAACTTTTCCCATTAGCGTCTAACCTAAGAGAGTCTACACGGCAACGAGACCACTTTTCAAGACACGTACATCACCAGTGACAGTTTCCCGACAACATCGGCACCAATTAAAAGTTCAACAACAGACTTTTCTTCTGTGTCTCGAACTTCGATGTTCATACCTCGCAACTCATCGAGCCAAGGACCAGAAAAAATAGTAGGAACTGCACTGCATATCTCTAGCTGATCCAAAACTCTAAACTTGTACGAGTACCCATTCTGTTGTAGAGTCAACTTGTAACGTTGATGCATTCGCTCCGAATAGACAATGCTTAATTCTCTCCTCACCGACGGCCAACAGACGCATCTTACGTGCAGTTGACCTTAGCATATACGAACGTTGCGATCCAGTGTTAAGCAAAACTCGCACGTTACATGAGACTGCACTTTCCACCAGCCTTGCCACCAATATTTGCAAGAATACATATGTACTCTTGTGGTTGGTAGCATTTACGTCTAGCCTCACCTGTAAATCATCACTTGCTGCTGGTGATAAACTCTACACTCTAGAATTCGACTCCAGATCAGGGCACATCAAAGTCACGTGCTGCTTCCTGCATATCAAACACTTAATGCGAACTCGGTACCTCTTGGAACGATGACCCGGCTTAAAAGAACAAAAACATGCTTTCTTTTCCTTGACAATTTGCTGCTTCTTGTCGAAAGTATAATCTTGTGTCGTAAAGCAGTTCAAGCTTTCATGTACACTATTACAAAATATGCACGTAGCAACCTCGTCATTGACCAGATCTGCTGCAGTAGGAATATCTAACTGTTCACTCGATTTCGGTGATCTTTTCTTAGAATTGCCACCTGAATTACTACTTTTAGGCACCCCAGAGTCAAATACAAATCTTTCAGAGACTAATGAAATACGTTGTTCATTTTCCACTTCATTTTTTAAAAACTGCATTAAGCCTTTAAGACGGTTCTTCAGACTAATACTTGCTCCATAACGTTGTTCAGCCCCTGCTGCAGAAACTTCGTCCGTGCCATCGGTCTTGCGCTCTTGTGTGAATGCCATGCACGTACTCGCGGAGGATCTTTGTCACACACGTAGCAGATCTTCAGGCAGACATGACTCAATTTAAGGGAAAAGCATAGAAGAATATTTGTTTGCAGTTATTTCTGATTCCAAAGATCTAGCTGCGTTTTAATTTTATCGTACCAAATATCTGTTTTTCTCACGCCCGAACCGTGACTTTAAAGAAACTGTCATACGCGAGTACCGGCTACCCGGTACTGTAGCTTGTATCAAATACTCTACTTTATCTGCATCATCAATGTCCGGATCGTCATACACCTTCTTGAATTGGCACCAGAAGGAAAAGTGGTCGCGAATATTGCCATAAAATTTTTTGAATTGTATTACCAGAAGCTTAAATTTTCTCTTATCTTGTATTAGTGGTGTATGTACCGACTCAGTCGTCACGGAAATATTGTCTCCATCAACAGACTTGGGCAACATCTTCGCACACCGAAGATTCAGCTCCTTGTAACGCTTCACATATGTGTCAGATCCATCTCTGTCAGCAAGCAAATCTTCTTCACTACCATTGTTGCTTAAAAGTAGATTGAAGAGGTCACCACCTGCAATTAAACTTCTCTTGCAACGTATCTTTCAACACCTGAAGTTTTTCCGCTGTTTCCGCGCCTACCCCAGCTTGCACTCGTTGAGATAGTTTGATCTCTAATTCATTCATAAACTTTGTAAGCGAGGTACGAAGCACTTTGCGCAACCTTTTCTTTACTTCCAACTCGGCATCAATTTCAAAACCGCACCACTAATTGTTTAAATTTGTCTTTAAAACGAAAACCACTTCGACTGCCAGTGATCGTTTAGCAAAATTCGGTCTTTCGTTAAAGTTTTGATTGATAAATTTAAAGAATATGTTGCTCAGAACGCAAAATTTGCATTGATGAGTCAACAGTTTTATTCAGAAGACGCTTGCTCTTTAAACAATACATTAAAAATAAACGGTTCAAATTTAGTATTATACTTTACAAACTTTGTTGCAAAGGTACATATGATCTAAGAGCTCCTGTGGAAATGATAAAAATGTAAATATAAGTTCACCGACAAAAATTGCATTGCAACTGATGGAATCACTATTTTATCAAAGCAGAATCCTCTTCACTGACAATTTTTATACAAGTGTTAGTCTTGCTCAAGAGTTTCTAAATAGAAGAACACACCTGGTGAGTACCTTAAAAAATAGAAAATTTAACCTAAATGAGGTAATATCTAAGAAACTCAAAAAAGACGAGTTTATTGCCAAAGAAACAAGAGGTGCTTGGTCTTATTATAAACCACACAGCAGTTACAGCAAAAGTCAAAAGACGAGCAAAAGAAATTGATAAACCCACTCTTATTTGCAAGACATAAATTGATTTATCTGACTAACTAAAAGCTTGTTTGTCACCACTCAGAAAAGGGATAAAGAACTATTTTGGTAAATGCATATATTCTCTACAAGCAAATAACCAATTACAATTTACTCACAATAAATAAAAACAAACAACACATACTAGAGGAAGTGCAGTCTAAAAATCGTCGTGTAACATGCTACGAGAAAATAAACAACAATAACGCTCGAAATAAGGCACAGCTGCAGACGCCAGCTTAAGTATTATTGTCAAAAATGCATAAAAATGTTATTGTTTAGCATACTTCTTTGATGTTCGTAAATGTCAAAAATAATTTAAATCATTATCAATTTATTTTGATAGAAAATGTACTTACTTGAGAGAACAATAAAGCTTTATTTTGAATTATCTTTGTAATGAAACTAAAAAGTTCTAGGCTTAAAGCTTGTTTGCGTTCTTTAGGTTCCACATTTAAGTATTCTATAAGTCGCAATGTAATATGTGACTCAAGCTGCGGTTCATTGTGCGTAAAGTAAGTAAACAGTAAAGACTGAATGTAGAAGTTACAGATTCTGTGCGGCTAATCGAGTTGAGAACCAAAAGTTAGTTCTTGTGGCAATTAACGTTTTTAATTTAAACTAACTTATTGCAACAAATATTTTTTTAAATTCAAACACCTGTGCATATTACTTTCTGAGAAGACAATTTCCCGCCGTAGTTTTAGTGTATTTTGTATGAAAGTTTTGACTTCAGATATTATACAGGTTATAATAATTTTTTATTCTGGATAATTTCCGTGTTGTCGTTATGATACAAGCTTTCGTCACACGTCGCAGTGGACATCTTTTTTCCGCGTTTGCTCATGTTTTACATTTTGTCTGTTTCGTGTCACGTCAAACAAAAACGTTTTGTAAACGTCTCTCTTTTTCAACCACCATCCACCGTTCGTACCTATTGATCGTAGTAATAATTTTTTTGGACTTTGGACTCGTTTTCGGGAGCCGCCGATTTCGCTTTTTTTTGGCTTGGAGAGCTTTCGGTTTCTTTGTTGGCCTCTTAATTGGTTTTCGACGTTTTCAACGGTTATTTCGATGGCTGTTTTGAAGTCACGGCGGCGTTGGTTGAGGCAGTAGCTGAAGCTATCGTCTGTTGTTTCAGAGACGCCTTTTTTTGCTTTTCTTGTTCAACTATTGAATTATAACAAAATTTTTTCTCTAAATAAAAAATTGTTTAGATAGAAATATCTACAACTACATTCTTTTTAATTAGAAGTTTGTTAGAAGCATTTTCAGAACCTAAAACAAACTAATCGAATGCACTTTAAAGGTTTGTTTTTATCGATCCAGTTGTTGAATAAATTAGTTTCAATTCACCTGGTAATCAAAAATTACAATTTGAACTTATATTTAAAAAATTGGAGAAAAACATAAAAATCTAATTAATCTAAATTTTCTATAACAAAGTATTGCATATTTAAAATTACGTGTCTATATATTTTCTATTAATACATAATTCTTCAAAAATTATATATTTAATAATTTGAATCACAGATTAAACGTATCTCAAAATGTTTACTCCAGTAACTTAAATATTAACCATAAATTAATAGCTTAATAAAGTATCTTTTAATTTTGAAAATAAGCAGCACTGTTTAAAAGTAATTTTTAATTAAACCGTAATTTTTAAACAAATGTATAATATTTTAAACTGATGTTTTAATTTAAGTTAAATCAACGTAGAGGTAAGAAACGGAAACTATAGCACCGGACGTAACTCATATCTATGCAAGTAAAAACGTGACCAAGGGGTTGTTCTGCTAAAAAAGCAAGGGGAATATAACCAAATACATGTGAAGTGTTTTATATACATTGTAAAAATAAAAATAGCTATCTCTTGAAAGCTTGTACATATAGTTTGTGTATTTGTACTTGTACCATTTATTAGCTTTTATTTGCTATTGACTAATTTTTAATGGTATTCTTATTAATTTAATTAATTTAGTAATGTTAAAACTGTTAAATAAGACTCAAAACAATATTATAAGTTTAACATAAAAAAAAACTAATAAAACGTTTTCTTTTGTGATGCATATACATATTTAATAAAGGCAAATAATATTTCATGTATTCTGTAAATAGAGAAAGAAATAAACAAAAACAAAAAAATTATAAGCAACATGACACTAGAAGACTTGTGGAAAACAATTATAGATTCAATAATAAAAATAGCAAATTAGTGAAACATGGGGATATAACAGAAAAAATAAAACTATAAAAAAACAAAATAGTGGAACGAAGAAAGAACAAGAAAAAATAAAAAAGCAAAAATGGAAAAATACATTAGTAAACAAAATAACAAAAATAATAATAAGTATAAAGAATAAAGACTAAAAGTCAAATAAATAGTAAAAAAAGCGTAACAACAATCCTAGAGGAAATTGGGAAAATATAAACTATTAAAAACACTAAGAAAAACAGACAAAATAGAAAACAACAGAAGAACCACTGAAAACAACGGATACTTCGAAAAAGAGGAGATTACGCAAGACAAAATAACAGAAGCTATAAAGAGATTAAAATGAGAAAAAAACTGTAGGACAGGACAGGATAACAACGAGAATAATAACAAATATGGATGAACACGGGATAAAAATTCTAAAAAAATTGTTTAATAAGATCTGGAATGAAGAATGTATCTTGAAAAAACTGAAAAGTGGTAATAATTCTAAAAAAAAAGATAGCAGATAGTGTAGAAACTATAGAAGAATTACATTACTAAGTACTGTGTATTCGTCGTTTGATTTTGTGCATTACGTTATTGAAGTTGTTTGATGTATTTCAGTTCATCTTTGTCATTTCGAGGTTTTAAGTAATTTGGTTTTCAATTACTGTATGCTTTTACGTTGTTACGTGCATAAATTTTAATAATGCACTACCCTGTATATTGGTTTAATTAAAAATAACTTTTTTATTTCTTGACGCCATCTATCGGACTCGTTCGTCCCTTCGTATTGAGAATACTGTCATTCTGACTTTAACATCGTTCACGATATAACATATGTCTGCGTGATTTAAAAATCGTTTTCTTCATACATCCACGTGTTGTGACACGATGGGTAATAAAAGTATTCTTATTTAACTAATTTAATCCACGCAGGGTAAGTGGCTTTTATTCTTTTTTTGATTAAAGGTAATTTTTATGTCTTTTTGTTAGCGCCATGTGCTACCTCCTAAATATGAGTGTTCTTGTATGAGTTTAAAATCTACAAGAGAAAATTATAATCGGAAGCTGTAGACCTAAGAACGCTGCGAATCAAGGGCAGAATTTCTATGCGGAGGCAGTTATTACCGTTCATTATTTCTTCTTCTTGTTCGGAAGAGCCTAAGTACCGGACACGATTGAATTTCTCTTCGGAGGCAATAAATTAATACCATCGTAGACGAAAAGACATTGTAACAGCATACGATAAGTTTCGGTTCTATTACTTTCGTTTAAATGTTTCTTTTACCTGTTGTAGTTTGAGAGTCGCCAGGTAGACACGATTATTTTCAGGAAGTTTAATTATAGGAAGCCAGTAGGAAAAAGTTTTTTGAAGGTACCCCTGAATCTTGGTAAGTCAATTTTTGATTTTAATTATTCGCTGTTGCTACGGTGCTACTCATAATCATATTTACCAATCGCGTGGAAACGTCCGAATTGATTTGTTTCTTATTATTGTTACTCAATTAGTTTAAGTAAATTACTATCCCATGCTGATTACGTCAACTGCCAATTATAACTAATATTAATATAATTTACTTACGAAGATTTTTTCTATGTTCTGATGGTTACCCTTTTGCTTTAAGTGTAGTGTAAGTTGCCGATACTTCTGTTATTTTACTAACTACATATATTTGTACTCAGACTAAAATTATTCTTTGTTATGCTATCTACTTACCTTGTAATTGTTATTGATTCAAATTTTAATCTATTTATCGTTATAGAGTAATTAAAGTGCAATTGTTGTTAACGATTTGGCTTCTTTCTGCGTTCCCTCTAAATTTACGAACCTAAAACTTCGTTACAAGGTTGGACCGTCTGTCTTGATCGAGCCAGAAGTGTTAATTATAAAAGATCTGGCGCCCTTAATTATTATTCACTTGAACCTCCCTTATCTCCGACTGTGTGAGTTGGCCGTGCAAGGTTCGTAAGACCTATAAGCTTGTAGCAAAATATTCGTGTGCTGTGTTTTCACCAATTTTGCATTTTCTTTGTATTAATAAATTCAGATTACATTATGATTTATAGTGCCGATACTTCTCATAGCGAGTAATTTGATATTTTTAAGCAGTTATTTGTGTTAACACCAACAAAAAGTTTGTGTATTTATTTTTATCTTTGCTTACGGTTGCAAGTACGATGAGAATACTTTGTAAGACTTAAGTGAAATTAAGTGTCGTTTTAATTTTTCATCTTTGTTTGTTACACTTTCTTCATAGAATGTTGTAACTGCGAGTTACATTGTTATTTTGATATAAATTTTGCAATTTTACGCACAAAAACGCTTTCAAACTTATTGCAACATTAAATTTGATTTTACTGTAAATTTGATTTTTTTTAAATTAAAATTTTAAATTATGTTGCAGTAATTTCTTTTCGTTTTTTATTAATTCTTGTTTTCTGGTAACCGATTATTATATTATACATGTTTATTTATATATTTTGTGTGTGAAATCTTGTTTTTTTATTACATTTTTTTTAGATTTTATTTGTTTTTGATTTTTTTTATGTAATAAATGTTTAACTGTCAATGTAACGGAGTTTTTACTCAATTAACCTGTTCGCGAGTTAATATTATTTGTTTTTTTTAAGAATTTATTATTACACACTATAAAGGTAGGTTCCGATAGTGTATATATCGCCGGACGTGTTCTTTGGTTGGCAAGGTGCAGAAGCTCTAATTGAGATATAAACCTTCCGGGCGCTCTTTTGTTTATTTTGATTTTGACGTTTTATTCAAGTTTTCTAAACAGTCGTGGAGTTTTGAGTACAATCTACACCCATCTTTACTGAGCACCGGTAAATACTTTGTTTATGTTACTTTTATACAAGTTAACAATTTTTGCATGTAACAATTGTGTTAAAAATATATAAAAAAAATTCTAAAAAAACAACAAATGACGATAGAACAACAACTAAAAGAACCGTAAAACTGTTTTAAAAAAGAAAAAAAGAGCACAGGATCATATCTTTACAAGGAAGCAACTGATCGAAAAAACAGAAACCTTACCATATATGCAGCGTTTATAAATATCGAAAAAGCGTTTGATAGTATCTCACGAAGGGAAATATAGTTAAGTCTCAGAGAAAAATTAGTAAACAAAAAATTAAGAAAAGCCATAGCAAGCATACACAACAAAATTAGAAATTACATTAGAACAGAAAACATAAAATTGGACGTGTTTCTAATCAAAGAAAGGCTAAGGAAGAAATACCCAGTCTGATACTATTAAACACAATACTTGACAATATCTTGAAGAAAATAAAGACGCAAACAAAGAAATTACAAGTAAGGTATTGAAACATACAGATCATAGACATAGCTGAAAACTCGCTGATTATGTAATAATATATTCAAAAAAATTTAAAAAAAATGCAAACAAACCCAAATATCTGAAATACGACACTCAAAAAGAGAAACTTGAAAATAAACAAGCAAAGATAAAAGTGATGACAATAGAAAAAATGAGATAAGAGTAAAAATTGATATAGATGCGAAAAACATAGGTTAGGTAGAGAGTTTTAAATCTGTAGGAGTAAATATGCATAGAGATGGAAAAGAAGACTTGAAAATATCAGTATAATGAATAATACGATATATAACACAGTGTTCATGCCGATACTGACATATGCAGCAGAAAATTGGAGAAATAAGGCAAAAATTAAATGTAGAATCTATGCTGCAAAGTATAGAAAAGCAATAATTAAGGTGGTTTGGATATCTTGTACGTATGGAAGAGAAGAGACAGACAAAGAAAAAATAGTAGTAGGTTACTTTAGTTTAAATTATAATTACTACTAGATTATGTTAACGTTACAGCAAAGAATGTTGTTTCGTGTTATAGTTTGCTAACAGAAGTGGTGCTGCAGTTTCCCAATTCCCCAATTTCCCAAAACTAATCTAAGACAAATGACTGCCATGCAAATAAGAAAAATGATTGTTTCTATAGATTGAATAATAAATATAACTGTTGTGTTAAATCTAAACAATCACAGTTTAATCAAAGTAAGTAGATCTTTCTGAAATTATGTATAGACCATAATTTGTCATTTTAACCAATTTTTTTAAGTAACATTTTAACTTCTACTGTAAACAAGAAATGTAAAAACAGAAATAGTTCTTGCTCAACTACTGTCAACGCCTACGTGATTTTACAAAATCAAAAGATACTAAAAATAAGTTTCAAACTAAACAGGATTTAAATTAAATTCAAAAATTTTTTGTTTTGCACACTTCTTGTAACATTAATCTTGAGACACAATGTATTTATGTAAAATAGTTTTTTTTTAATAATAATAATGATAAATGTATTAGTTGATTCAAATTCTCCTTTTGTAACAAGCTTAGATAAAAAACTAAATGAGAACTTTATTTAATAATATTACACATAAAATCAAATCAATTTTAGAATTAAACAAAGTTCATGTAGTTTATTCTTTTTAGAGGTTAACAATTCTTGACAGTATTGTTTCTTACAAATATTTTTATTTACTGACTGTAATAGATCATAATTTTTGAATAATTCCATACTGTTTTTACTAAACAGTTACCTAAATTTATAGTAGTTCCTATAAAAATAACTTATTTGTTTTAAATATTATTATGTACAGCGATTAATGTATATTTTTATTTTTTGTGTTGATTAGATTTTTAGAAAAATCATTTTGTTTGGTTTGTACCCTGTCAGAAATTGTAAATAGTAGCAATTTCATTTTTATATTATGCAAAATTGATGTCATACATAGTTTGGAAAAACCTTGCATAATAATAGTCATGTGACAGACATATGTATAATTAAAGTATATTGATTAAGGATAAATAGCAATCGTATGTATACTCAAATTATTATTCAAACTTTGGCAAATCAGAGCTTAATTTATATTGCTAAAATGCATTGGTTTATGTTGTTTCTTTTGTTTCAGTTTAAATATGAGTATCAATACCATTATTATTTTTTTAACTTTCTGTCAATAACTTTAATTTTATCTTCATCAAAAGACACATTACCGCAAGAAGATATAGAGAAAGAGTTACTGTGACACTAAGTACTAACTACGAAACGTTATATTACAAATAACATTTTTACAATCAAAAGGCAAAAAATTTATATAATGAAGAAAACATATAGATATTGAAATAACATTAATTAATTTGTAAAATTGTTACAAAAATACTCTGCAATATACAAAAAAATAAATGGCCCATTTAAAAATGTTGATGTTACAAGACGCTTATTAGGCATCAGTAAGAGATACAACTAAATTAAATAAATAACCAATTCTATCCAAAAACGCAACCACTCTACAGCTGGTACAGTCTGCGACACTTCGTAAGCTGCATTGAAAATGCAACAAACTTTGCTCGTTTGTGTAATTAATTATTGTGTTTTGAATTTGTTATTGTGCAATTTTATAAATGTACTTTCTTAAAAACCGGCACTAGGCAGCATACTTTTGCAATAGAGTTTTAAAAATACATGGTTTAACCATAACATAATTGTTGTAGTTATATCAAAACTAAGAAAAATTCTAAACCAAAAAACTAGAAATCAAAAAAGATTAGAGAAACAATTGAAATTATTAAATTTCCCAACAATTTCAAAAGAGACAAACTATCTGACACCTGGTTGCTTGTTATTTTCTAATGCCAATTTTTCCACCAATTACAGTTAAGCTACGCCTAGAGATTCTATGGTGATTTTTCTTTAGACCTTCGAGCAAATGTCGTAGCTAACTAATCTTGCGTCAATTATCTACTTCTCTTGAACAATTAAAAACTCAGAATCTACGATTTGATCTTGGTCATTATTAAACACGTGATTTTGTGATCTCTGTTCATTTACTTAAAACGTTCTGGTTGTCTACGCTTTTCTCGTCTTTTAATTACACCTTAATATTTTATTGCATTTTTATTTGACTTAAGACGATTTTGTTGTATTTTGTTTGTTTATACATCAAAGTTTTATTGGATAAGACAAAGTTTGCACTACCGCTGTAGTGCAGAACGGTTTGGTAAAATTAAACAAAAACTGTGCAAGAATTTTTGTGATAGTACACGATCTAAAACGATAAATTATGCGTTTTTTAGAAAACTTTTTGAAAGACCATCAGAAATATTCAAACAAGGAATATACCTACGATTGCTTACCGAATTCGATTTAGATAACTTACCAATTGAATTAGTTTAATTAGACACACTTCGTTTTTTACTTGTCAATTTTTAGAATTTTGATAAAATTGAAAAAATATTTGTTTTTATTTTTTAATAGTGTTTCTGTGTTTGTACATTGTCATAAATATACAACAAGCTTTATAAATCTAATTTATGTTAATAATAATATCATTAAGATATAAAACTTTTACCATAAAACATATTAAAGATATTTTTAGGGTAATAGGTGTATTTATTTAGAACAATTTAAATGCAAGCTTTCGAACTTGGTCTAAGTTCTTCGTCAGGCAAAATTAAATTAATTTGAGAATTATAAAACTAAGGTAACTAAAAACAATAACTTGTAAGGAAACTAGATAATAGACGCAAGTTTATTTAGATACACCATTTGCTCGAAGGTCTGAAGGAAAACCACCATAAAAACTCCAGACGTAGCTTAAGTGTAATTGGTGGACAAATTAAGATTAAGAAATAACAGGTAACTAGGTGTCAGATAGTTCGTAACCACTGTCTCTATTAAAATTGTTAGGATGTTTAATAATTTCAATAGCTTTTCTAATCTTTCTGGATTTCCAGTTTTTTGTTTTAGAAATTGTTTTAGTTTTGTCAAAGTTTGTATCATGAAGAGTGTCAAGTGCATGTTCGGCAATGGCAGGCTTAGTAGGTTGTATTAAACGAAGAAGTCTTCTATGTTCTTTTAATCTCGTATCTATAGTTCTACCAGTTTCGCCAATATATACCTGGCCACAGGTGCATGGGACTTGGTACACTCCACAGGTATTGTAAGGTATCTTGTCTTTTATAGAATTCAACAAATTTTTAATTTTAGTAGTAGTGTTATAAACTACTTTTATCTTATGTTTACTTAGTATTCTTCCAATTTTGTCACTTATGTTGGAAACAAAAGGTTGAATAACAAAGTTTTGGTTAATAGTTGAATCATCTGTTAAAGTAGGTGTTGTCTTTGGTCTAAGAAACTTTTTAATTTGTTCTTTATTAAAACCATTTCTTCTTCTTAAGGTATTCTAACTCTTCTTGTAATTTATCTTAGTGACCAATTATCGTTGCACGATCATATAATGTGCGAATCGTCTCAAGTTTCTGAGCTGGGTGATGATGAGAATTTGTGTTTATGTATTGATATGTATGTGTTGGTTTTTGATAAACTAAATGTATTAAAGTACCATCTGTTTTTTTTTTATTTTTACATCAAGAAGTAAGGTACCATTTATTTCTTTTTCAGTATTAAATTTTATGTTTGGATGTTGACTGTTAAGGTATTGAAGAAACATTTGTAGTTCATCTACACTATGAGACCAAATCGCAAAAATATCATCTACATATCTAAGCCATAAGTTTTGTTTTTTAGATGCAAATTTTAAGGCTTTTTCTTCAAAATGTTCCATATAATAATTAGCAATAGATAGAAAAATTGGCGATCCCATTGCTACACCATCTATCTGTTTGTAGTATTCACCATTAAACAAAAAGAATGATGTTGTCAAACAATGTTCAAATAACTTGATGGTATTATTATGAAACTGTCGTAAAAGACGTAAAGTATCAAGTATTGGTACTTTAGTAAACAACGAGGAAATATCAAAACTAACCATTGAATCATTTGAAGATAATTTCTATTTACTAATTATTTCAATAAAATGTTTTGTGTTTTTTATAAATGAACTACTCAAGCCAATGTAAGGTTTCAGTATAGCATTTAAATACTTAGATAGTTCATAAGTCGATCCAATACAGCTAACAATTGGTCGAAGAGGTGCATTTGGCTTATGTATTTTAGGTAATTCATATAACCTTGGAACAAGAGGATCCTGTGGCGTTAGTTTCTTTATGGTTTTCGTTGATAAATTACTTTCTTTTAAAAACTTTGTTGTTAATAATTTGAAGTTGTTACTGGAATTTAGAAGAAGTTTTATGTAAGATGTGGCATCATTAAGTGTTATTCTACCTTTTTTGTTTCCAACATAAGTGACAAAATTGGAAGAATACTAAGTAAATATAACATAAAAGTAGCTTATAACACTACTACTAAAATTAAAAATTTGTTGAATCCTATAAAAGACAAGATACCTTTTAATACCTGTGGAGTGTACGAAGTCCATGCACCTATAGCAAGGTATATATTGGCGAAACTGGTAGAATAATAGATACGAGATTAAAAAAACAGAAGACATCTTCGTTTAATACAACCTACTAAGTCTGCCAATGCCGAACATGGACTTGACACTCTTCATGATATAAACTTTGACAAAACTAAAACAATTTCTAAAACAAGAACTGGAAATCAAGAAAGATTAGAGGAGCTATTAAAATTACTAATATCCTAACAATTTCAATAGAGACAGTGGTTACGAACTATCTGACACCTGGTTACCTGTTATTTCTTAATCTTAATTTGTCCACCAATTACACTTAAGCTACGTCTAGAGTTTTTATGGTGGTTTTTTAGGCCTTCGAGCAACTGCTGTAGCTAAATAAACTTGTGCTTATTATCTAGTTCCCTTACGAGTTATTGTTTTTAGTTGTAATTGTGAAATTAATTTAATTTTGCTTGACGAAGACCAAGTTCGAAAGCTTGCATTTAAATTGTTCTAAATAAATACACCTATTACCCTAAAAATATCTTTAATCATTGAGATGATTAATTTCTTTTGCTTTTTATTAATAACGGTATTTACTACATGTATTGCTTTTTTATTTAATATTTCATAAAAAAAATATTTTATATTAGATTTAAAAGTTATATGCTGTAAAGTCTGTGTATGAATAACTCTATAGTATATATTTAAAATTTTTGCCGACGTTATACTAGTAGTTTTAAGTTTTTTTGTGTACTTTCGTTTTACATTACAGAATTTAAATTTAAATTTTCTTATGTAAAAACAAAATTTTAGAGAACTAATATAAAATCTGCAACTAAAAAGATTGCTCGATATTGTGAAAATAAAAATCTTGGTCTTTTATATAAAAGAATAGATTGAAGCACTTTGCACTAAAATTAACCCTATTGAAAGTCTTAACGTGTAAAATAGGTATAAGTTATCCATATAATATGTTACTGTCGTCATCTATCAAAAAATATTGATTGCTTTACGTCGATTAACGTATCGTAGCTTACCTATTACTTTAAAAATATTTCAGAAAGCAACTACGTCGTTTATTTTTTAATAAGATAAATATCGCTTTTGTAACGATATAATAAAACGAATCTACGTAAAATGAAACTTGTTTGAATAATAAAAACGTTTTGAAAAAAGTTAGTTTTGCGTTGGTATTCAATCTGAACTCTTGTAAAACGCCTGTTGAAGCTCGCAATTATGAGTATTCATTCAAAAATACATTACACCCAATAGTCAAGAGTATTGTAAGAACTTTTCGTAAAATTTCTTGAGACGTTCGTATTCGTATACGTGCGCTGAATAAAACCGAAGACGCCCTAGGGACAAAATGTTAGAAAATTTTACTCTTTGACATGGCATGTTTGAGCGGTGTCATTACGCAGAGGGCGCAGCTTGAGAAAAGTTTGATTTGAAATCGAGATGATTCGAAATCCATCACTTAATGGTCGGCACCCGTTACCCGTCGTCTTGCTGTCAAAGCGCTGAATGAAAAATGATTCTAAGATTGGTTCGTGTGAAATACTTTTACAATTTACTTTAAAAAGTGTTTACCGAATTTTTCATACCAAACTGTAACTCAACCGTTAGTTTCTAAATTTTACCCTTGCGAATCTTGCCGATGTTTGTTTTTTAACATACACTTTTTTCTAGTAGTTCATTTACGCTTAACATTTACTAAGCTTAATTTAAAATTAGTGTTAAAGAAATAACGCATTTATTATTTGTTTTCAATAATTATGTTTTATATCAACATTTTAAAGTTTTAACACAAATAATCACAATGGGTGATCACATTAACACACGAAACCTCGCTGGCAATAATTATTTGTTCATTAATAAGCATAAATTTTAAGTACCTTACTTATAATACATGTTTTCGTTTGAGATTTTTAAACCATAGTTGTATATTTTAGTATTTGTAAGAAAGGTTTTATATAGGCAACCAACTGTGCAAATCTAATGTTACTGTAGGTATTTAAAGTTACAAAATGCAAAACTGAACGTTGAGCAACTTGTTAAACTCACAAATTTAATTATTAGTCATATAATTAGTTTATTAAAGTAACAATTTACTGTTATAACAATTAGAGCTTAGATTAGACGAATTAAAATCATTTTTTTAGTGATTTACTTGTATTATACTAGACAAAACAATTTTAGTTGTTCAGGTTCAACTAACTTTTATCATATGAATCCAAAAATAACACCACATACAAAATGTGGATACAAAAAAAAATAAATATGCAGTTCGCAAAAAAAGTATTTGTGTTGTGTCAAATATTAAAGTTTTTTCACTAAACGGCAATCATACATGCAAAAAAAAATGTAACATAAATCACTATAATTGTATAAATGTTTTGACAAATTATAGTAAAAATACGGACAGCACCAGTTTCTTTTAATTCAAATTCATATTGTAACGAATTTTATTATTAAAACTAATTTATTTAAACTACTAAAATATGTTTTACTTATACTATAAATGTGTACACTTTTAAATTAACCGAACTAATTAAATCTAATAATATTTAATAAAAACACTTACACTAATTTATATCGCACTACACGAAGATAAGATAAAGTCTGCGGATAGCTTCACACACTTGTTTACACTAAAATCACGTACAAGATTATTCTCCGTATATTTATGTACACACACGCGCTAACGACTTATTTATTTAGACTTGAATAATCTTCTTAACACTGCTGTATTCGCATTACTGCAATAACTGACCTACGATTTGTTACTTCGGTATTTATACACATTTGGAAATCCTTCTCGAGTGTTCCCTATCTTTCGGTATATCTTTTAGAAGATGGATAAAAACTTCGAGAAAGCTCTTGAATTTGCGAATAACTTCTCGAACGTTTCAATATAAAATTGGAATCATAAAATAACTACAAAATGTAATATTATCTAACAATAATCGTTGCTAAAATAATGATACAACATATGTAGATGATTAGAACAAATTAATTTAAAAATAGATTTAATATTGACGTGTTCTTTACTCCTCAAATTTGATCATACTAAATTGTAGTATAATTTCCAAATGTATACACAAATTGTAATAAAGATTTTTACACAAGTTTTGTATTGAAGTTTTTACTATTAATTGGTTTATAGTATCTACAAGATGTATATTTATTTTTCACTAAAATATGTTCTACATTTTTTAATCAATATTGCAGACTATAATACTAAAAGAACAACCGGTTTTTTTTAATGATTGTGGTACAATTATTTAGCAACAAAACTATGTGGTATTTTAAATTTAGCTATTTAGAAAAAAGCTCCAATTGTAAAAATTTTTTATAAAATTTAGATCACAAATAACAACAATTCGGACTCAACAACGTTGCAGCAATATTTCTTTTTTTTTTCGTGTACATATTAAATTAAACATGTTAGTATGTTTAGCAATTTATGGACTGTTTAATCTGTGAATAATCTGATAATTTGAATTACGCAGAAGTAAAATCAGTTTACAACGTTTTCCACCGTTATAGCAATTTACCTTTACTATGCTCTGACATCAAACTTTGCTAGTGCTCGTCTGTTATTCCGAAAACAGTCAGCCATTATTTGTATATCCCATCTACCTTTACACCGTACCTTGACGATCTTTAACTTTTAATGCAATTGCATTGAATCTATCATTAAGATGAAAAATACACTTTTATGTTCATGTTCTAACAAAGCATTTTATAGCTTTCTAAGAGTAGCCGTACAATTTTGTTGCAGTTCTGTTGTTCTGTGTTTCTAGGAAAATGTTTGGTAAAAACCTTTGAAAGACAAACTGAAAATGTCTATACGAGATACTTAAAAAAAATTTTTTTTGTTGACGAAGTTTTAACAAATTGGTTTATGAGATCCAGTTTATATGCAATGTACAAATACAAACAATGTATTTATGGTCAACAAATTACTACTGTAGAATGTTTTGATCACCAAGTGTGACGTCAGATTTTAACAACCAATTTTACTACAAGCAATGCTTATTACGGGCTTTGCTGTCTGACATACACAAAAAAGGATATTTGGAATATTCTCGTTGCTAGTAAAAAAGAAAACAAACTATTTTAAGGTAAGATACATATTTATGCATGTCATATTGCAACTAATCAATAGTTTTTTGTGTACATTTTCTAGGCAAACAAATTAAATCGTTTATTAGTACTGCACCAAATAATTTTTTATTGTAAAAGACAACATTTTAAGGTCTGTTTTGAGTTATCTACAAAGAGTAGCAATTCGGTTGCGTTATGAGTTGGAATTTCAACTCATCTATTAAACCATATGGCAATACACAAATCCACTCTGTCTCTTCAAAAGTATTACAGAAAAGCGTTTTCTTTTAATTAAATGTAAAATACTTTAGTTCCTTTTTTAAAGCAAGTTTTTTGTGCATTCTTGACGCTAAGCGTCCCTGAACCTATTTTAGTTAGTCAACTTGAATTTTAACTTAGCTGAATTAAACACTAATCATACAGTACCTATGCTTAACTAAGATACTTTATTTTGCACTGGTTAGATAAATATAAAACAGTACTCACATACTGCGTCTGTTGTACGTACTTTAAAAAGTACTAATAGAACGTGTTTATACATATAGTGGGATGTTGAAATTCTGAGATAACCTAAACAATTTGGACATTTTCTTCTAATTACATACAAAGAAATACATTTGTGTAAAAATTAGAAACATATATTATTCATATTTTATTTGTAGTTACACTGTGACAATTTCTATTTAAAACTGTTTTTTTTTTTTACTTTAAATTAGTACTAACACGTGTTTAAACTATGTAGTAAATTGACAAGTAGTAAAATTGATTAATACCAACGAACAAGGTTGTTACTTACAATTTTTCATTTTGCATAATTCATCTCTCTGAAGATGTCCACTGCGACGTTTGACAAAAACTCAGCTTGTGTGATAACGACAACGCTGAAGTTATCCAGAATGCAAAATTGTAATACGAATGCAACTCGTTGAAATCTAACTTCTACAAAGGGTGTTAATGATAACGATTAATAATCGAGACATTTTAACTTCATAAGACTGGCAGTGGACCAACAGATATTTTTCTTAGGTTTAGATGCTAAGTTTTAAAATTATATGCAAAATTCAGTTATATTAATTATAAATATTTGAACTGTTGATCTACATCTAGCACCAATTCTACCGTTAAAACACGTAACTATTACAGCTTTAGCTGCTCTACCAGGACTTACATTTACATTACAAAGAAGACAGTACAATATTTTTTTTGTTTTTTTAGAGGTGGATCGTCTAGCGCCCTTGCACTGCGGGCTCATTGCTTCTTTTTTGTGCACCTCCGTTTTATTACTCTCTCAGCAGTTCGGTTTTGTCAATAAACTCTAGATGCTTATTACAAGAGGCCTTCTTCAACTCATCATCAATTAGTTTTGGTTTACCAAGAATCTTTGTGCGTCGAGTTTGATACACAGCAGATATTGCAGAGTTTCGTCGTTTTCTAAGCATTCTATTTTATGCTTGTGTTTGTTAAGGCCACAGCGTTTAGTTATTAGTCCTGTGAGTTTTTGTAACTTTTGACAACTTATGCTTATGCATTTTAAGTATTTGATTGTAGTTCTGTAAGGAACAGTTTTGTGTGTTTTTTTATAGTTTTTTATGTTCCGATGCTGGTTTGCTGCGAATTATTTCTTTTCCAGTTTTGCAAGCGATTTTAAAAACGGGTTCAAGTCCGATATATGTCCCAGTTGTGGTTTTTTACCTAGCGCATCCGCCATTAAGTTTTCCTTAACACTGGGACACTGTACTTGTTGGCGAGTTGCCAATAGTTCCAGACTGTTGATGCATGTCATAATCAGTTTAGATTTTATTACTGGCGATCTTAGTGCCAGTAGCGCTGCTTGACTGTCAGACATGATCGACATCGGACCATTAGCGTATATTTTTAAATCGATAATGTTTTTGATACACCAGTTAATAGCAGCAACTTCAACCAGAAAAGCCGACGCATGTTTACTCAAAGTCAGCAAAAATTGCTTCTCATAGTGCCTAGCTTCATATATTCTTAAACTGGTACCGTTGCAAAGTTTGGTCGCATCTGTGTAACAGATAGTTCTTTTAACCACGCTGAGTAATTTATTGTTCACTCGTCTCGTGACGGTATTATCCCTTTAAATTTCTTTAAAGTGTAATAATCTTTTGTAAAATTGGATCTCGTAGTTAAGATTGTTTCTTCACGCAGCACGTTGTATATGCTCGGTGTGTTTTTTCAGGGGCTTGTTTTGCTTCCATCATTACAACAAGGTGTAATGGTGAAAGTAAAAGTAGTGCTTCTATCGCTGCTGTGGGCGTGGTTCTCATTGCTCCTGTTATTAGTAGACATGCCATTCTCTGTACTGCCTAGCTTGGAAATTGAGCTTTTTAAGTTGGTTCTTTCATCTCATACAAATGCACCGTATGTAATGATGAGTCTTGTCACTACAGTATAGAACTATTTGGTCATTGTGGGTTTGAATTCCCATGTCTGTTCGACTATCCCTAAGGTTGTAATAAAAACCCTAATAGCCTTCTTTCTAACTTTTTCTAGATAAGCGTTTAAAGTTAGTCTGGTATCAAGAATGATTCCCAGATATTTGACTTTTTTGTCATCAAAAGCGCGACTTTGTACAAACACATTTTGACGGTGTTTAGGACACTTTGCATTATGTTCCAAATAGTGGCTCCAAACTTCCCATTTTTTATAATGGTAAGATCGTCGGCGTATCTTAAAGCGTATACATCTTTCTCTTTTAGCTCTTATAGTAAACCGTACATAAGGAAGCACCACAGTAGAAATTACATCAGCCGCCTTGTGGACCCCCGCTAGCTACTTTGGCTCCTGCAGTGCTGCAGAGTAGCTGCTATCGTCAGATTCCTGAGCATTGAGTTGACCCAGTTTTGCAGTAGGTGTGTGGCGCTTTTTTCTCAATTGCCTTTGCAATTGAGGTAACAGTAGCATCAAATGCTCTTTTAATATCTAGAAAAACACCGAATGCAATATCATTGTATTGGATTGCAGTTTTGCATCTGCTTATTAGTTGATGAATTGCTAGCTCGCAAGATTTTTCTAATTGCTATGCATACTGGTTTCGGTGTAAAAGCAAAGCTTTTAGTATGTATTTGTCGACTACTTTTTTAAGTAGTTTTAAAATGAAGGAAGGCAAGTTGATCAGTCTGCAAGATTTTGTCTGAGCGTATGTAGATCTCCTTGGTTTTGGTATAAATACCACTTTCACAATCCGCCAGCTGCTTGGTATATGCAAAAGTGCTAAGATGTCTCTGAGAAATTTCCATACTGCGTTTCGCAGAGCAGCAAATTTTAGGTTGTTAAGATTGACTATTTTTTTCGCTAATTTCCAGTTGTTTTTGAGTGCCTGTTTGTTTAGTACTTCAAGGTCTTAGTGTTTAGGGACTTTAGTTAACGATGAACCCGGAAAGTGTTTTTGCTATAGTTCTTGCAGAATACTTAAAACTTTCTGCTTCCGGTTAGTATAAAACCGATGTTTCAAGTACGGTACTTGCTTAGAACTTTTTGGAAGCGAGAGCTTGTAGTTTTATTTTCTACGTTCTTACAGTACTTTCTCCCTAAGTATTTCTTTGCTTTTTTAATTGTTGTATGTTGTAAGACTGGTTCTGTATTCATTCTAGTTAACTAGTTTTCTTGTGCGTGCTTTTGCTTTAGCAAGCTTCTTGTTCCACCAAGTAACCTTGTTAGAGGTTTGTTTGACAGTTTTTGAGCAGCTTGCTTAAAATGCAAATGAATTAACAATACTGTCCGTCATTAGTTCTAGCTCGTGCGTTGACCTTGTACTTAAAGGACAGTCCCTGATTTAGCCGGCTAAAGTTTCGTTGAACAACTTCCAGACAGTTTTCCTCGAGTTTTTGTACTCCTTTACGAGTTTCTTATCTGATTCAATATTGAATCAAATGTATCTAAGATAAGATAAAGAAGGTTGCTCTGACACATGCAACATTTTTATTTGGTTTTGGACTATCGAGCGTAAGGTCAATAACTTCACTGCGCGACACAGTTATAAACGTAGGCGCATCTCCGTTATTTATTATGTTTCTAAATTAGGTTTTAGAATAAATTCTAAAAATTTTTTGCCTCTTGGATTTGTGTTCGTGCTCTCCCACAAGGTATAATGTGCATTGAGATTGCATCCAAGAATCAGGAGTTTGTTAGTGTTACTGTTAATCAGCCATTGGATTTTCTCCGACGGCGGTGGTCTTGTCTGATCGTAGAGAAAGTACCCGGATCCGATAATGGACTCCTTTCTGATACTTTCCTCTACTACAGATATTTTAGCTGCCACTAGGTCTCTGGAACATAAATCCCACATTGGCATTAAGTTTAGTGCATTCTTTACAACGATGCATGTGCGAGAAAAATATTACTAGAACACCGGTGCAGTCAAAAACACTAAAACAAGACTACGTTAACTGTATCAGTGTAAAATTTTGTAGAAAATAATTCTGCGTCAGCAAATTATTTAGAATACATTAGTAATAGCAATTTAAAAGTGTTAGTAAAACTAAACCAACAAAAAATAATGATGTGGCAAATGAAATTAAGACTCAAACATCCAGACACATAATTTTAGTTTCTATACAATTCTGAATAATTATTATGCCGCACAGTGCTTTTGTAATTGTACAAGTTACGTGAATGTTTAACTTAAACAATTAAGTAAAATGTTGCCAAATTAAGTGATTTCTTATTTGACGTACCAGTGCAGCAATTTTTTCATCTTCAACTACAACATTTTAAGGAAATTCATCATCAAACACACATCAACAATATTTTATTTGTAAAATATTGTGTAAAATTGCATGTGCATAGACGATTTTTGCAGCAGTAGGAGGAGTATAGTGAAGCACACGGTCTTTTAATAAACACCTAAAGTATCACTAGTGACCTGTTTTGTGTGCTTTTGTATAACAACCTTTTGGGTATAATTGATATTCTGTCTGTCACAAATAATTTGACGATTTAAAGAATGCCTATGATTTTAATTGATATAAATTTGATTAGGATGTATTTTATGCACTGCTGTAGATGATGCAATTAATATGTGGGTTCCATCATTATATCATAATATGCCAGGAAAAATTTATATTTGAAAAAAAACTGCGGTAACGTCTACCATATTTTTGGAAAATCTTATATAATTTGCTGTTGCCAGTAATAGCGAAGGCTTTCACGGCCGGAATCTATACTTAGACAAGAATGTCTTCCAGGTTTGGACCGTGTCATTGTTGTTGTAACCGAAGTTGCCAACGTTTCGCTCACTTTTGTAAGGGGCTTCATTGGGCCATGAGATAAATCGCAAAACTTAAACAAGCAACCGAAATCTAACTAAGAACTTCTCAAAAGTTAGGTTATCCACTTGTGAAACAAGCCATAATCTAAACTCTGAAAAGGTAAGAAAGAAAACGATAACTTGAAAAAGCAAACAAAAATCTAACAAAGAACTACTACCAAGTTAGGTAAGCGACTTGTGAACCAAGCCAGATTCTAAACTCCGTAAAAGTGACTTAGGAAGAAATAGTCTCCGTATATAAAGGAAAAAGATCGTCGCAGATGGTTAAGCGCGACTCTGATTGGGTTACGGTTGATAAAGAGAGTGTTTTCGATAAATGACTAATGATCGGGAACCAAAAAGGGGATAACTCAAAACTATGATCGCGATTGAAGTTATTGGGGTGTTTGATAATTTCTATGTTTTCTCGGAATTTCCCTTTGAAAAAGAATGGAGATTTGGCAATCAACGAAACATTATCAAAATCTATCTTGTGACCTGTAGTAAAATAATGTTCGGCAACCGCAGACTTGGAAATATACCTTTTCCTTATACAACGATCATGTTCTGAAATGCGAGTAATGACGGAACGACCGGTTTCACCAATGTAGACTAAACCACATTAACACGGAGTTTGGTACACACCTTGAGATGAAAGTGTAGGAAATTTGTCTTTGGGAGAAGAAAGAATCTGAGAAATTTTGCCTGTCGAGTTGAATATCGGTTTAATACCATTCTTACGAAGAAATTTCCCTATTTGATCTGTAACCTTGTGAATGTAGGGTAAAAAGGCCAATTTTGGGTTGGATTCGGGAGTAGAAATGTCCTTAAGTAATCGAATACGTGGATGTAGACGACCATTAATAACTCTATGAATATCTTGCTTTACATAACCATTGTTCACTAAGGTTCTAGTAAGATGACGGAGTTCCGAGTCTAGATTCTCAGGTTGGCAAATAGAAAAGGCACAATGAACCAAAGATTCAATAACAGAACGTTTCTGTGCAGGATGATGATGAGACGAAACATGAAGGTATCTGCCGGTATAGGTGGGTTTGCGATAAACAGAATGGCCCAGAAGTCCGTCGGGCTTACGAGTCACAAAAACGTCAAGAAATGGAAGAGAACCATTTCGATTTCCATAGTAAATTTGATATCTAAGTGTTGATTGTTAAAATGATCAAGAAACTTAGACAATTCAAGAAAACCAAACAATAAACGTGTCGTCAACATACCTAAACCACACTTTAGGTTTTAATATTGATGATTCCAAAGCAACCGTTTTAAAGGATTCTATAAAAATGTTAGCTACAACAGGTGATAGAGGAGAACCCATAGCAGCACCAGAAACCTGTTCGTAAAACTTGTTATCAAATTGGAAGAAGTAGAGAATAGACACTTATCAATAAGAGGAACCAAACTCAAGTCTTTGCCATGTTGAGACAGAATCTGTTTGATGATAATAAGCGAATCCTTAATAGGGACTTTAGTAAAAAGTGAAGTAACATCAAAACTCACGAGAAGATCTTGGGGTTCAAGTTTTATAGTTTCTAGACGTTGAAAAAACAGTTATCTGTGCACAACAGTTAAGGATGTGAGAAGAGGTTTTACCTGTAAACTCGCAAAGAATGTTGGACAAGAACTTGGCTAGCTTGTAGGTAGGAGATTGGATAGTACTGACGATAGGTCGAAAAGGAATACCTTGTTTGTGAATTTTGGGAAGTCCGTATAGACGAGGTGGTTTAGAATCTGATGGGGTAAGTCAACGTTTAGTTTCAGGAGGTAGATTGGAAGATTTGATGATTTAGCTGACCTCACGTTCAATCCTCGAAGTGGGGTTGTGAGTTAGAAGAGCGTAAGTTTCCTCAGACAAAATAGAATTGATTTTCGTAACATAATCAATTTGGTTCAAAACTACAGTAGCGTTGCCTTTGTCGGCTGGCAGAACAATAATATCAGGGTTCTTACGAAGACTTGCCTGTTTTAACATAATGTTGATAATTTCATGAAGACTACTGCGTATTTACAACTGCTGGGATTTTTGTAATTGTTCTGCCTAGATCCATATGTGCTAATAGTTCCAAATACAGATCTCTTTTAGGTTTTCTACTTAATCTATACATTCTTCTAAAACATTCATCAGGAAAAAAGAAATGATCGCTTATGTCTCTGAATTATCTGTTAAAATGCCGACTTCTTTCTCTGGAAATAAACGTTTTGTTTTCAATAAAATATTAGAACAGTAGAAGATATTTATCATTGAGTACGATTAAAAAATTATACACAGCTCGACTGCCAACAAAGAGAATGTTTTGTAACAACTCACGTCATAACGACTTGACCTTTTGGTAACAAACAAAAATTACATAATAGGTTTTTCTGCAGAAATCGTTCCAAAAACGTTCTCACTGGTTTAGATATAGATTTGTTGATGTGGCATTTTATTTGTTCTATTATTATTCTTATGACCATTATTTCGTAGAGAAAGCTAGAACACTGCCATTCAAAAAAAATTCTGACTTAATATCTTTCATTAAATTTTTTTACATGACTAACTATTTGTGTTAGTATGTCTTAATAACTTCAAAAACACGGTTGTGGTTTTTCAATTTTATTTGATTAACTGTATATTTATTTCTCATTAAATAAATTCACTTAACATTACGTAAAAGCTAGCGTCAATTAAAAAACGTTGTGCATATTGGTAACATTGAAAATTACTCAAACTGTTATTCAAAACTTTTTTTTTAATTTAAACGTATCGTGTCAGATACAAATAAACGTAAATTTTTCTGTTAAAAAAACAGAAAAAGTAGAAATAAATGTATCTAACTGTATAAAACACTTTTGACTAGATTGGGAATTCATTATACTCCATGCACCTCCTTAAGGTGGTTAGTGTAAAACCTACCAAATTTCGTTTAAAAATGATTTTAGAAAACACAAATTTAACGTAAAGAAACTCAAACAGTTTTAGTTGAAATAGAATAAACTTTATATTTATTATACCTAAATTGTTTGATTTTCAGTCAGTAGACCTTCATATGCTTTTTTTAAACCATAACTATTTGTGTAGTAATAAAACTCGTTTATTAATTTACCAAAAATCCTAAAAACATCAACATAACATTTTTTTAAGATACAACGTACAACTAAATAGTTTAAAAATTAGCTAAAGCTATTAAAGTTAGAGCAATGAGTGTTAGTTCTTATAGTTATATTCGAATACAACATTCTACCTTTGAAGTGGTTGCTGGGATAGGTAAGTACACAAACAATTTTAAAATTGTATTTTATATAATAGTTGTTATGTATAAGTATTATAAACTTTAACGTGACTAAGTATTGTATTTTGTATTCATTTTTCAGTTGTGTTTAGGCAAGCAACCGTACCAACATGTATCTCATTTACGCACATACTATTAATAAAAAAGAGAATAAAAAAGTAATCAACAAAGATTCAATCTATTTAAAGCTATCAAAAATTACATTATAGAACTAATATTATCTTTGAACTTTTAACAACTATTTACATTTAGATTAAAGCTATGTAATATATGTAATAGCAAAATAGAATTTAAATTAAAACAACACAAAACAAATAGAATGTTCATGTAATAGAATAGAACAGAATGACCAGTATGCTTTTTCAATGATAAGTTAATCAAGCATATATAAGATGCGTTTAAAAGATATGTTGCTGCATCATGTAGTACAATTCAATTTGTTTTCCTAGAGAAACGGGATACGTTTATACAAAAAAATTGATTTGATAAATCATTCATTCTACGATGATTTTAAGCAAAGCATGCATAAATTTGAATAACGTAAAAACTACTTTTAAAAACCTACTACACCTTTAGGTAAGTAATTTCTTGAAAATATTTTATGGAAAATATCAAAATATTTTCGGGTGTTACTGTAATTGCTTGTTATTTTTAAACTATTATTTTTATAAACTACCGGAAGTGATGTTATGGATTATCAAAATAATTTATTAATGTACGTGCATTAATTAGAATTAGTTAAAAATTTATAATTTTGTAGTTATTAATGCTTTTCTATTTATCCAGACAAACAATTATTCTTTTTGTAAGCGATCATTTTACAAAAATACAAAAAATTGAATGCATTAAAACAATAAATTAAAAATAAAATACAAAGCACTTTAAATATTTGCGTAAATTGATTTGTTTCTTAATTTTTCGTTCGACTATCATAGCAAAGTTGTTTACATGTAATTTTCTTTAATAAAAAGCATTTTGAAATATTAATGTGTTTTGGTGAAGTAATTAAGGTTTTTTATGGAACGGCTACAATTTTAAGTGAATTAACGTTTCATTACTTCAACATTATTTATAATTAATGAACGCTTAGATAAATATGACTGATTCTTCGTGTTTTCATTCAGCCCTCAATACAATTACATATTTGATGTATTAAAGTAATAAATTATGATTGTAAAAAAGGCATTGCAAGGAGTTTTAAAAAAAATGAATACAGTAATGCGTTGTACAGAAGCTTATCAAATATTAACAATGCTACGGGTTTTCCGACTGGTTCAACAAAAACAAATACAAAAACCTATTATTCTGAATGTTTACACTTGTAATTTTTTATATAACAGAATCCGAAATCGTAGCCTTTATTTTTCAACATTATTTGGTTTAAAACGAGCAGATGACGTGGGATTATTTTACCTGAGTAAAATATTGTAGACAACACGTGTTCGATTTGTGAAAAAAAATACACCTGGTTTATCCCATTTGTTAAAATGTTAGTAAGTGTTTAAACACCCTTATGGAAACGGCTCTTGTACTTGTTGATTTAACTTGATAAGGTATATGAAATAGCTGACCTTATTGTGTTTGTTCAATAATATAGAAAATTACTCATTAGTCATTGGCATACATGGTTAATGTGTTTACAAAAGCCGAAGGGTAAATTAAAGTAACTTCGAATAATATTAGAAAAGGGTACACGTTGGTACCTGTTAAACTTCTAATAATTATTTTAGCTTTTACACGGTAAATGTAGTTGAAAGTACAATAGCTGTTGATGAATTCTTAACAATTGTTATTTTTAGGTGGATATATTTTGGTTATTACTTTACATTTTATAGGTTGTTTTAATTCTAACGTTTTCTAAACTTTTTTTAATTGAAATGTTATTTAAATAATAAGTAATGTTTAAATAAAACAGTAATCTGATTTTTTTTAAAGTTGACAAAAATTCGAATGTATGCATTTTTATTATCAGTTCTACATCTGTTTTGAATAATGCAGATGCATTAAAAATAGTTTTTGATTTGTATTCCAATTTATGTAAAAATGAAAAGTGATTTGTATGTAGGTTTTGGACAATTATGTAGTAAAATTACATTTTATCTGATATAAATTATCTTTTAAGTTACAAAGTTTTTAAGGTTACACTTAATTACAACATCACGCAACAAATTTTAAAAAGTAAATTTGCGACTGTTATCGGCTAATACATTTTTAAACTCTGAAGAGTTCCTTTCAAGATCACGGATACCATTAACGCAAATTCTATTTCTATTATGTTATACTTAGATTAAGATTGCAAATAGCACTTTAGCATTTAATATATTTGATATATATTTTAAGTGTTTGTTACCAGGAATTTTTGGCAATATCAAAATTTTGTTAACAAAAAGTGGGTTTTTTTAATTTGGTGAACTTGCTAACAACACTTTCAACTATTTTTTAACGAGAGTCTTTTAGATCCTAATTTGGATATACAAATAAACTTAAACTCAATAAAAACAAGTCTACTCGTATACTTTTTATGTTATTTAGAACATTTTAAGCTTCTTCTACACTTTGAACTTCTTCTGAATTAAATTTATTGATAATGTACAAAGTCTAATATGAATCAGCTTTGATCCGAGTATCCAATCGTGTCACAACTGGAGACGAAGGCAAGCTAAAATCAGTACCAGCAATTTTCCTCAACTTGGTTACAAGAGATGGTGTTTTTAGAAACAATCTCTTTACTGAAGATATCAGTAAATTAACGTTTGAACATTTCAAAGGTATTAATTCATTTACTCTTTGCTAAGTATGTGCTGCACAAGTAATATAAATCGTTTTTAAATATAAAACTTGTACACATTCCATTGCTTTGCAAATATATGGTGCAACGTCGATGTAAACCACCAACACTTTTTTGTAGCGAATTTTTTGACGGCCACAAGAGACTGAGGGTATTGTTAAAAAACGTAGCAATAGTCAAATGATTCACTTTTTTTAATACATTCATTATTAGTAAATACGATTTGTTTCTGATAGAACCGGTCCCGTGCGAATTTAACTTTATCGCGTTTAAACGCCATTATGTATTCTGTTCTTTTAGAAGTAGTAATCATTAATGTTCCCTTGCTGTAACTTGTAAATTAAAGTTAGAGGTGATGCACAGGCATTTAAAACTAACAAATCAAGTACAGTAAAGTTTGGTAACATCGAAGATTTACAACCACTGGAAATTGAACGCGGTCAATGCAAATCTAAAATAACTACTTTTTTTTCAAATCAATTGAAAAATCAAATGTAGACACTTTAATTATAAAATCATTACAATCATGTTTAGATAGTGTTGAAACTGTGTTCAATCGATTTTAAAGTTTCAAAAAAGAAATTGTTACAACCTTCTAGTAATTTACAAACCCTGCACGGCCAACTCGCTGTAAGATTGAAACAATACCTATCGCAGAAGGGGAGGTTCAAGTGATTTTATTTTAATGGGCGCCAGATCTCTTTTTGCAGATATAGCTCCTGCTAGATCAGCACAAGAGGCCCAAAGCTTGCATAAAATTTTTAAGGTTCGTAAAGCTGGAGGAATTGAAGAAAGAAACCAATCCATTAACAACAATTGTACTTTAAATAATGTTAGAAAGATAACTTAGATTAAAATTTGAATCAATAACACGTAGAGATAATTTGATAGCATCACAGTAAGTAAATTTAGTTTGAGTACAAATATACGTACGTACTTAAACACCAGAAGTATCAGCAACTTACAATACACTTAAATCATAGGTGTAATAATCAGGACATACAAAAATCTTTGTAAGTAAATTATATTAATAATAATAATAATAATTGACAGTTGACGTAATCAGCATGCGATAGCAATTTAACTTAAACTAATTGACTAATAGTAATAAGAAACAAATCATTTTACACGTTTTGACACGATTAGTAAATATCATTTATGAACAGTGCTGTAGCGAGAGCGAATAGTTAAAATCAAAAATTGATTTACCAAGATTCAGGTGTACTTTTAGAAAACGTTTTCCTACTGTCTTCCTGTAATCAAACTGGTGACTCACAAACTCTACAACAGGTAAAAAGAAACATTTATAAAAGGTAAGAAAACTGAAACGTATCGTATGCTGTTACAGATGCCCTTTCGTCCAAGGTGATATTAGTTATCAATTTCCTCTAAATGGAAATATTAATGGCATCTGGTAGTGCATATGCACTTTCGTACAAGGTGGTATTATTTAAACTTCAAATGTCTCCAAATAGAATAATAAATTGTATCTGCCCTTGTATCGCAGAGTTTGTAGGTCCAATGCTTCCTTTTAGAACTTTTCCATCGTAGATTTTAAACTTGTACAAACAAGGAAACCCAAATTTGGGAGGTAGCACATGGCGCTAATGAAAAGACATGGAAATTACCTTTAATCCAAAAAAACGAATAGAAGACACTTGGGTTGAATAAATTAATCAAATGTAGATATTTTTATTATACATTGTGTCACAACACGTGGATGTTTTAAGAAATTATTTTTTAATTCACGCAAGCATAGGTTATATAGTGAACAATGTCAAAGTAAAAATGACGACCTGTCGTTTACTCGGCCGGAAGGGACCAACGATGCTCGATAAATGGCGTCAAGAAATAGAAAAGCAATTTTAATTCAAGCAATATACAGGGTAATGCATTTTTAAATTTATGCACGTAACAAAGTAGATTTACTGAACAATGCTGAGAACTCACAAAAATGTGCTAATTTTGAAAATAGTTATTTTGATGTAATTAGTCAACCCAAAAATATTTTGGATAACTATAAAACTGAACAATCTGAAGTCCAGATAACATTTTTTTTAACTTGCGCTAAAACTAAAGTTTTAATTTTTTGAAATATTTTCAAATTTTCACATACCAAGACTTCATTTTAAAATTTAATTTGATTTCAGTAAAAACGTTAAAGATTTATAATTGGAAAAATAACAGAAATTGCTAATTATTCCTTTAGGTTTGTTTATATTTACTGAAAAGTAATATTAATAAATCTGAGCTCGTAAAAACGGAGCTACGTACATGTTAATCCACATGTAGGAAACTATGAAGTTGTTAATTAGATAGTAAATATTACAACCGCAAATTCCAAAAAATGTATTTGAATTATACGCGGCATAATATTTCTAACTGTACTACGCAAGTGCAAAAATTTGTTTATATAATTGCAGAAACCATCTTAGAGACCAGTAGACTAATGTTTAGATTTCTCAAAGAGGAGTTTGTAGAGTTTCGACAACAGTCTGCATTACCTAAGGCTAATTAATTTTTAATCAAATAAATTTAAAAATGACTACGAAACAATAAATAACAATCTTCAAACCAACTGTCAATCATGAAAATAATTACGTATTTTTTCATGACAGCAAAACAATCCACTGTCGTCTCATATTCTGCATATTTAATTGATTGAATATTTACCCGGTTTTTGTAGAAGTAACTAATCAGCAAGGGTAAATTAAAGTTTTTAGAAGCCAGGTAAATAGATATTCATTTTCATTGAAAAACATTTCTCCCATAAAACATCTTGCACCAAAAATGTAAAGATTATGCAACAATAATATATAATATACTTTTTTGTAAATGATAACAAACCTAAAAGAATAATTAGCAATTTCTATTGTTTTTTTCCAATTATAAATTTTTAACGTTTTTAACGAAATTAAATTGAATTTTGAAATCAACTGTTGGTATGTGAAAATTTTTATATATTCAAAAAACTGAAACTTTAGTTTTAGCGAAAACTAAAAAAAAATATCTTCTGGCCTTGAGATTGTTGGATAAGCTAAAACTCACATACGATGAAAAAATATCATTGAAATCTTGCTCAATTTGAAAAAAATAGCAATTTTTGAATTTAAACAATTTTCAGAAAATTAACAAAAGCGTAAAATAAAAGACAACTACCTACAAAACAAAAATTAATAAAATAAAGTGTAGACAAACTAATAATAAATAAAAAAGAATGTTGTTATTACCTAGCTTATTAATCAAAAATTTTATTAAACAGTAAAAAACAAAATATAAAAAAATCAAGATATATATAATAGTGGATTAATTTGAGTTAAGATGTACAAGAAAAACAATACTATCAGCCAACTAAATACTAGGAAAAAATAGGTAAAATGTGTTTATAAAACAAACAAATATTGATGTTTTATTGTAACCTTTGTCAGGTAAATAAAATTTCAACAGTGTCAGCCTAAAAAAATCAAAACAGAGCATTGCCTAGAAATGAAAAAAAAATATGATTTTGTGGATAGTCGACTTACTTTTAGCTAGCTTCCGTTGTAGATAGTGGTGAGTCGGATTGTAGATATCCCTAAGCTACCTTCACTTGCGTGTAGAAAAAGAAATATGGTCTGAGATAGAGAAAATAAATTCCCAGAACTTGCAATTCCAATTGCACGTGAAGAAATAAAACAATTCACAATTATGACAGATTCCAAAATTCGTTTATTGTTGACTAGTATGCTGACAATTAATAGTAGAGAAGAAAAAGAGAAAAAAAGTATTATCTGAAAAGCTTCGACTAAAATTGTAATCGTCGGTACACTTCTAACATAATTATCACATACAATTGACATGAGTGGGTGGCTACGCCACTGCTACTAAATATTTTTGTTACACAATGTAATTCAAACATACTTTACTAGAATATTCTGCCGTAAAGTAACCCTCGGTGTTAAAATCTTTTTTAAGTTGCGCTGATAAACAAATACAATAACAAATTTAAAAACAAACACATAATCGCATGCATAAACATTATTACATTAAACTGAAGAAGAATTAGTTGATGGACTGCTAAAAGGTAATGAGATCCTTGTTAGGAAAACAACTCCGTTTAAGTTAAACGCTTAGAAAAAACAAAGAAAAGCCAAAGATACACATAAGTATAATATTATATCTAAAAAATGTAGGGGTCATATCATGACAAAACTACATAAATTAAGCAATTGTTCATATGAGAGAATTGAGCATAATCACGGTAATATATTAAGTTTTTATTTTACAAGACAATTTAGAGAACGGTTTTTGTATCACCATCTGTGGATAAATTTTTTAAATAAAAAAACTTATAAAATAAACAAAAAAACAAATGTACAATAAATCGTGATCTGTCCTTGATAAGAATCACACAAATGAATTGATAGTAGCTAATCAAAGCTTTAATTCACTTTTAATTAATCTGTTTTTGCTTTTTAGTATTAATTTTTAATATATGTATATTGACATAAAACATAAGATAAAAAAAGCGGAATACAAAACATAAAAAGTAATGTCTACCTACTTGCACGTATCGCCGTTGGGTCACTTACGCCTCAGAAAAATATCAACAAAAGCAATAGTTTAATTTGCGTTCAATATTGTAGTGGATTAGTTATTACGAGTAATTATAAGGCTAACATCCAAAAGTTATTATAAAAACACAAAATTTACTAGTTTGCTTGGTAGATTCTAGAGGTTTGCAGCCCCCAGATGCTATGCCAATTTAATAATGTTAATAAAAATGCATATGAATAAATAATAAGAAAAAATATAAATCTCGAGTTTCGCCTTTCCTGATGTTAAAATTTCTGCAATTTTTATTGTAATCAAGTCTTGTAGCAAATTGTTCAAAACTTGCAACATAATAATAATAGTAATAAATTAACATTGTTTTACGATTACGTCGGTTTTTCAGACATAAAACTAATAATGCCTTTTAAGAATAGAACCAGTGTACCAACTCTTGAAACTAAATCAAAATATTTTTGAACTCGTAAAAGTTTTGAAGAAGAAAGCGGAATATATGGGATATGTTTACAATAGGCAATACTTACACATGAGAAGCAGAAAAAAGATGTACTTATAATTAGACGAAAAACACTTGTAAACTCCAAAAATACAAGTGATTTGAAAAAATGCTAGCGCATTTTATCCTATATACGAAAACTTGATTAACTTTGTACTTGACTATGTATAAATATTATTTAAAATTTTTATGGAAACACTAACTTAAAATTAAAAAAAAACAAATAAAAACAAATAATCAAGGCAAAAATAAACTTTGCTCTTTCGCAACTTTTAATCACGACAGTATAACAGAAAATTCTTCTTTAGCTGCCAATCCCAAACCTGGACACATAACCATAAGGGACACTCAGTCACAGCATAAATAACAAACAGCAGAGAAACTCTCAATCGCGGGAAGGATTGGCGCATATTCTCGCGCATACGCCATTTTAGTCTAGCAGCTTTGTTCCCGCAAAATCAGACAATTTAATTACCTAACCTGTAATTTGGTCTTTGTGTTTGTGTTTACGATTTAAAAGATATTAATAGGAATTTTAAACATATTAATAAAAATAAATTGATTATATGGCGTCACAATTAATAAGTTTGTAAATTATATATTTTTATGTATGTGTGAGTTTATACTTTTTTATTAAAATTTCTTTTCCCAATATATATTCTTTATATATTCTACTACCTTGTTATCATTGTACTATAAAACCAACATTTTTTTTTTGTTATGAGAATTATAATAAGATATTTCGTAATAAATCATTCGCTTCAATTAAATATTTTGGACAATGATTTAATGACAACTCAATTTAATCTTACAAAAAAATTATGTTCAAATTTAAGCGTTAGTTACGTCATCACACAACGGCACACAACTTTGCAGACTAACTTAAGCTCAATTTGTATCAAGAAAGAATGCTAATTTCAGTTTTTAAACAATTTCGATTGTTTTGCGTTCTCAATTAGTTATAATAAAATTTTAAGTTATCCATTCTGATGTTAAAATTGTGATTTAACAAAATATTTTGAAGTGCTGTATGGTAATATGTAATATAACCAAAAAAATTAGATGCTACAAAAAAATAAAGTCCGCTCTGTACACATTACCTCCCTGTTGCTATACCGGAATGGCGTCTTCAAGGTCAACAAATTTAAGTCTCCCACTTCAAAGGTACCGCCCGAGAGTTGCACTGCTGTTTGTTACTTATGCTGTGACTCAGTAGTTTACCGCACAAAAAAATTATGGCGGTCGTAAATTTATTGTTTATGACGTCATTACTCAATTTATGTTTATTTAAAATTCGTATTGTTAGCTGCACGGTGTAATGAGTTAAAAACATAAATAATACCAATAATACAGACTAGACTAATTACCACAGCATTCTTTTCCGATAAGAAAATTGTAGTTTAAGCATTTGTTAAATCGTCAGAATTTTTTAAAATGCCTAACAAACAATAATTAAGATGATAAAATCATTTAAATTACTTTGCAAATGTGTTCAGCTTAAACAGATAACTAAACTATATTTCAATTATATATCTAAGTTAGTTAAAATAATAGATTTGTTTAAAAAAATGCATTTTACTAAAAGAAATTAAATCTGGTGCTACAACACTATTTTCAAAGTGGCCGAAGGTCACTCATTTTCCGGACTGCAATATCAAAAGTGCCGACAGAAGTGTCCCTTATGGTTGTTGTTATGTGTCTTGGATAAAGCGTAAAAGTTATCATTTAAATTAACTATTATTTTAAATAAAATGAGTCATTCCATACAATAATGTGACTTATCTATTTCCCAAACAATAACGTTAGATTAAAGTAGCTACTCGCCCATCTTCCTTTACAATAATGTTGTATGATTCTTTTTGTTCATATCTGCGCAATTTACTTAAACTTGTTACTTAAACTTAATCAAGAATAATATAATAAAGGATCTGAGAACAGTAAATAAAGACAATAGACCTGATTACAAGTAGGTGCAAACTTAAAAAAAGAAATTTAAATTAGAGGGAGGAGCGAGTTGATTAGAGAATCGAAGATTTAATCTAAAGTGAATCACTTTTGATATATTTGCAATTAAAGTTTTCAGACCGGTCCTGAGTATCTAAACATATAAAAATTGTTTGTTGATGTTGTAAAATCCGTGAAACGTATTGATGTATTGTGCTAATTGTTTTCTTTGATTTTCCATGATCTACAAAATAAATTGTTAGTAAAACAATTGAAAAACATAGTAATGTGTATTTCTTAGTATTATTACTGACCTAGCTTCACAAAATGTACTTTGCGTACCTGATCACGTTTATTTATTTATTAGCAAATGCAGTTAGACAGAATACGCAATTATTTACGCCAGTAACGAACAGTTTTCGGCGACGTTTATACATTTGTGTTTTATCCAATGGAGGAGGTATTATCTAGTGTACTTGAAAAGAATGTGCAAAATAAGTTCATTTAACGACAGTAATTTAACTAAGCGTTATCCGATAACATTATTTTGTATTTATTTTAAATTTGGTGTCAGCAAATTGTTGAAATGAAATTTGCACTTCTTACAACAGTTTATTTATATTAGTGGTGTCAACAACCTCAGGAGACTATAGGTCCGTAATTTACGATTTATTTTCCAAAACATTTTGATTTTTTAAAATGTTTTATAGGAACTTTTATTTTGACAATTTTTGCTTGTATTTATGCTCTATTTTCACCAGCTAATATAACAACCGGTTAATCAGACACACCTTATATAAATTAGATATTGGGTCGACAAGGAACGCTCTTTTTTCAATTCTGTTTCTTTTTGCTTTTTTTCTGACATATATTTTTACTCTGCTGTGGACTTTATACCCCTATCGTTAGTTTTTATTATTGTCTTGGTTTTGTTCGGTTTTTTTGTTTTTTCTTTTGTAATTGTTAACTATTTTCTATTATCTAAACCTTTGTTTATTAGTTCTTAGCTTCTTGTACTTAATTTAAATGTTATTGTCTTAAAAGTGCTTTTTTGTGTATTTGTTCTCTATTTTACATTAAATTTATTTATTTGCTTTCTACGGCTACAAACTTTTGATAACTGTTATGCTTATCTTTAGTTGATCTCTTTTTTCTTTTGTTTTTATTACTGTTTTTGTATTTTTTTAATGCTTAAAAAGATTTTTTCGTTTGACATTTATTTATACTTTGTTGTAATATGTTATTTATTATTTTCTATGTGCGTTTTTGTTATTTTATTTTATGTAATTTTTAATTCGTCTTAAAGTTGTATACCTTATGATATTTATTATTTATTGACTTTAATACTAATATTCAAAAATCTAATTTATTGATTTTTTGTTAATTTTAAAACGTGTAATATGTTAATTAAAAAAAATAATTGAATGAACTATTGGTTTAATTAAATTTTATACACCAAGCCAAGTGTGCAACTAAAGTAATTGTAAATGTAAACAAAGCTGTTAAACAAAAGTTTCTTAATTAATCGTTTAAATAATAAATTAAAATTTAAAACAGAATAGTAATTGTTAATCTTTTTGTTTAAATAAAATTTGAAAAAAAAAGGAAAAATGTAAATAAGGGAAGGCATTGGTACGATGTCAGAAAAAATTAATTTTTTGCGGTTCAACATCTGTTGCGACATTCTTAAATTGATTTATTAATAAGTTAAATATTGAAGAAAAGTTTAATTTTCTCAATGCTCACTAAAAAATTAATACATTTTTCAAGATGGATCGAATAAAGTTTTGTCTTTATCTATAATTATCTGAATATGTCTCGAGTATTTGATCATTTAAAACAAAGTTTTAATTACGTTTAAATCAATCTATCAATTGGAATTGACGTTAAGACAAAAGTTTGTTTTCGGTTAAATAATGAATTACAATTCGAACAATTTACGTTGAGGTTAGAATACAGACAATTTTTTTGTGTTTTAAATGAAAGCTTAATCGCTTATTAATTAGGAATGTGCAAACGCTAGTCGTTTAGAAAGCTGCATATAATAAAAGGAACGTTAAAAGTTTTAAAAAGTTTTAAAATGGTCAAAGTTAGAAAAAGATTTTCTAAATTATGATGGCATAGATCTTATGAAATAAAGCACGTGACACATATAGGGAGCTTGACGTTCATCGTCTTGTGACGATGTCTCTGCAGGGTGTTAGAACGCAATCCAGCTAACGTACCCTGTCGGGCGTCAGTCGCCACACAGATAAGGTTTATCTGTAACCCCTCTACTACGACCTAGCACATATCAACCGATCGAAACCACAACGTAAACTACCACCGCCTTCAACTACTGCATGCGCTATCTGCAATATGAACTGATTTTGCATACAAATTGGACCAATTCTTGTTGCGGCTTTTGCTCTAAGAATGCTTACATCAACAGTTAGCTGTTGAATTTCAAGATTGAGTACTTGTTGGTTTAAGTTTAGTTATTTATGTGCATAAGCTCTTTCTCAATTTTTGAGAACGAGCATCCAAAATTGATTTTTATAGAAGGTAATTTTGCTGCAGTTTCTTTCATAGTACTTTTCTAAATAATCTCCATTTTCTATAAATTTTTCTATTTTCAGAACTTGTAAAATATTGACATTTCGCTTTTGGCTGACGCAAAACTATCGAAGCCGTTATTATACTAAATTATGTAATTTAAAAATGCTGTATAAAAATTACTGCCATTATTAAGTTAATGGTAAACATTACATTTAACTCCCACTTTATCTAGAGCAGACGTTTTCAAGTAAACAGATTAAAGTTTTTCTTAATAACCTAATTTATTAATAATTCGGTATTATTATTTGTAAGGTAAATTAAATTAGTTAATTATGCTGTATAATAAAGTGGATTATTACAAATTGTTAAGTATAACTTGTACATTTAGCAAAACAATAAAACTGGGTTATTTAAGTTAAGTCATTTACAATTAAATTAGTAACCCTAGTGATAGCAAAAAATGGATTTAGAAAGATGGAGCAATATTGTTTGCAAGCATTAAGTATTTAAAAATTTCTAGACAACAATCAAAAACTTAGTTATTACATTACAAGAATTGTAAAAATTAAAATTAAATTAATATGTAAAAAAGTTGTTCAAAATTAGAATTCTTTTATATACTGGTTAAATCTGGTTTTCTTAACCAAAATAATACAAAAGTACAACAATAATATAATTCAAAAATAAAATTTTTGTAATTTTTAAATCAGCTATAAGTTATTATAAATTTATTTAGTTAGTTATCAGTTATTAATAAAATGAGAAAAAACTTAAGCGCTGTAATATTTCATGTAAAACAATTTTTTAAATTAATTTTACGCAAAGCACTTGTGTAATACAATGTTTTTAACAAACAGTAAGGTAAGTTATGTTAACATTTTGCAAACAAATTTGTTTTGCTTACCAGTCTCTTAAAAACTAATTTTATTCCGAGCCGTATAATAAAATACACCAAAAAATCAATATAATGTAGACGGTTTTATAAGTCTTCTGTAATATTTTAAACTGAATATAAGATAGTATGTAATTTCATAAAAAAACGACGAATGGTCAAACTGGTTTTAATTAGGTAGTAACTATATAGTTAATATTTGAATTCTGAGTATTTAACAAAAACATTTTGTACTAATGATACGTATCAGACATAGAATTTGTTAATTTTTTTTCTTTGATAATAAAAAATTTTATATTAAAAAATTGTGCATTTTTTAAATTATTTATGTTTTTTATATTTGTAATTAGTTAATAATTGTATAGCAAATGTAAATGTTTATTAACGCAAAAACGATTAAAAATTGTTTAAACTAAATATAGTTACAAGGTATTGTCAGCACTTAAATATTTGGTAAACCAAATAAACAATCATTACTGAATGTAAACAATTTTGCCGTAAGCTTTACATATAGCAGTCGTAGCCATTGTCACTAGTTTTGTAGATGCCATAAACAATGACACACTTGGCGATATTTTAGTATTTTAAAACGTTTGACGAAAACCGTCAAAATTAACGATAACTGCATCTCTATGTCTTTGCTCAACATCGGGTTAGTAAAATTCAAAAAAACTAGTTTTGCAGATAATGAAACTTATAGCTCCCAGTCGCAATGATGTTTGATTTATAGAATTTGTTATTGCAGAGCAGCTTACCTCATCAGTTTGACAAAAAAAAGAAGCTACTATTGGCAACTCTTTCTGTAGCGTCGTCCAAATTTAACCACCCCGCTGTTTGCAAAGAAACTAAGGACACCTTTTTCCGTTTAGTAAAAAGATTATTATACAATCAAGTAATAAAAAAAAAATTATTGCTAACATTCTAAATGAAACTTAAAATATTGTATTCGTTTTTGATAGTCATATATCGCATTCCGTCTATATTACGCATTACCTGCAACTATTAGATAGAGCAATTAAAAAAAAACATTTATAGCCTGCAATTATAAAGTGAAATTTGTAACAAAAAATTAACAGGTTCAATTTTGACAGTTTACTAGCAGAAGTTTGAGCAACAGTAAGAATTCTTGCCAGAGTTTATACCCGTTTATATTTTTTTTAATTTATTACGGAAGAAGTGCAAAATGTGATCGCAAACATTTGTGATAATTGATAATCTCAATCAAAAGTAGAGATTTTAAACTTAATTGTACTTCTTGACAAGTTACCGTTGCTCAGTTGCAGCACAATCATTATCAAAAACCCGAATGCCTTAACGCCATTAAAAAAATTGTTATATCTGGGATATAAACTCAAGGAGTAGCGTTAAATAATTTTCTTTTTCTTTAACCCTTTGAGAACGAAGTTTTTTTTAATGAAAAATTTTTTGTTGTCCGTATACAGTTTTTCAAAAAGTTCAAACTTAAGAAAAAGCAAAAATTTCATGTGGTTCCATATAGGGACCACTATAAAACTAGCGATACTATTTTAATTATCTACAGAAAAGTGAACCAAAAGTGATAAATATTGAAATTTGAAGAAACAATATGATGCTTCATTCAAACAAAGTCCAGCACTGCAACTGGAGCAATGTCATCTGGTGCGATCAGGCTGTCATCGAGTGTTGCAAAGTGCACATCTTACTTTTGTGCCATGAATTGGCAAATGCGCACACTTATCGAAGCGTATTTTAGAAGGAACTATAACTTTGAACTTATTATACACCTTGTCTATACTCTTTTTACCGTTCTTTGTCGCACCTGGATCAGAACCAATCAACCCCGTGGAGACGGTTAATCAAAAATCTTTAGACTTTTAATTTCACTAGACTTTTAAATATTGGGAAAGCATATAATATTGTTAGGTATAAAAATGCCAGAACAACGCCACCACTTTTTTGATTTTCTGTTTAGCATGTACAAAGAAACGAACATGTCAGACAAATTCACGTACTCTATACGAGTGTTATAATATTTTACCAGTTTCAAACATGAAACATTTACGGACGATCCATCTTTTTGCTTTTTCTTAACCGATTGAATGTCCGCTGGACTGTGAAAGTTGCTCAAAAATAGAACCGGTTTTTTATGCATTTATCAGAGATATAGTAAACTTTCTTTGTTTATTGCCCAGTTGCAAATTCCTCTTGCTACTTTTGTGTTATTACCTACTATATGCTTTGGTTCATAATTGCGTTCCCTTCTTATTGTATTACAAGCAGAAATGTGATCTTTCGCCAAATTGTTTAGCAGTAAAACTGAAGTAAGGAAATGATCAAAATACACTCTGTGTTGTTTTCCTACCAGTGATCTAAACCTCTTCCCTCCTTTAAGTATTGCGGTATAGATCTGGAACTGGACACGTATCCAGACTGGCCTACTCTAATCCATATTTTATGTTTTCTCCTGTCTGGCTTCAGATGTATTAACGAAAGCCTATTATGCCCTTAAACTTTACCATTGACTCATTAATTCTTTGATTTTTGCTAGGCTTGTAATATCTACCGAAAGTTTTTGTGAGTATCTCAAGCATATGCCTAATTTTATATAGCTGTCAAATATAGCTTTACCTTCTTTAGGTTTAACTGAATTGTCATTTAGGTCCATATTAGACAGCAACCCACCAAAACGATTACGGGACATCAAAGACGAGGTAAAATGATTTCTAATCTGTACTTTTGAAACCAATAGTCACATTAACTAAGTTTTTTGCGAGTTCCATTATCAAATTTACACTCTGAAAACATTTCATTTCATTAACGATTTTTAAATTTCTCAGTTTTGTTATATTATACTCTCTTATGATTATTGTAATAAAACAGCAACTTGGTTTTATGTATGTTTATTGTCAGTCGCCATTACATGCTGTCCTTTAGCGTGCGCTGTTGCCACTGTTACCTTTTATACCTGCTATATATATAACAAGTTTAATTGTAAATAATTGCACAAATGTATCAGTAGTGGTTTCTTCATCATCACCAATGCTAGCCAGAATCTTCTTTATATCTGACAGGTCTTTACGCAAAACTTTTATTGTTGGTCCACACAAACGATTTTTCAGCAAAACGTGAAAGCGAAACATCAGCATCACTATCAAAGTCCGAAGTGATAATGATTATTAGTCGTGTCATTTCTAATTTCTACAACGCTGTCGTCATCAAGGTCTTCTATATCATCATCAGACGGAGCCCCTAACGCAATTGAATCAGTATCAGAAAGGATCAAATGAAGAAGAGCAAATGCATCATCTGAAGTTACTTTGTTGAAATTTATTTGGTTGTCTGTCTGAAAAGTTGATTTCTTATAAAAATAGCCGCTGCAGCTTTATGGTTGCATACAGAACCAAATACTTTTATATGACAGATTTCTCTTATATTTTTTAAATAAACTTGACATTACGAAATAGACATACCAACACATATGATACAGTGAAAAACTTAGCATACAATTGTAATATATACAAACTATAACCATTTCATAACACACTTTTTGAGGTTACGGTAACATCAATGTTTCTCGCGTCTGAACAAGAACACCGGGTATCGCTAGTTTGCTTGCTTTCCGAGAGAATGTAAAGAGGGTCTGTTATACTTAGTTTCTATGCGTGGTTCTAGCCAAAAGGTTTTACTAATTCAGAACTAAAAAACTATAAGTAAAAGATGTGAACTAAGTTAAAAGAAAGTTTTAAGAGTAGATCAAAAACCTGAAATCAAAACAATTAAAATAAAACATTAATAAAAATAGAAGGGTTTTTAGGTTTTAAACCGTGATCTATTTTAACAAATTTCACAAACTTTGCAAAATTTACTAAATGTTGTTGTATTTCCAGAAAATTGAAACTGAAGACAGAAACTGACGCCAACAGATTTTGAAAAGCCTTTGTATGGCGTTTTCCCGGATCATCAATTCATGACCGGCACCGATAACTAACAATTAAACTGGTGAAGTTATAAAGTTTTGTCACTTCAACAAATTATTAGTGTAACGTTATCTACGTTGCTGAGACCTTATAATTATCAAAAATAGATAATTGCAAGATAAGAAATAAGCCAAACAACACTCCAAAGTTTTGACATTTAGAAAAGTACAATCAGAAAGAAAGAATTCTTTAAGTTTTTACTGTCAGTTAAACGTAATAGGCAAGAATTAAAATTCATACTTTAAGATACAAGATTAAATATATATAAAACCAGAACTTTAACCGCGTGCAGTTATGTCTGCTTTTCAGCTTTCTTAATACGTTATTTGGGATGGATTACTACCCGATTGTCTTTTTTTTATTATATTAATTTTTTGCTAGTCTTTGCTTCTTTTGCGATTTTAGACCATTTAGTTCTGTTATGGTATTGTACTTTCCAGTTTTTTTTATGATTACTACGTCATCGGCGTAAGCACTAATTTGTGTATTTTTGATGTTTATTATTTACCTTTTATTTTTGTTCTTTTGATTGCATTGTCTAACATGATATTGAATATTAACGGTGATAAGGTATCCCTTTGCTTTACTCTTTCCTTTATTTTAAAGTTTTTTATTGTTATATTTCTCATATTCACTACTGCTTTCGGTATGTTTGCTTGTATTAGGTCAAATTCATTAGCTTTATACAATATTTGTTGTAATATATATATATTGCATCCGTTGTTGATCTCTCTGGTCTGAAGTCTTGTTGATAATCTCATATTTTAGCATCTGCATATTCTTATAAATTTATTTTAAATTAATTTTGAGAGTATCTTGTAGGTTACATTTGACAGCTGTATCCCTGGTAATTCTCACACTGTTCGATATCTCCTTTTTATTTGACTTATTAATTCTTGTATTGTTTTATGTAGTTTTTCACTTTCGTTTTTGGTAAACTCTGCAATTACCTTATCACTTCTGGCTGCTTTGTTATTTTTTTAATTTTCTATTGCTCTTTTCACCTCTTCTAGAGTTGGTTTGTGTATTTTTAAGTCTACTGTTGTATTTGTTGGTGTATTTTTATTTGTCTGTGTTTTGCCATTGAATAGATTTTCAAAATAGTTTTTCCATATTTGTTGTATTTCAGTTTGTGTATATTTTGTGACACCATTTTCATCTTTGAAACTTCTTGGTTTTATTTTATAATTTCTCCTTTCTTGCCTTATGCTTTGATAAAACGTACTTGTATTTCTGTTTCTATATTCCTCTTGTATTTTTTAAACTTATTTTCCTTGCATTCCCTTTTTTTTTCTTTTTCTTTTTTGCTTCTTTATATAATTGTTTATCTTCTTCTGTTTTTGTTTGCAGCCATTTTATCCATTTTTTGTTTTGCATGCTTCTTCACATTCTTGATCGTACCATTCTTTATTCTTATTCACTTTTTCCGCCTATCCATTCTTTCGCTGTCACTAAAATACTTGTCTTTATATTGTACCATTCCTCTTCTATTCTATTTTTGCTTTTTTTATGCTCATCATCTCTTTTTTGTTGGAGTTTTTGTGTTATTCTTTTTTGTAGTTCTTGTTGTATTTTGACATCTTTAATTATTTCTGTGTTCCATCTGCTCTTTATCTTGTTTTTAACGTTGTCTTGTGCTATACTTTTATTTTCTTTTATGGTTGCGATTACTAGAATATGATCTGTGTCTGCAGTAGCTCCTCTGTACGATCTAACATCTTGTATGTTTTTTAATCTGATTTTTGTTATTAAGACATGATCAATTTGCCTTTTTGTTACTTGATTTACCTGATTCCATGTGATTTTATTTTTAGTTGGGTGGGGAAATTTAGTACTTGCTAAATATAAATTCATTGCAGCTGCTAGATTACAGATTCTGTTTCCCATATCCTTAGTTTTTTCGTGTATTGTGTTTTTCCCCGCTACAGTTTTTATGTTCTTCTTTTCCTACTTGCGCGTTTAGATCTCCTAATATTATTAGAGTATTATATTTTGGGATTTTCTCGCATTCTCTTATAAGTTTTTTTTATAAAATTCTGCTTGCTTTTCATTTGTATCTACTTCTGTTGGGGCATATACACATATGAGAGTGGTATTACTTATTTGCCCTCTTATTCTAAGCTTTGACATTCTGTCATTTATTGCTTCAAATTTTATAATATTTTTCATTTGTTTTTGGGTTATTATAAATCCTGTTTCATTTTTACCTTATTTTTTTCCTCCGCTTCAAAATATTGTAAAGTTATTTTTGTTTATCTCACCTTCTTCTGCCCATTTCAATTTTTGTATTGCTATGATATCTGTTTTATATTTTTCTAAAGTTTGTACAATATCTCTCATTTTTTTCTGGCTGTATCATCGATCTTATATTCCATGTTCGAATTTTTATTTTGCTTTGCTTTTTCTTTGTTTTATTTTTTACTTCTAGTTTGCTTTTGTTTTACCTTTTTTCTGTTGTTTTAATTATTTGTGTAGTGCAAGCTCCTTTTTCATTACCCTTTTTCATTGCTTAATAAATTAAATAGAAAAATATACATGTATATATGTTTTCTATGAATATAAATAGATTTGTAGTATTTTTTTTATGTATAGTTATATGTATAAACGTGTAGATAAATAAATAATCCGATATATATGTACAAATAAAATATGTAAAAAACATCGTAGTTTATTTTTGTAGAATCATCATCACAGTTCTATACACTAAATTTATATCACAGTTTTTTTTAATTAATTATAGTTATACGTATCATAGATTTTTTTATCTACAGTTGTTTGTATGTTTTATCTCTTTATCTCTTTGCTTTGTTTTCTGGTTTCTTTTATATAATTTCTCCAGGTAGCGCAATACCCTCTACCGGCGCTGTGTCCTTCCTACTCGCATAGTGGGCAGTATTCCACTTTTTGACATTCCTTATATGCATGCTCTTCTTTTCCATACTTGTAGCATTATTTTGTCTTGTCATGACCTTTGTATTCTTTGGCGTTGTGTCTATACTCTTAGCATTTGCAGCATCTGTTGGTTTTTTGCTGCTCTTCTAGGCTACACTGTGACATTGCTACGCTTGTGTTCTTCTTTTGAATTAATTTATTAGCTGCGTCTTGTGGAACTCAGACTGTGATCGTCTTTGTATAGTTTCTATTGGGTCTAAACTCCCCTATTTTTAAGTTTTCTATACTACCAAATTGTTTAATTGTTTCTTCTATATCTTTTGTTATCGTTATTAGGTCCATTCCCCTAATAATCAAATTCTTTGTCTTCACTATCTAACAAGATTAAATACGTAACCATAATTTCATAAAAATGATTTTGCTTTTTTGACGCAGCGTACACCTAGACAAATTGTTAACGTTTTTATCAACATAATCAATGTTTTAATCATAAGACTTGCATTAAAATATATAGTCTTGTTAGAATTTTTTGGTTATTCATTAACAATTTTCAAAAATACAAAAATATGGGACTATTTGAAAAAAAAATTTATTAAAATTATATTTAATTTTTAGTAGAAAATTATATGATTTTCTACATCAACGTCGATGCATAACAGTGCAATTAGCAAAGATAAATTTAAATTAAGGTTATCAATACTAATAAGTGTAGATAATAAGTACAATAAAAATGTGCACCTTTTGGCTAAAAAATGTATAGTTCAAAAACAAGAAATAGAGCCGATTCAACAAATAATTTTAAAAAAATTGATAAGGGCTAATAATTTGACAATACGTTTAAACCAAAAATTTATTTTTTTTTTTAATTTAAAAAAGTCAAAATTAGCACTAATAAGGTAATATTTTCATTATTTAGAATATGCTCTCATGTTTATAGGAGTAGTGTTTGTAATATTTAACTTAGACACAAAAACAATTATTTGTTAAATGCATTTTTAGTTTGAAAAATGAAACAAATAAAAAGGTTTTCAATAGTTCTGACCCCGTTTAGACCAAAAACAGTTTAGTCGGGCAAAGGTTAAAACTCAAATTTTTCTTATTCATTTATTTTATTTTTATGTGTTGTTTTAACAGTAAATTACGTTGATTTAAATTAAAACGACTATTTAATGACAACAAAAATTATTTTTATCTGAAATTGAATAATTACACGATATTTTCATATAATTTTATACTATTTCAATTATTCTCTTTGAAATAATTTATGAAGCAAAATAAATCTAATTTTGTTAAAAATATTGCAATAAATATTGTTACAATCTAGTTTATTTACATTTATTTTGTATAATTGCAATAAACGTAATTTTTTTAATACGCAATTTTTATTACAATTCATTAGTACGCTTAAACAAAAAAAAATGTACATATAATTAGTTTTAAATGTAAATGTTTGTGTTCATTTGTTGCGTTAGAATTTCCAGATGTTTTCGTAATTTATGTAATAGACGTTTAATTACAGGTAAATAAAAAAACCTGCGTAGAAATTATTTCGGGTAGAAAATTGGTACTTATTTTCGTTGCCACTTAATTCGTTCATAAATTTGTTAGGTAAACAAAAAAACGTATACCATTTTTTTCTATCACGGACTTACAAATTATTGACCCTACGAATAGAACACGAGGGCAATTTAATTAAAAATGATAATAAGAGCTAATAGAATATTCAAAGTGTATGTGGATAGAGTTATAAATTTGCTTTCATTATTCGTATGTAGATTTAACAGAGCGCTTTCATGTAAATAGCAAGACAATGACAACACAATCTCACGGAATGAATATAAGAGATTGCAGCGTTTGGTCACCCTATAATATAAGTTGCATAAATTACCTTCTAGAGGATATATTCGGTAGAAACGGAAGCTGCAACCCGACACGGGGAAGTGGATTTCCTTGTGTGGTGACGGCGGGCCAGCTGCGGGCGCTATCAGGTGGTCGACGGCCAGGTAGCGCACGTGGCCCCCCTTCAAGGTCTATGTTTGAGTACGGGTAATGATCTCTCGGCACGCGTTCTAATGGTAGGCCACGTGTTGGATCGCAGGGTGAGGCCCAGTTTCTACCCCTTCAGTCGCATCGTAGTGTTCTGCAGGCTGCAATCGATGCGCGGCCCGAAGGGTGCGCATGTAACGGTGGGGCTAGGGGATTTAGCAGCCCCAAAGCTTTCATCCCCACTACACTACGACGGAATATAAAAGCGTCGCAAGGGTAAGGGTGGTCTTTAAAGCCACGAGGGGTCCGTTTAGTTTAGTTTGTTGATTTCGCTCTTTCGGTGCCTGTCTTCTCCTATCCTGTCTTCTTACTGCTCGTCTTTCTTGTTCTTCAAGTGCACGTGCGGTTTTAGTGGGATGCGGGCTTATTAGTGAAGAGTGTAAAAATTCGGATGATTATTATTCCGGATACGGTGGAGTTTGACTGCTGGAGACCGCCAAGGTGTCGCCGCCGTGGTCGTGTGTCGCGATAGCACCATGCCACGCTGCCTTATGGCTAAGAAGTGGAAGGCCTATCCGTGGCCAGAGAGGCCGGATCCGCCGGAAGAAGAGGAAGAGGAAATCGACGTAGTCGGTGATTCTTCGGCCGGTTCCTGTTGGGGACCATCGAGTCCGACTGCAGGGGCGACTGCACCGAGCCCGCCACCCACTTCACCGCACGGTACAACATTACTTTATAACGGTGAGTCGACAACTTCAAAATGAATCAAATTGCAAATTTTTAATTAAAATAAAATTACAACTCAAAGACGCAAATTAAAATACATTTATCGTTAATCACACAACTCTTAAACTAACACTAATAGTTTTTTACTTTATACAAGTGTTGTGGTGACATAAAGTTACTTAAGACTTTCTAACGTGTGCCGTTTCTTGCAACAGATGGTGAAACGTATTCAGTTTAATTAAAAGGGATCCGTACGTTGTTCATCTTGCAGCTGTTACACTTTCTACTACTATGCATATTATCTATTTTATACCTTGATTTTCGAACTTTTGGTTTTAATACAAACACAATAAATTCCATTTACGGCGGCAGAAATTTGTTTCAGTCACATTTGTGAATAATAGGCACTAGACACAATAAAAGGGGGATGAATTGTTTTGAAGCAGTTGCTGCTTAGGGCAAAGCAAAGTAGTTATTCTTAGGAGGTCGGAAGTGACTTATTGCGGAAGTGTTGTTTCATGAGTATTATGGGGAATGGAAATTGCGAGTGCTCTTATTACACCCAAAATATACAGAATTACGTTCACATTTATTTTGTGTAATTAAAAATAAAATTTACTTTTATAATTTTAAAACTAAATTCTCGCCATTAACGTGCAATTATTCTGCATTCGCAACGATTTTCTTTTGATGAAAGTAATTTTGCATTTACATTTTTAATGAATAGAAAAAACACAATTTGAACAAATAAAAAATGCTGAGTCAGAAACATTTATGCGATAATTATCTAAATCAGTTTTTCTTTAGTAAATTCTAATTACATACGCACCCACGCTATTTTTACTTTAATTCTATTCTAACAAAATCGTGTTCATATATTACACGATTACTTTTTTTTTTCAAAAGATAAAAGATTGATAGTGGCATTTCTAAGCTAAGAATAGTCGAATCTAATACATCTTTAAATATTGCATTTGACCTTTTTCAAAGCTTTCGATTGAATCGAGCATGTTAGTTTTTTCAAATCCTAAACTTTTTTTGTTTACTAATATAATGGAATTATTTAAGTTTCAAAATGACGCAAAGAACAATAACAAGATTTTTTTTTAAATCGATAAAGTTTATTATCGTTAAACATAAAAATAAATAGGTAGGTTACTTCATTCAACGTTACTTTCAATAAATCTCATCAAGTTTTCACAGTCAGTTCCCGATCGATTACCTTAAAGAATATAAAAGTCTGCAAAATGAATGGAATTTATGATTTTAAAATAATTCTCGGGGTTTTATAGAGTAATTGTAATATGGTGTAACTTTAGTTATTATTGATTGCGTTTAAATTGAAGATTTTATCGCATAATTTTTCTTTAGGCTATCTTCAGGAACTTTCTCCTACCAACTATACTACAACGTTTATACAACGCAATGATCATCAAGTCAATGTACAGTCTCATCATCAACCATCATACGCAACTTTAAGAACTGTAACCGAAAGTCAAGATTTACGTGCCGAATATAATATATCGCCACCGATTCCACCACGCGGTCGAAAATCGTTATCAATGTGTTTTACAAGTACAGGAGCAGCTCTTTCGCTTCCACCTAAGAAGAAAGACATCTACCGACCTTATTCGTTAGACGACAGGCCTCCACTACCACCACGAGTACCCGCCGAAGAAGACTTACACGCCGCCCATGCGATACTCGATTTAAGTGCATCTACGACGGTGTTTTTACCGCCACCTCCACAACCAATACAAATCGTAGAACATAATTCGTTGACTGACAGGAGGGACGTTTCGGTTTCGAGCGAATTATCAATATCACCTCCATCGCCCAAAACTTCAGAATTGGGATCATTTCAAGGTAGTAAAACGGTGGCTTATACTTATGAAGCGTTTTTCGTAAGCGACGGACGTTCGAAAAAGCGAATGAGTATCGACGATTCCGTGAGTATTACTCCAAAAACTAACGGTCATACGGACAAACAAAAATATACTTGTTGCGAATGTGGCAAGCAATACGCCACGTCGAGTAATTTATCTCGGCATAAACAAACTCATCGCAGCCTGGATTCGCAAGCAGCCAAGAAATGCATAACATGTGGCAAAGCATACGTAAGCATGCCCGCTTTAGCTATGCACGTGCTCACACATAAGTTGCAACATAAATGTGGCGTGTGCGGTAAACAATTTTCCAGACCGTGGTTACTACAAGGACATCTACGTTCTCATACCGGAGAGAAACCTTACGGATGTGCTCATTGCGGTAAAGCATTTGCAGATCGTTCGAATTTAAGAGCTCACATGCAGACGCATTCGGCCGATAAAAATTTCGAATGTTCGCGTTGCCATAAATCGTTTGCTTTAAAATCGTACCTAAATAAGCATTTGGAATCGGCGTGTTTAAAAGATGACGCAGGTAGCGAACACGAAGACGGTGGTTCTAGGGTATTAGAAGGCCCTCTTCCGATAAGAGTGCACGCGGGTTAACCGAGCGCTTCTATTTTCTTCTAGTTATTCCTTGTAGTTAGCAGCAGTAGCACGTCCCGGCAGCGTTCCAAACCTTGTCACGCCGCCTAGATTAGCTATGATTTATTCTGCGAGAACTGGAACCCCTTGTAAATATCCTTCCTAGTAAGATAACACATCGCAACACGTCCATTAAGTTTAGGCCATAGTTATAAGAAGCGCTACCTTTAGAACACCACACGAGGATATATGTATATATGTACGCAGCCAAAGTAAGATTTTATCGGCACTTTCTTCTAGTCTATTTTTAAGTTTAAACGCGACATTCCAAATGTTCATTACGAACAAAAGCAAAGTTTCATAAACAACGAAGTTATGCAAATAATTCTCTAGTGTTATTTATACATATAACTTAGATTAAGGCTGACGAAACGCAAAGATGAGGTACGCATTTAATCTAGTCACATTTTTCTAGTCCCGGTCACGCAGACGTCCTAGTCTCATTTTTATAGTCAATTATTATATATTTTTGTTTTTGATATTTTTAATAGGTTAGATGTATGCTTAGAAAACACTATAAAACATTTTAAAATTGTATAGTGTAATTAAAAAGAACGAATACAAAGTATAGTTTCGACAGTATTTTTGCAGATATACACTTAAAAATTAAGAATTATATACAAAAAATTAAATTAATAGAAGTGCATGAATGTTGCTTAATAGAGCAAAGCGAATGCGAAACTATTGCAGTTACCTTATCTAATACGCAACAATTGTTAGCGAAAATAAACTAAATCTTTCACTTTGCTCTATTCTTTTAGGTAATTTAACAAAAATTAAATTAATGAATAAATAGCGGGCAAGTGCAATAGGCTCGAGCGTTGAAATAGGCGAGTGTGCATCTAGTCATTAGCCAATATTTTAGAAATGTCGGGCCCGTAGATGACGCCGATCTTAACAAGAGTTCTGTGTTTTGCTGGGTGTCTTAGTCGATATTAAAATTCAACAACGACTATTGGCTGGTTACGATTTATAAATAAAAAAAAAGATACAACGAAATAAATACATCGATCAACCTCGAACTCTTGTTGAATGCCACGGATGTAGCAATAGCGTAGCTGCACGATAGGGATGAGAACAAGTTAGGAGTAGGGGTTATTTATTTGATATGCATATATAGTTTATATTAATATTTCTGGCAAATTTTCTAGGGGAAAATACTCGAACTCGTCGTGTCCGCGGAAACTTACGTTCGTAAACATAAAATACAACGTTGTACGACTTATTAAAGAAAACACGAATGGTATGAATAATTCAACAGATGAATCATCCAATAAGGTAGAAAAGGGCAGTGGGTTTCCGCGGAACCGAGTTTGGGCCCTGGGATGCCGGGTATTCAAAAGCAATAAGCACAGTAGCGGGTTAAGGGGAAACCCTCCTTTTCCCGAGAAACCATAGCAATATAGATAAACGAATATTTAAGTAATAATAGCGTGTAAGATCTAGAAACATCGATCAGAGAACGCAACGGAGATGGCGTTTGAACAAACTATTGTTATAATCTTAGAGAAACGAAATCAATTACGATGAAAGTCAATAAAAGACAAAATGCAAACGCCGTCCCCTTGTAGTAAGTATATAGAATGCCTGCCTATATTTATATGATAGCAATAGCGACAGCAATAGTTATACATCTACTTATATTAAATATAATCAAAGCAATACCATAATATACTCTATTTATCTAGTGCTAGATAGAGGAATTTAGACGAACTTAACATAAATTCAACGAAATAGCGCTCTAGCGTGATAGCACGCTTCGAGTAGCAGCCTTGCCAAAGCTTTGGAGATATTTATAACCGACAGTTGTAAAAACTCAGAACTTTGGAGAGCGCAAAGCTTGCAGAACCTGTACACTATTTGCAGTCCAGTAATTGACCACAATATTATATTATTATTCCGATTATTATTATGTAATATTACATAGTAAGTTTTGTATTATATTTTCATAATAAATAGCATAGAAAATAATACTCTACTTTATTTTTCACACCTTCGTGATCAAGCTTAAATGTGTTGGATTTTAATAATCCTTATTAATCATCTCTGCACAATAGATTTTGATTGTGTTATGGAGTGTTAACACTCAACAATATTTTTTTTAATAAAAAAGCCTACGAGTTTTATACTTCAAATCAAAATATTAAAAAGTATAACGTTTTTAAGTTAAATTATTAAAGCACAATTTATTCTACATGCGTTTTTAACAAAAAATATTAAAATTAAAATTACTTGTTTTATTGCAACATAACTTTATTTTAGCATTTTAAAACATTATTAAAACTTTGATTTATTGTTGTTAATAATTTTACTTCAATGTAAAAAAAAAATATAAAAATACAACTTATAAACTTCGTATACTAGAAAAACTTTAACTAATTAACTACAATGCACAAGAAGGGTTTTTATTGATTTCAAACACATAAACCTTTAAGTGCTGTAAAAGCTTTATACTATAAACGAAAGCAAAAATAAACAAAAACTTATTACAGTAGTCGTTTTATTAATATCAAGTGAAAAACGTATTAACAAAAAGCTTTTGTATAAAAGTTAAAGGTATAACTAAATTTTATCTAAAATTTAAACTTTTTAAATTAATTTTAATTATAAATTGTGCATTTAATTAATATGTTAATAGGTAGAATAGAAACGATAATTTGAATAAAAATTACTGTAATACTTGCATATCACTAAAAAAATTTAAAAATGCTTATAATCGTTTTATTTCTGATGTATTTTTTTATACGTTTGATGTTAACAACTCTTAAAATATGTTTCTTTGTACAAAATAATTTACAGTTTTTAATTTACCTCAGATGGTTTAATAATATAAACCAAACCTGTTCGATGCTCAAACAGGACCAGAACCGGATTTAAAGGTCTGGAGGCCTCAGGGCAACAAAGGAGTGGAGGCCCCTTAGCCCCAAATTATTTTCCAAATAAAATGAATTTTACTGATTGCCTGATTGGAGTAAACAAATATAGATCGACGATTTTTGTCAATATCTCATGTTAAATGAATAAAATATGAAAGGAAAAGTTGTTTACTGGTGTTTACTAGTCTGAATTTGAAAATTTTTTTTCCGAAGTCTCTATTGTGGGGGCCCCTCTTTTGTGGAGGCCCTGGGGCTGTAGCCCCGCTTGCCCTCCCCTAAATCCGGCCCTGAACAGGACCAAAAAAGTTAAATGCTTATCGTGTTGATTTTTAAAAAATTTTAAGTAAAACTAATTTCATAAGGTAAACCAGTGCTTACATTTTTATAATGCAGTTGGCATCAAACTTTTAGTACCTACTTAACATGTGAATTTTTTTTATGTTTCTTTTTAGTTTTTTTTTACTTTTTATAATCAATACAAAATTAAATATGGTGTATTTGGTAAATAATTGCATTTATGTAATTTATTTATTTGGTGGTTAATATACAAAATAAAAATAAACAAAGTTTTTTACAACACGTGCAGTAACGTACCCAGACTGATGTTATAGAGATGGATGAACCGTAATCAAAGTAGAACCAAATTAAGAGTGGAAAAAAATGATGATTTTAACCCTTCACAAAAGTTGCCTACAGTTTCTTTTTTTTTAATTTTTGAAAATACAAGCGTTTTAGGAGTCATTTAAAATTAAAACTACCGTAACTTATACACAAATAATTCAAAGAACTGTGATCGAGTAAACAAAAATACATCAGACGATACATTTTAATAATTTTTACAACGTAACAATACGTAGGTATGTATTCAGTGTTTTAATTAAAAAAACAAAATAATTGCTAAAACTGCTTTGGAATTTTTGCAAACATTTCAAAAATTTGATGTTGACAGTGTAAGTTCTCTATGAATACACAAAAAAGTCAAACCTTCTAAACTTGTCTAAAATACTGTTTCTATAAAGTGAAGTTTAAATGGACAAGTTTCAACATTCTAAAGCAATTGTTTTGTATAATATAAACAAATATTTTTATTACGAAAGTTCTAGTTTTTTAACATACCCTTACAAATTTTTTAACTATATTTATTTAACGTTTCAATACTTTTGACTGCAAGAAAGGAGGGGAGGATCTATCTCCTTTATTGTTGAAATAAGAAAAGACAGGAGGGATGGTTTTAATGAAATACAGTTGACCGCGATGGTTGTATTACATTTTCGTAATTATTTCCTTTTCTGTTGTTTTGCTAATTCTTAACTATTTCCAGTCTGCAAACAAATAGTTAAAACAACAGCACTTGAAAATTTCAAATTGCTGCAGGATTTAAGTAATACAAAAGAGTTCTCTTTCTTCATGTAGTTGTGATATACATTCTTCACATTTTTTATTATCAACTTTAAAACTTACAAATACAGCAATATAAGTTACTACTTCTGAACTATATGGAGATAAAGAATTACATTCCATTGCATAATTGCTATAGTGCCAACGGGTAAATAAATATAAAATCTTAAGCTTTTGCGATAAACAAAACGTTTATGATTATAAGCGACTTTTGGCTTAGACCGCGTCGTAGTTAAACACCCACACTTAGGCTTAGTCCTAGTCACTCATGAGCCAAAACAAGAAGTAGAACTTGGCTTTTGTCGTATTGTCGTTCGTGAACTCAAATAAACTGACGTTTCGCAAGACATTGCAGCTTGCATCTTCAGAGTGGTAAATGTCACTGAAGAAAAAAGTGTAAGTGACAATATTTATATCAATAGCGATTAGCGTAATTAAGGTGTGACAGTGTTGGAGTCCCTACAACAAAATGGATACGGGTTCAAAGAGATCCAAAACGCATGGGAGAGAGCAATAAATTCAAAAGTCAAAGAAGACTTATCACATCCTACTAGCACCGCTTATTTACCATACAGTATGGGTTCGACAGACAAAATAAGACGGTTTAAAACTTAGCAAATCTTGGCTATCAGTATTATATCCTCTAAGACAAAGATCAACCATCTTAGAAAGGACACAAACAGTTAGGCTTGGCCAACGACATTTACCACTCTGAAGATGCAAGCTGCAATGTCTTGCGAAACGTTATCTTGTTTGGGTTTACGAATGACAATACGGCAAAGACCAAGTTTTACTTCTTGTTTTGGCTTTCAAGGAGAGACTAGGACCAAGCGTTTAACTACGAAAGTCGATTATAATCATAGGTAAATAAATAATCACGGGTGAAATTTATTGCTTTCTTATAAGGAAAGTATAGCAATCGCAAATTTTTTTTTGCAGAACTTTACGTTTCAAGGTCTCCTGAATCAGAAAAATTAATTTTTTATAAAAAAAAATTGGGTGTTTGTGTGTGTCTGTGTATGTGTAACGTTGTATCCACAATAATTTTCGAACCAAAACTCGTAGTAACTTTGATATGGAGCTGGTTTTTTGATATTCTCTCGGTTTTATCAAAAGATGGGTCTGATAGAAAAGCCGAAAGTGGCTGTATCCGTTATTTTTAACAGTTTTTCTTATATAATTTTGTAGATTTGTAATTTATTCGAATTATTTTTACAGTTCCTCATAGAAATAATTCTTCTTAACAATAATTTATTCAATTTAAACATTTTTTTAAACATTAACACTTTATTAGATATTCAATTTATAATTTAAAGTGAATTCCAAGTATAATCGAATCTTGCTTGCGACGATTTTTTTTAGGAGAAGATTCCATATCTTGAAGGGAAAGCAACCTACGTTAAAAATAACAATTGCTACTAATTTACTAAAGGGGAAAGCAATATCAAGGCGAAAAGTGTAAGGGTTAGTCAACATGACAACATAACCTCAATTTACCATATTTTGGTTATACCTTATTGAAATCGAACAGAAAAATTTCAAAAAAATTAGGAAATCAATACAAACGTGTTGCGGCTCTATTTTTCAACACTTCCATGTATTCAGGAGAAGTAAATAGAGCAGCAACGACTATGGGTTGCTTTTTTTGCAAAGACGATTAGTTTGGGTGTAGAGTTAATATAGTCAAAAACTTTTTAGGTGCGAAATCTGGAACAGACAGCTTCCATTTGAGTTCTGTATCTGCATGGTTACAGAATGGTATTGCGTCCAGCAGAGTAATTGTAGTGTGTATTAGTTGGACATTTACTTTGAAGCTGGACACCGCATTTCCAGCGGACGCTGACTTGCCCCAACTTTGCGTTAGGATTTCAGCAAATTGACGTCGCTCTAGTTTTTCTCCGGGGTCTATATTCTGCATTTATTTTCTGCAAACTTGATAGTAAAAGTATTTAATAACTTAAAAGAATTTATCTATTAGTTGTAGATAATAAGTAGTATGCAGAGATAAGGACAACAGAAAGACATTGTTTACTTTAGCTGTTTCTAAAAGTTCAATCCAAGAACAATGAGATGATTGCCCGTCAATAATTAAAAAAATTTCATTTTGTGTTTTCGTGGTAGGAAGTGATTTATAAACCAATTCAAAAACATAGTTGCAGTTACGTAAACTAATTTCTGAGACATGAGAATCATACGGCACAGAATCAGTTGTTAAAAATTGAAATTATGTATAAGCAAATTTTTTATTTAGTTAGAGGTTCTATTTTATTAGAATGGGGCCGACATCACGGCGTCGGACCTACTACAAATCTACTGTTTTGAACGTGCCACGCACAAAAAGTGCATGCGGCCGTTTAAGCATAGCATTGTAAATTTTGTTGCTAGCACATTGAGAGTTATATTTTTTACACCTCACCGAGCAGTCGCTTACTTATAATTTACCAGAAAATTACCAAAATAAATCCGTTACTGTTTTACCAAACTTTTTAGTACAAGTTTTATTTGCACGTAGATAAAGTAAGATGTAGCAACAAACCACAGTTTTTTTAGCCTGCTGTACGTGGCTATTTGATCCGTCAAGCCGCATACACATCCAAACAGTCCACGAATCCACAAGTTACCATTACCAAAAAAAAAATTGGCATATTGCTTCCCGAGGCAATTAGAGTAGCAGAATTATCAAGGTTAGTGTGCCACATTTTTTACTCAATTTACCGTTCTGTTTACCCTTATTCCTTAAAATTTGTCTTAATAATGGCGTTGCTGAAAGATTTTAAATCTCAAAGAAGAAAATTAAAATCACGTATTATCAGATTAAGCAACTTATTTTCAGATATTTTTCAAAAGGATACAATTACAAGCCAGGATATTGGTAAACTACAGGAAAGACTTTCCAGTAGTAAATGCACCCTTTTAGAGTTTGACAAATTACATGTAAATATTTTAAATATAGATCCAACAAACACAGATGCTCACAAATTAAAATTTAAAACATTTGATCAGGCTCATTTTGATACAATCAGTAACGTTAGAGGTTTTATAGCTCGTTCAGAAATAACGGCATCTAATTTTAAGGTTAATATTACACCCGCCACTTGTACCGAAATTGCTTTTAATGTACCTGAAATTCCGTTTTGCACGGTTAATGATGAATTCTATGACTGGTTAAAACTCCGCAACAGATTTAATAATTAAAAATAAGCTTAAGGCTTTATTTAAATTATAAAGTTTTTAAAAAGATACTTATGCGATTGTTTAAAGATTCTTAGACGATGTCATCAAAATGGTGTAATGTTCGAAAAGATATGATTAACCAACAATTAATATGTATCTCATTTACACAATTACCACGAGAAATTAATAGGAACTGCTTACTCCAAAAAGAAAATTTCACACTTACTCAGATTTAATAGAACTCCTAAGATGAAAGTTGTAACGAAACGAACATAAAGTCCACCACTTTGAACAAATTGAAAACGAATTTTGAAATAGTACATGAACTTTACCCCTATCCTTGTATAACCTATCAGCGTTAAGACGACCCCCGCTCTAAAATCGGGACCAAAAGAAGGAAAAATGATATAAAATTAGCTGCACCGTTTAGGGTGGTATCACCACGGACATTCCGAAAACCGCTTGCCGAACCTGAAAACTAACCGCAAGTTAACCAGTAATCCAATTAATGATCACCACCTGTAAATTGTCTGTTCGTAGAGTACTTTAGTGCTCGCCGTAGATAACCGAAAAGTTATTTACTATTACTGGATTGTTACATACTGCACCTAGGCCGACCCGGGTGAGTAGCCTTTAGACATTTGTTGGTAGAGTACCTTAGTGCTTGCCGTAAGTGTTTGAGGCGGTTTTATTCATCTCTCGAGTTGTAGGCCAACAACTGTATGTAACTCCGTACCTGTGATATAAACAAATACATCAGAAATTCGTTTTGATACCGCGTCATGTTACATGCCTCATAAATACATATTGAAGAGTATTTCAGTCGATTTCATTCAGTCATTTACACCGCAAGTTCTAGGTCCAGTTGTGACCTTGGAAAAATTATAGAAAACGCCGATCTAATTTTACTTTTCGTTCAATTGACGTAAATTTAATTAAATTTGATTCTTAATAATCCGCCGCATAGACCTGTAAAATCCAGAAACCGTATTTTTTTACGTACAGGTATATAAATTGCATTTAAAAAGCACCTGAGGTCAACGTTCGAACAATTCGACGAGATATTTTAGAAACTTACCTGTCAAATCTACCGGTTCCAGTTATTCAGATAAACGCAAGAAAAGGCACCGCTGGCAAAGGAATTTGGGTTAATGAATTACCAAAAAACACGGGTATAAAAATTATGTTTGTAATTTGTTTTAGCTAAACCAACGTTGCGAGAGTCATACACGGGCCGATAGAGGGCGCTGCTAGCGGATTCGACGAAGAAGATATACAGAGCCGCACATAATTAATTTAAGTCTCATTTCCTAAATTATGTTATTTAATGTTATTTATTTTATTTTGAATTTTAATTATTTTGTTTATTTTTTTGTTGTTAAATGTAAATACGTTTTATTATTTTATTATACATCTCAATTTTGTTTTGAATACTCGTTTCTCCACTTAGCTACCTAGGGTGTTGTTGCAAAACCACTCCACAACGCAAAAGCGGGTTACATTTGAGTACGCTGACGTCACATTCTTTAAGTTTCTGTAGTCGTTTTGAATGTAATCAACGCCAAATTTAGGCACATAATGTCGCACATTGTAAGCTTATCTACTACGACAATTTTTGTCTATAAAAAGTAATGTAGTAGTTAACGTTTTCCTACTTGTTATCAAGGAACTTCAGTGAGGCAAAGTTTTAGTACTTTATTTTTTTAAGCGGTGTTATTAATTGTATTTGCCGATTCTTAATATGTCACAATTACATGTAAATTAAATATGTATACACTTGTTACATTGTTTTGGACCGTTTTTTATCATATTTGTTTCGTAGTGGATTTACACGTACCTTTTGTATCTCCAAGCCAAGGATCCTTATTAGTACAAGAAATGACGCTTAGTTTTTCTCTATTTTTATTATAGTTTTTTAACCACGCCCACTTACCGTTATTGTACCTAACCGTGGTGACGTAGTTGTTACTAACGTGACCCACTACAGAAAAGGTTGGTAGTGTTCGCGTAATTTGTAAAGTACTTGTGGGCGGAGCTTTTCTGCGCGACTATCTAAACACGGCATATCAGAACGTTACTTATTGTGTTATATTCGTAAGAATGAATTTTTCGTGTCAATTTCGTGTACTACGCATATTACGTGAACAATAACATAATTAATTAAAAACTGTTTCAGAAGCCCGCAAGATAATAACGCTCGTAGTATTAAAAAGCATTCTATTAGATTCTCTAGTTACTAAATACTTGAGATTGACCAAGTTACAAAGAAGTCTTGCTTACGTTATCATATTTATTAATAATGACACGAAAAAACACGATAGAAAAAAGGGTACTCTTCAAATAAACGAATTAGATAGGGCATTACTATTATTAATAAAACACGCGCAAAATAAAGGTCTATTCCAAGAAATTCATTGTTTGACGAACAAAAGAACAATTAATTGAGAATCTTCAATCCTATTGTTAAATCTATTCCTAGATGACAATAATATTTTTAAAATGTTGAGCGTAGGATTCAAAATTTAAACTTTGATTACGAGAAAGCTCATCCTATCATTAGTCAGATAAGTGAAGTTATTTAATAATAAAAAATTAACGGTTTCGTTCAGTACACCTTGGTGCTAACTGATTGTTAGTTTTATTACGCGATAGATACATGTATCCAGTCTTAGAGGTGCTCTAAAGATATTGCAACCCATCATGGATAACATCCCGGAGACACGTATAAAACCTGCTCCCCCATTTTACAATTATGACTTAGATTATGCTGGGCCAATCTAATTGAAAAACAAGTCTGGGAGACGAGTTTTATCAAAATCTTATATATGTATTTTTGTATGTTTTACAACTAAACCTATTCACTTAGAATTAGCGACAAATTTAACTGCCGCAACTTTTTTAAGCGCTCTAAAAAAGTTCTTTGACAGAAGGTGACAACCACTGAATATTTACTCAGATAATGCAAAAAATTTTAAAGGTGTTAGCTCTCAACTTTGTAATTTGTATTCCTTTTTTTGAAAATAATGAGAATGAAATTATCAATAGTTTCGCCAACGACAAAGTTAGCTGGCCTTTTATTCCGCTTTAGTCTTCAAACTTTAGAGGGTTGTAGTAGGCGGGAGTTAAAAGTGTAAAGCATCACTTAAAGAAAGTCGTGGAAAATTGCCATTTTGATTTCGAGGTATATTACATCTTATTGACGCAAATTGAAGCAGTGTTGAAGTCCCCTATCACCAGATCCAAACGATACTATCCTCCTGACGGTACATCTTATCTCGACGCGGCCACTTCGACGCTCCCACTTCGACACCGCCGCTTCATCGCTAAATCGTTGAGACGCGACATTATCTTGACGCGAGATCATCTCGACGCGACCTCATCTCGACGAGAACACATCCTTGAAATCATGAATTTTGTATTTTTGATTCATTCAACGTTATGGTAGTTTCTTTAATGTAATGTAAGTATCGGCTTGTATCTAAGGGTAATTATTTTGATTATTTATAAAAAAAATGCAATATAGGTTATTAAATAGGTCAAAGACAATTAGGAAAATATCGGTACATAATATAAAGACCTGATTTGATACTATGGCAATAAAGTGATGATGTTAAAATACCTTAGAGGCATCGCACACTATTTTCTCATGGATTAAGATGCATATTGTTACTTATTTTTTATTATATCTATTATTATTTCTTAATATATATTTAAATCTAGTTTTATTTCTATATTGATAATACGTGTACTAGTGTAATTGTAGAAATCGAATCGAAATACCTTACTTTTAGTTTGAAGTAAAGGCGATATTGCGGTGTGTTCTAGCGTTGGGATGAGCTCGCGTCGAAATGAACTCGCGTCGAGATGATCTTGTGTCAAGATGAACTCGCGTCAAAATGATTTCGCGTCGAAACGACGGTGTCAAAACGAATGCGTCGATATGGTCGCGTCGAAACGAGCTGCTTCGTGCTCCTGATACCAGCACACTTTCTAATTGGAAGAAGATTGACTGCACCACCTGAACCTAACCTGATGGACGTAGCCAGCAACAGAGTAAGCCAACATCAACATGCGCAGAAAATAATCCCCTAAGTTTGGTAGCGCTAGAGTAAAAAGTATATCAGCGAGCTTTAGTCCAGGTCCAAATAGAAGGTTTCCACCACCGTGCTCGCTATATAAATTATTGTACAGAAGCTGTTGATTGCTTTTCCGTCTTCTTATTTGGTAGAAGATTCAGTGCCGTTATGAGCCTCACCACAAAAAAAAACAAACAGACTAGAAATTAGTACACGTGGGGATTTGCAGTTGCTACTAACAAACATTGAGCCGGACATACATACACTCATAACATCAGGTTTTCCACCTCATTATTTTTTTTGTATTTTAAAACAAAAGTTATAATTTCAATAAATACTTCTTCATAAAATATTTTATTTATAATTTATTTTTACATCATCATTCACCATTCAAGACATCAAAATTAAATTTGTAATTATTCTATTAAGCATTTATGTAGTTTTTTCACTCAGATGTCCGTGGGAAAATTTTGATATAAAAATGGGTTTGGGAACCACTGCAATAGAACTACATTTAAACGCTTTAATATTTTTTCTTGTAGTAGTTGCATAGTTAAGTTTAGTCTGCAACTTTATCTTGTTAAGTAAGTAACTTGTCCGACTTTTTTTACTGTTCTAATTCTATTTATTGTTAAAAAACTTATATGCATTTGTATTTTTATTATAAACACATGATTGATTGAATGAATTACTAATGTTATTTTTTAAAACAAAACAATCGCAAATATAAATAAAAATTGCTTTACATTGTTAAATTGTATTACAAAATAAATAATATAACTTGTATTTTTAGATTGAGGTAAAACAATTTAAAAACAGCAATTGAAAGAAGAATAATTTTAAGAAACGATAATATTAATAACTTAAATCTTAAATAATATATGTTATGTAGACTAAGTTAATGTTAACATTATTAAGATAAGTAGGATGACTAATTAGCTACTACACAATCACTGTATCTGTTACTACTAGACAATAACAGCTTCTATAACTATTTAAAATATTTCTGATGGCACTTGCAAAAACGAAGCATTACTGTAATTATTTACTAAAACAGACAACTTGTACTCAAGGGTCTAATTACATTTACAAAAGTTTGCGTATAACAGAGTTAATTAAAAAAGAATTTCTTTTTCTAGCTTTAAACTAAATTTACAGTTTAATTTTTTGGCTTTGCAGTGTTTAGTATTTACAATTCTCGGTTCTATTAAGTTCTCGCTTGAATTTAATTTTGTAAACGTTTTTCTTTGCCTATTTGAGATTTCAAACAATGATCTTTAGAATTTACGAACTTTTTTGTATTAGCCTGATATATACTTTTTATAGTAATGTAGAATGTATAAACTGTGGTTTTTAGAAATAATAAACTAAAACTTACTATAAATTTTATAAAAATAAAAGAAAATAAAAACTTTGTTTTATGTTTTGATAGTATAAATTTTTATATCTGTAACATTTGTAAGTAATAGTAATTTAAAACAAAATTAATATTGTAAAAATATAACGCAGTTTTTTAGTTTTTATTTAACAAGGTGAGCATCTGAACAAATAATTTTGTTATTTAAAACAATTGCTTAAAGAACCTTGATCAAAAGAATCTGCTAAAACATTTTTTTCGTTCCCATAGGGCATAGATGATAGAAAGATGTTGAGTGGCAAACAAATTGTTGAAATAAAAATACACTGCGATGTACTACAATACTTCTTTTTTATTTATTGGTTATTGAATTACATTAGCAGCCAATACCACTACTGAGCGATTCTTGTACATCAACGTGACGTTTCTTTATGAATTAAAAGCTTTTGTTTACGATATAATGGACTGTATAATTTGGAGGTGTTAATAAAAGACCATTGCCCTTAATTAACTTTAATTTTTACTTTAAATTGTGCACCATTGTGCATTTACACGAAGTTGACTTAATAAATGCTGCGTTCCCTACCCTTGCGCTACAGTCCCTTTTGATGCGCGCATGCTCATCTTAAATATTAATTTTAAAACCTTAACATAAACTCCCCACCTTGAACGTGTGAATATACGTTCAAGATAACAACATTGTGAACATACATGAAAATAAACAAAACAAACTAAATACAAATACATATAAATCAAGTATTTTTTTTAAATCGTAGGATTTTCATATTCAGGTAATGGTAATAAACATATTTTAGTTATGGCTCTTTTAAAAATGCCACTAGAGGTTTTGACACAAACACCACGCACAACACCGTCACTTCCGGTATGCACTTGAACTATTCTGCCGATGACCCATTTACACGGTGGTAAATTTTCATTTTGTAACATAACCAAGACTCCAATTTGAACGTTTGATGGTTGGTTTGTCTTCCACTTATTTCGTTTTTGGAGTGTAGAAAATATTCTTGCGACTATCTTTGCCAAAATCGCTGATACAACTGTTGCATTAGTTGATATCTTGATAGACGATTTTGTTTAATTTCCATCACATTTGGATCTGGCACTGTGATGAGTGGTTTACCAATTAAAAAATGGGATGGGGTAAGAGGTTGATAATCGTTAGGATCAGATGACATTGCATACATAGGTCTGGAGTTAAGTGCAGACTCAATTTGTACTAACACAGTATAAAACTCATCATGTGTTAAGTAAGTATTAGATATAATTTTTGTTAATAAACATTTAACGCTTTTAACAGCGGATTCCCAAATGCCACCAAAATGAGGAGATTTTGGTGGAATGAAGGACCATGTAATATTTTCATTTGCACACATGTCATTAATATCCTTGTTTGATTTAGACAAAAATTCGTATAAATGTTTCAATTCTTTATTGGACGCTGTAAAGTTTGTCGCATTATCAGAAAATATGTAAGCTGGTTTACCCCGTCTAGAAACAAAACGTCTCAAAGCAGCAATAAAGCATTCTGATGTTAAGTCTGTTACGATTTCTAAATGAATCGCCTTATACAAAAAACAAATAAATATACATATATAGCTTTTATTTATTTTAAAGTTTCTTCCTTTTCTATCGCGTATGAAATATGGACCAGCGTAATCAACGCCTGTTCTATTAAAAGGACTAGTAAATGTGACTCTAGATTGCGGAAGATCAGCCATTATAGCTTCCAAAGTTCTAGGTTTAGCCTTAAAACATTTTATACACGACCGTGTTATTTTTTTCGCAACATTAATGCCTGAAGTAGACCAATAATTTTGACGGATTGATGACAATAACAATTGAGGACCTGCATGGAGTAACTTATTATGCTCATGTAAAAATATTAAATACGTCAGGTAATGTTTACCATCAAGTAAAACAGGATGTTTGCTGTTATATGGTAAATTAGAATTTTTTAATCTTCCACCGACTCTAATGATATTGTCTTTATCTAGAAAAGGAGTAAGAGAAATTAATCTACTTTTTTTGGAAACTTGCATTTTATTTTTTAACAATCTTTTTTCATCTAAAAAACTATCTTCTTGTGATAGTGTAATCAACTTATTTAGTGATTCGCTTAATTCGTGAACCGTTAACGCACCTGTTTTTTTGGCCAAATTCAAATTCTTTGCTTTCAAATTATAAATAAATCGGAATAAATAAGCACAAACTCGTTTTAATCTAATAAAAGATGAAAATCTGTTTATCAGCCATGAAGAATTTTCGCGATTTGACGCAACATTTGCTAACAGTTTCAATTCGGGAATCTCTACGTCACTAGAAATCTCAATTTTTGGCAAATTAATTACATTTTCATGGAGGAATTCTGGACCCTTCCACCATAGATTTAAATTTATTAATTTATTAGGCATTACTCCTCTGCTCGCTAAATCGGCAGGGTTACATTTTGTATTCACGTAGAACCATTTATTTATATCTGAATTTTTCTTAATTTCATTTACGCGATTGCCTACGAATACCGATAATGATTTGCTAGAAAAATGTATCCAGCTTAAAACGACTTGAGAATCGCACCATAAAAAATAATTGATATTTTTGAGAGTAAGTGTATTGATAACCTTGTTCATTAGTTTTGCCAACAACACTGCACCACACAGCTCTAAACGTGGAGTGCTTAACTGCTTTAAAGGACTAACCTTTGTTTTAGAACACAATAAGTGAACATGAATTTTATGTTCATCTATACTTTTTAAATAAATTACTGCCGAATATGCGTCTTTACTGGCATCGCAAAATCCGTGAAGTTCTACAACTTTGGCGTTTGTGCAAACTGCCTTTCTGTTAATGCTTATTTTATTTAAATTAGATAACTGCTTACAAAAAGAAATCCATTTGTTTTTTAGATCATATGGAATTTCATCGTCCCATTCTAACTTTACAGACCATAGTTGTTGAATTAGTATTTTGGCAATAATTACGCATGGACTTATAAAACCTAACGGGTCGTATAATTTTGATATATCTGAAAGCAACTTTCTCTTTGTGAGATTTTCATTTACGCTGAATTCAGTAAAATTAAAAGATAAAGTGTCTTGAGTACAGTCATAATGTATACCCAATGCCTTTGCTTTGTCAATAATGACATAGTTATCATTCGATAAACAAAAATTTTGTGCAATTTTGTTACTATTAGTAATCCATTTCGTCAGTTTAAAACCAGCTTGTTTCAAAATCAACGCAATTTCTTTACAAATTTCAAGGGCATCAGCTTCATTATCAAAACCTGTAATAAGGTCATCTACATAGAAATCTCTACGAATTATATTTGATGAAACAGGAAATTTGTGTTCGTTTTCTATTGCAACCTGCAGTAAGCACCGCAACGCTAAATATGGTGCAGACGCAGTACCGTAAGTGACAGTATTCAAAGTAAAAGATTGTATTTCATCGTTGACGTCATTACGCCATAGTATTTGCTGCAAAGGACGATCAATTATATCGATTAATATTTGCCTGTACATCTTTTCGATGTCTGCACAGACTACATAATTGTATTGCCTGAAACGCAATAAGATTGAGAATATTTCATTTTGGCAAGGTTTACCAGTGTATTGTAAAGAATTTAGTGACCAACCGGAATCGGTAATGGCTGAACCATCAAAAACTACTCGTAATTTTGTGGATAAACTATCTAATCGCCATACTGCGTGATGGGGAAGAAAATACGATTGTGTACTGTCTGGTAAATTGCTTAAAGACATATGTCCTAATCTTAAATATTCATTAATAAAGTTAGAGTAAAGTACCTTTAAATTTTCGTCATCTTGAAATTTCCTTTCTAAAGTTAAAAATCTTTTTAATGCGACTTGTTTTGAATCACCTAACAATTTGGGTGAATGTTTAAATGGTATGCGTACAATAAATCTGCCGTCTTCATTTTTACGAAAAGTGCTTAGAAAATGTGTTTCGCACTCGACTTCATCTAAGGTAAGTTCTTGCTCATCGTGTACATCTTCTAACTCCCAAAACATTTTTAAATCAAAATCTAAATTATTTTTAATACATTCATTTCTTAATAAAAAATTACGAAAACTTTTATCAAGTGAATTTGCAAATGCACCGGCCGTTATCCAACCTAATTTAGTATTTTGCAACATTCGCTTATTTTTACCTAAACTTATTGTTTCATTTAATAATAAATTCCAAAAAATTCCGGCACCCAACAATAAATCTACTTGCTGTGATTTGTTAAATTTTGGATCTGCTAACCGTATATCCTTTGAAATATTCCACGCATTTATGTCAATGGTAGTAGCAGGTAAATCATCTGCAATCCTGCCTATTACAAAACACGGTAATTCTGTATTGAATTCACTACAGTTTGATTTAATTTTTACGTTGCATTTTAAGTTTAGTTTAGAATTAACTTGATTAATCCCTATCACCGAAACTTGTTTAGGTATTAGTTTTAAATTTAATTTATTTGATAAACGTTCAGATATAAAATTTGCTTGCGAGCCGCTATCTAATAATGCACGCGCCAAATGTAAATTTCCGCCTACATCTTGCACCGATACGACCGCGGTAGATAACAACACACACACATCTTTTGCGTGTACAGATAAAGCAACGTCATTGACTCTAGGTGCTGAATCTGCAGTAAGATTACAGTTATCTAAATGAATTAAAGTATTGTGTTTCTCGGAGCACACTTTGCAAAGAAATTTTGATTTACAACTATCAACAGCATGTCCTATGCATAGACAATTACTACATAATTTTAACTTTTCAACATTTAATTTACGATCATTTATACCTAATTTTTCAAATTCGATACATTGGTAAATGTTATGCTTTCCTTTACAAAAATTGCATTTTCTTTCTTTAAAATTTGTTGAAACAAGTGACCGAATCTTCATATTAGGTTGATGATCCTTTTCTTTCTTATGAAACTTATTAATTTCAATTGTTTCTAAGAAATTTGCACGTTGATTCAAAAAAACTTTAATATCATTCAAAGTAGGATTTTTAATCGAATACTGAAACTTTTCCCACTCTTCTTGAGTAACCCGACATAATTTTGAATTAATTATGTATATCAAAAATACGTCCCAGTATTGAACTGGTAAATTTAACATTTCTAAAGCTTTAATATGTTTACAAGCAGTATCTAACAAGGTTCTTAAGTTACTTGCAGATTCGAAATTGATAGTTTTTAATTCTAAGATTGCTTTAATATGATTATGCGTTAATAGTCTTTGATTATTAAACCGTTCACAAAGCATATCCCACGCAACCTCATAATTTTCGGAAGAAAAAATCTAAACATTGAATCGTTTTTAAAGCTTCGCCTTCCAAGGACGCTCTTAAATAATGATATTTCTGAATCACATTTATTGTTTTATTTAAATGAATTAATGACTCAAATGTATCCTTATATTCAATCCAGTTTTTAAAATTACCATTAAACCGTGGTAAATCAATCACTGGTAACTTAATTCCATGAACCTGGAAACTATTATTGCCGTTAATCGGCGCTCTAGAGTTACTAGAAATACTTGATCGGCGGCTTCCATTGGAAACGCGATCTTCATCGTAATGCTTTAGAATATCTTTAGCGGAAGCTAACAAACTAGCATACTTATCAAAAAAGGAAGATCTTTCAAAATATTGTGCTTCTAAATCGTTATCTGAACAAACTAATTCAATTTCATTTTGAACTTGTTCAAATTCATTGTTTATTAATTCAAACGCGGTATATCTGACCTTAAACTCGGCAATACATTTTGAATCTAACTGTTCGTTATTCGCAAACTTAACATTAATTTGCTCTAAATACGTTTTAAAATTAGTAAATTTATGCTTTACAGCACCCCGTTTTCTCTTTAATAATGAAATATCCATAATGACATGTGCACTTTCATTAGCCATTGCTAAGTATTAATTAAGTACAAAATTTTTACAGACAAATTAAGCTGCACAAATAAAGGAAACAGGACTTACTTGAAATTAGGAAATAAACCCTTGTATCAATGGCTGCTGCAGACCTGTTTGGAGGCTACTTCTTACAGCAACGAAGAATTTCCATTTAACTGCACTGGTAAAATTTCATTAAACGTTAACCCTAATGCGGCGAGATGGACCAATGTTTACGATATAATGGACTGTATAATTTGGAGGTGTTAATAAAAGACCATTGCCCTTAATTAACTTTAATTTTTACTTTAAATTGTGCACCATTGTGCATTTACACGAAGTTGACTTAATAAATGCTGCGTTCCCTACCCTTGCGCTACAGTCCCTTTTGATGCGCGCATGCTCATCTTAAATATTAATTTTAAAACCTTAACAGCTTTCTTAAAACTATCTTGTTCCATAACTTGCTCCAATACATTAAAGTGCCTATTGGCATTAAGACGATTTGGTAGATAAATTGACCCAACAATTCTGTGATTTATTATGCCCAGTAAAACGTTAATGAAAACCTATTTTGGTGACCATATTCTATAAATTCAGAGGCTGAACTTTAAAAACGTGATATAGATAAAGCAGGTTTTCTTGTAGAACCAAGTGAACGGTCTTGTTACTGGGGATAATTAATATTCAAGCTAACTGCCGATGCCGGGTAGTAACCGAAAGGTTACACTCAAATGAAACAAGAAAGTCAAGTTAAATACATTAATGTTAAAATTTGACAGATGATGCTTATGGTTAAAATCTGTTGAAATAGCATTAAAGCAAAGTTTGTTTTACAACATTACCTAATGTGTTTGTTGTAAAAAATACTTTAATAAAGATATTTTAAAAACAAACTTGGTAGTCAAAAATAAATTGTTAACGAAACAAAATTATCAAAATTCTTTTTTTTATTCTTAATCATTAGCTATCTCTACTAACATAAGTTCGTACTTCGAGAAACTTGTGAAGACGTATGAAATTCAGAATTGAACAAAGAATGTCGCAGCGTGTAACTTTTTCCTCAATTTATATACACCGTGTATATGGCAACTCCTGATGTCTGTGAGTAAAAGTAAAATATGTAGATGTCAAACATATTTTGATATGTCCATTAGAATATTATTTTAAATAATAAAATTTGACGATGATAATTAAATCAGGTACAGGAATGTTAGTAAACAACAACAATCATATAAAAAAAATTACATTAAACTAACCAGAATGTCAGCAAGTTGCATACAAAAATTATGCAACTTTTAAACAAAATTTTCAGAATTGGGTACATTATTCCGTTTCTTTTGTAAAAATCTTATAACTAAGTTAGTTTATAGCGGCATATTGGGCATGAAGAATATTATATATATAATTTGTTACATGTTATATGTAAATTATATATACAATTTGTATTGTATTCATCTCCTAGACGTCGTGATTATAACTGCACAAAACATAAAATAAATATTGCTCTTTTAAAATGGTTCTTTAGTGGCAGTTATTTGAACCCATTTTGAACAAAATTTATTAAAAGAAAAACAGCATAAGAGAAAAGGCAGTAAAAATCAAGTAACAATATTTTTAACAGACACTACTTAATAATTCATGGACAATTACTTACGGAAAACAAGAAACAATTCGTTTGGTCCGCAAATAACGTAATTAAATAAAAACTAATAAATAAAGAAAGAATCAATTAATGTAAATTACACAATAAATTAAGAACAATTACATGAACTAAGTGTTAAATTCACATTGTTTTTATGTTTTGCAATGAATATCATCTATCTGATTAATCTTTTGTTAAATGTTGATTCCATATCTAGTATCGTAAGATTACTAAAATCAAAGTTGTGATCCGTATTAATATGGTGGAGAGTAAGAGCTGATTCTTCTTTTTTATGTGTACAATTATATTGGTGATTCTTAATATGATTGACAGTGTTTTGTTTTGTTTGGCCAATATAACATTTATTGCAATGACTACAATCAATTTTATATATAACTTTACGTTAGTGTAATAACTTGGTCGGGTCTTTAATCTTGGAATAAATGACGTTATATATAGTATTGTTATTACATGTCGCTATTTTAAAGGCAAGTGTTTTTTAAATAGGAATGAATTGGCATTGTAGCAGTCTTTGTTTTAGCCGGGAGTGAATGTTACGCCTGCCAAGGTTATAGTGAGCTGCTCCGTCTCATAATTTGATGTGTTTGAAGAAATTTTTGTGTTTGTTTTTGTGTACTCTTTAATTGTTGGTACTTCAAGTTCATAATGGAGTTGATCGTTTTTGATAAACCATAGCGCATCTGCTGAGATTCTCAGGACTTTGTTCTGTAATGTTTGTAACTTGATAATATTAGTTTTTGATGTGGTACTCTAGACAGGTACGGCATAAAGTGTCAATGATCTTACGAGGAAAGTGTACATCACGATTGTGCATTTGGTTTTTAGTTTAGATTTTTGATTTAGTAGTGGGTATCGCTGTGCTAGTCTTGCGTAGCTCTGGTTGAGTATATGGTTGATATGCTGCTTCCATAATAGTTTTGTGTCTAGATGTCATCACTGTTTTTGCGTGGGTATTCCATTCAATGATTTAATTGTTAGTATGAATGTAGGGTAAGTTGCAAATTTTAATCAGCGTGAATATTTTTGCCTGACATTTGTTCAAGATAGTTTGGTTATTCCAGTTACAAAACCATTTGCAAACTTTGTTTATTACTACCTGCAGTGGTTGTGTTGCATTTGTTAGATCGTTGGTGTGTGTAATAATAGCTATAATGTCAGCACATGTTGCTAGAGTGGCTTTGACTTTTGGTATGTCTGATGTAAAGATGTTAAATTAAAGTGGTCCCAATATGCCACTCAAAAAAACTTCGGCTCGTGATATCTGCGACTTCAGCATTTTTTTTACTGCAAAGTTTCTGTTCTCAAGAAAGAAAATTGCCTTTAGATAGTTGGTAATTTTTTTTAGTTTCTCTAACCAGAACTTGTCAAAGGCTTTTCAACTATTCTCTGGAGTTGGTGTGATTCCGTTCTGAATCCAAATTAGTATGTGGTAAGAGTAAGTTGAGTGTTGTCACTTCGTTATTAAAACTAGTGTAGATTACTTTTTCCAACAGTTTTGATAAGGATTTTAGTAAGCTTTTAATTCTGTAGTTTTTTATGCGTTATTTATCTTTTCATGGTTTAGAAAATAGCAATATTATGGCGTGTTTCCACCGTTTTAGAAAATGACACGTACTCAAGATAAGCATTAAATATTAATGCTAGATGGACTAAAAATTTTATAGTTAATTGTGATAGCACGATATTTGGTATGAGGTCGTATCCAGAACTTTTGTTTTAAGAGAGGTTGGCGATTAGAGTTTGAAGTTCTGTTGGATTATATGTAATTTTTGGTGTGAATGCACGTTTAAGATGATTGTCAAATGCTGAAGTTTTTTTTGCATTGGTGTAATGTCGATTTCACCTAGTGATTTCGGTTAGGGTAAATATTGTAGATTGTCATTTAGGTCTATTTGAAATTGTTTCCAATTTATTGCTAAATTTATCAAACAAAGAGTTTTTATATTTGTCTGTGGTGTTGCTGTGAATTTTATAAGTACTAGGAGGTGGTCAGAGTCAAGCTCATTTATGACCGTTTAATGGATTTTTATTGGTAAGCCTTTTTGGAAAACTATATATGTTAGGCTGGTAATCTCTGCCATTTTAGATAGTAAGTGCAGTCAGGTAGGGTTAAGATTACAAATCTTATCTCCGCGCGAGAGAGAGAGAAAGAGTTTAATCCTTCTTTGGTTGCTTGACCTGCAGCTCCATAGCGTGTTCTTAGCGTTTAGACCGCTTATTGCAAGGGTAGGTTCAGACGAGTTAAATATTGCAAGCAGATCTGCCGAGTTTTTTTTTTTTGGTTGTTTATGCATACTAATTAGTGTGTGGTTTTGGTTATTAAAGGATAATTTCATACCGACAGCTTCTATATTTGATGTAGTTAGGTCGGGTCTGATACTGTACTTGATCTGCTTTTTAAGTAAAATGGTTAATCCTCTTGCTGCTTTTTCTGATATTCGGTCTTTTCTGTGCACATGCAATGTCGACATTGTGCTTTGCCACAAAGGAGATTAATGAAAATCGTTGTGTTTTAATGCCGTTGAATTTCCAGTTAAGGATTGTTAATTGTTTGTTTGTTTTTGGTTTATTATGAGCCATTAAAAAGGAGAGAAAGAAGTGTGCTTAAATTTGAGGAATGAGTTGAGTTAAGTAATCAATTATAATTTTGATTAATTTGCTAGGTTCTGTCTTAATGCTGTAGTGTAGGATAGGATGTATTTAGTGTTTTGTGATTTATATTTGGAAGATTACTATGTTACGCTAAGGTTTGTGATACATTTAACGGAGTGTTTCATGCGTTTTCTGTGTGTAGGCGTCTATTGTGGTTTGGTCTGTTTAATGTTGGTTTTTGGAGCAACTCTAGGTGTTTGCAACCCCAGTAGCTTGCTGCGTGATTTCTCTCGCAATTTACGCACATAGGTTGCACTCATGCAAAACTGGGGTCAACGGCTAGTATTTAACACGTTTTACCCTGCGGCTAAACTTTCGTCACAGCCTATAGATTGCAAGGCGAACTTTATTTTAAACGTTTTTCACAGCTCATGGGACTGTATTTAATTATGCTTTACAGTTGTATTTGGGCGTCCTGTGTACTTAAAGCATTACCTTACGCGAAATATTAGTTTTTCTTATTTTTTCTTTTTCTTTAAGTAATTCAAATTAATTTTGATTAAGTATAATGTTAAATGTGTGCTCTGTTTACATTGCCAGTTCTTTTTTTAAAATCTTAATATAAGAAAAATGACAAAATTTAAAAAATGAAAATTTTATTAAATATAATAGAAGTAAGGTTTTACATATTACAAACAATGTTTTCAAATATTGTTATCTGTTTTCTTAAACACTAAACCATTTTATGATCATTTATCTCTTGAACCGAAAACGGGTTTATGGACCCACACAAGTAATCATGCTTTTTACATTTTGGCGTTTTGAAATTTTTTTTCTTTAAATTTTTATTTATATTTATACACCATGTAAAGTACGCAATAGCAAATTAAACTTATTGGGCCAATGGAAAGTATAAAAAATTTTACTTGGGGCTAAAAATGATCAATACAAATTTAAAAACAAACTTATTCCATACTATTAGAAACAAATTTATGTATCGCCCCCGCTTTAAAGAAACATTGTGTAAAAGTAAGATGAGATAATGCAAATATCCCTAAATAAAGAAATAATGTTTCATCTAGCTTTAACTAATAAATAATAATAAAACAAGTACAATAACATCAATAAAATATAATAATACAAAGAAGTAAAACTTTTTAACAAAATAATTACAAAACATTAATAATTTATAATTTTTAAACTGTTTATATACTTTTTTCTTTACTTTACTTATTATTTTGCCTTTTTTGACAATGTTAATAAATCCATATAGAATGCAAAACATTATATTTGGCAAACGTAATGAATTTCAATCATTTGGATTTGGTTCATTACATCTCAATAATTTTCTCTAAACAAAAATTTACAAATGTTTTTTACTTTTATTACTAGTACTCAGCGTATTGAAACCAAAACCAAAGATTGAATTAAAATTTGAGGAGAAAGAATACAGATTTTCTTATCAATATTACGCTTTAAGCAGTGTTTCCAAAGACCCAAAACCCCGTTCTTTTGTGAGGTATTCCATACCCCCAGTAATGCTCCCTTCTGCTAAGGCTCCGCCATTACTATGTAGGATATATAAAGGGCTGATAGCTCTATTATTATACTACAAACATTTTAAACATGAAATAAAGTCATTAAAGCACTTTTTAGAATGGTGTACTGCTAACTTGCTTCACGTTAACTATAACTAAAAAAGTAATAATGTTACAGTTTTTTTTCGTTTGCAACAAATTGCTAACTATATTTTATTTGATTCCGATAACCTAGTACTGCTATCCTAAAAGACGTAACTTTTTCACTTAAATTAATAGCATTACTTTATCGGTGCATTTCTGTAAACGTAAACCTTTTTGTGCAGATTTAATTAACTATTATTTATTTTATTAGAAAAGTGTGGTCCATTATTGGGTTCAACGCAAAGAACAAGGCGCGAAAAATAATCGTCTTTTGCAGACCGCCTATAGAAGTGGAAGAACATCTCTTTTATCCAGAGTTGAAAAAGACAACATTATACAAGATACTCGTTTGACTCCATTTACAACTTCCGCCACCATTCGCGAAAGACTACAGCTACAATGCAGTTTGCAAACAATAAGAAATACTTTGAAAGCTGAAGGAATAAGCTACTATCGACCCGTAAAGAAACCTGTAATAACTGAAGAAAATGCCTACCGGAGATTGCAGTTTTCAGAAAAACATTTAAGTTTTGATTGGAAAGGTGTTGTTTTTTCAGATGAAAAAACCTTCTGCATTTCACAGGATTGTAAGAAAGTTCTTTGGAGGCTACGTAATTCTAGATATGAATTAAAACATGTGTAACTCAACAAAAGAAGTGGAAAAACGAGTGCTCTGTACTGTAGACACTTAATTGCTCAAGTTTACCTGACGATTTGGAAAGACGTTATGTTGCCCTTCGTACAAACAGTTTATTCCGAAGGACCAATTCGGTTTGTTCAGGACAATTCTCCTATACATACGGCAGCGGTAGTTCAATAACGGTTCTTACAACATCCAGAAGTGGAAAGAATTCGTTGGCCATCTAAGTTACCGGATTTGAACCTTACAGAGAATTTGTGGGCGGCGGCCGTGCGTGGGTAGAACGACAAACTGAACAACAACATAGAAATACGAAGTATAAACAACTTACATCGCCTTATTAATACCGTGTGGGAAAGATTTCGAGGAGCAATATTGGATAATACACCCATTACTAGCATGTAAGATACAAATATTTAAATAAAATAATAAATACTTTTTCAATCATGTTTTTTATTAGGATTTTCTGTATCTAGTTTTGTTCTTGTAATACAAATAGTGTTTTTGTATAATTTATAATAAAATCTAAGGTATTATTTCTATTAAAATGTAGTAGGTACTATAATCATCTAAAACATTAAAAAAATGAAAACTACGAAATTGCAAATTTCAGTTCATTATTATTAGATTTATATTCTCTCATAATATTTTATAATTAAATTAAATGTTACGAAGAGAAAGCGTATGTATTTTAAAATTTTATTTGGAATTTTTTTTAGCGTTCTGTATAAGAAATTAGACTTGATTTTATAAAGGGAGATATGTATCTTTTGATTTGTCATACTGCAATTGTTCGACCACTAATTACGTTTTAATGGTGATAATACTTCCTTTGCAAAAAAAATCGGAATGTTGACTTATTTAATCCAGATATATTAAAACTTTTAGGCTAATTAGTACAGTATAGTCTGTAAAATTTAACATTTTCAGTTGGGATTATTCATTCAAAACTTGTTTGTAAAATTTTTAAATGTGTTTAAGAAAGCGCATGGTTGCTTTATTTGATATTTCTTTCTAACCTAATGGTTGTTATGACGAATACTTTCAAACGTGTAGTGTAATTCTTAATTCAGATAACTAATGTACGTGCTCGCTTTACTTGATGAAATCCTACATGTAAGAAGGAAACGGCAATAGTGTATATATGTCGGTGTTAAATAAAGCGCTAATCCGAAACTGAAAATGTTAAATTTTACAGACTATAGTTTCATATTTGAGCATACAGTTTATCATTATTCGAGCTATAGATGGAACTTATATAATCATAAATAACAATTAAATTTTTTAAATTATTTAAGCAGAGTACATAAATAAATAGAAAACTCGGCGAGGAAGAATTCAAATGATGAGTAACCTCGTAATATCGCTGCAAGTAATGTCTACAATGCCAATGTTGTCAAATTTAACTATGCGTTTTGTTTTAACGTAAGTTTGGTTGCCTACCTTTCAAGTCGCGCTTAAAAGTGTTCAATTACTTTTTTTGAGGCAGTGTACATAATTGTTATTATTTATGCTATTAGTATATCTGTAAAATGCAAAATATTGAGTACAAATTGCATAATTTCAGTTATATTTAAAGAAATTATATATAGCAACAACATTGGATCTGAACCTGGGGGTAGTTTTCACCCATCTCTTACAAAATTTTGTATGGGCGCTGATGTAAATGTCAACTAAATAATCTTATTAACTATTTATGTAGAAAACTAATTTTTTATCAATTAAGATGAGCAAATACTATCGAACTGACTAAATTTATTCATTTTGAAACTAAATTTGATTATTTCATAATACATATAGTAAGTAACCAAATCTAGATTGCCTAAGAAATCCAATTTTTCTTGTTTTAATTTTTTTATTTTAATAAACGTAATTATTCCTACATATTATAGCTATTATACTTGTAGTGTAGTGCTTCCATTGCATACGTAAGAATGTTCTCCTTCAAAGATTAAAATATTCAAAATAATTTGTTTGGAAAGATAATTAATTTGTCAATTTAAGAAAATTACTAAATAATAAAAATGTATGCGTTTCATTCATCTTTTGCTTCATTTAAAAACATTTTTTAAAGTTTTCTATATTGTAGGTATATTATCAACATATTGAGAACAATTTTAATTATGATAATAAAGCGCCTGAACTCGAAACGAGTTTTTTTTTGAAGTCGAGAAATATTTATTTAGGTTTTTCAAAGCGTAAGGAAAAATATACGTAATTGTCATTTATTTTTAAATTTACTTCTAAATTGAGAAAATGATGAAAGTTTCTTTTATTATTATGTTCTCGCGAATGTTTAATTAGGTTACCTATATAATTTTTTTAAAATTAAGTTAAAATAAAACCTGTAAAAATTTAATTTTATAAGAAACAATACGTTGATTTATAAAAACAAATTGGAAAAGAGCGGTTTTGTAACTACCGCGTATTAAACGATTGTTTTTTACAACATAGACTAAAGAAGTTAATTCCTCATGAATAGGTTTTATAGGTAAACATTTTATAAGCGTGCAACAAAAACTTGTAGATTCTTTGTTCACGACTGAAAACGCATATTACAACTTTTAAAATAAAGGCGCTTTAAAAGAGCAAGTACAACGTTTATTATTTAAAGTACATTTATTTAAGACGAACATAATAAGGTCTACTTAGGTAAGTTATAAAGACTTTTAAAACTTATAATTTATAAAATTATACCGCTTACATTTAACTTTTTTCAAGGTAGTTAAATTGTTAAAAAGTTTAGGTAAAGTATATGCACTCTTCTTCTATGTGTTTAATAACAGCTTTAAGTTAAATAAGTTTAGATTCTAAAACAGTTTACTTGTTTATGAAAAACAAACTTTAATATGTACGTACTTACACTAACAAAAACACTTATACATTTGAAGCTAGGTTGCGTTGACTTATTTAATTCTCACTAAAAATAAGTCTAATTTTTTGTTGAAACTTGACAAGATTGTACAAAAAATAGCACTTTTAAAACCTCAGTGGTGTAACGAGAAATGTTGAAAATATGTTGCCAATTTAGTTTAAAAAAGTTAATAAGTTGGCTATTTTGGTGTTTTATTGTGCTATGTCAAAAAATGTTTCGTACTACAAAATTAAAAGACATCATCAGTCTTTAATTTGACTTATTTTTCAAGAAAATTGTTTGTTTGCAATTGTGTTTAAAAATAAAGATACTTTTAAGACAAGAACAAAAAGATCTTTGGAAGCAAACTTGGAATTTAGAATTAAAATGTATTTTTTCTTGTTTCAAAGACTTGTGGTTAATAGAATTTGAAATTTTTAATTTCTAAATTTGCTTTGTCTGCTCTGTACAACGGCTGCAACATTTATTTAATGATTAAAGAATCACATTACTGCTGAAAACTAACTGTGGTATTTGGTATACCTTCGTAGATTATAAGCGCTATTTATTGAAATAAAAGTTACTAAAAAATTTATATTTTTAACAGCCATAATAAGTTTTGGTTTCAAACCACCTGCCATCTACAAAGTGGGATGGCTCAAGTGACAGTAGGAAGGGATAGTGCAACGAAGAAATGTAATGGATACTTCAGGCTTAAGTACTAAGTCAAATATGTTTTCTCTGGATTATTTTAAATAAAGTAAACTTTACAAAAGGTATTTAGAGTTATATTGCAAAACTTAAAATATAATATAGTTGTTTAACAATGCGCAAGTCAAAGCTTACTTAGATGCTATCTTAAACCTAATAGTTTATTCAGTCAGAACTAATGTTTCACGACAGTTAGTTATCACATCGTCTACATATGTAGAGTTCATGATGGCACAAGACGCATCTGGATATCGTGCACCATCATCGTGAACAAGTTAATGTAATACGCGTTTTACCAAGTAGGCGGAAGGAGTAAGACCATAAGTAACAGTATTGAGTTCAAACTCCTGTACATTGCCATCAGGGGAAGCGCGCCAAAAAATATGTTGTACAGCTCTATCTTCCTTTCGAATTGTTATCTGACGGTACATTTTTTGTATGTCTGCACATAATGCAACAGGATAACAACAAAATTTTAATAAGATTTGAATAAGGTTTGTTTGTAGTTTGGGTCCGGCCAGTAATAACTCGTTAAGAGAAACTCCTGTTGAATCAGGATCGAAAGCGTTAAATACAACGCGAATTTTTGTTGTGGAAATTGATTGTTTAGTGACGACATGGTGCGGTCTTATATTCGTGGAAGAAGAAGAAGCAATTGACTGACATATGTTCTGATATCAAGTAATCTTGCATAAAATCATTGTTTTGTTTGAATTTTTCGGGAACACTGCGTAATCGAGTTCCTAACTTTAACAAAGACCGTAAACCTCGTGAAGAGTTTGAAGACAAGGGGCTCGAATTAGGTTTAAATGGATGCGCTACAACATATCTTCCAGTTTCGTCACGTTTGTGAATCTTTATAAAATGTTATTCAACATACAAATTTGTTGGATCAGAAGGTGGAGCTTTAAAAATTTCTTTAATTTCCCAAAACCGTTTTAAATCTTTGGATAATTCAGAAAAAGTAAGCATACTTTGCAATGTCTAATCATTATTGGAAAAATCTGTGGGACCTATAATTGTCCATCCGAAATAAGTGTTTACCGCAAAGGGATAACCAGTAACATATACTTTTCCTTCTTGATTAAAAATAGTAGGGTATACGTCGGCACCTAACAGCAAATCGATAGAAGGAATATGAAACGTTTCGTCAGCTAAGTTTAAGTGGCGAAACTCTTATATAACACTTTCAGGTAACTGAGAAGAAGGTATTCGACTAGCAAGTTTAGGTAAAACTAACACAGGAAGACACATTGTATGAGTTGAAAATTTTGAACGAAGACAGCAATTTACAATACTTTGAGATTTTACTGTGGACTTACCGATTCCTGATAGCTCTGTACAAGCTAATTGCGGTTTTAACCTGAGCAACTTTACTAAAGATTCGGTAACAGCGGAAATTTGTGACCCGGGATCGATGAGGGCGCGTATTCTGTGAAAAAAACCATTTTTATCAGCAATGTAACAGTTCCTAACAATACTTGTTTTATCTGAGGTGCTGCAAAACTAGATAAGGAAGTTGAGGTAAACAGAGAAACATCTGATTTATGTGAAGTAGAGGGTTAAACTTCATGAGAAGTTTGCAAGGCATTCTTTACTGATTCGGAAGCAACGATAGCATGCACTGAAGCAAGATGAAGCGGTTTTCTCGTCGAATGCAATACAGTGTGATGTTTATTTCCGCCGCAAACTCTACAAACCGCCTTAGATTTGCAATTCGAACGGAAATGATTTCCGAAACAATTATAACACCTATTTGATTCACGTAAGTAGTCGTATTTGTCTGACAAATTTAAATTTATGAATTCTGGACATTGATACAATAAATGTATGCCTTTACAACGAGGACATTTTAAATTCCGAACTTGTGAAGAGTGCAACGAATTATAAAAGTGCGAAGGTTTTGATGGCAATTGTAATTTACTTTTGTTTTTATTAGAAGCATTAAATGGTTTAGAATAAGGTTCGGATAACTCGTAGCTGCGCATCTGCTGAGTAATAAACTCAATTAGATTTTCATACAGCAGTATCTCATTAGAAATGTATTTATTTTCGAAAGCACGTTTAGTAGTTGGATCTATATTCTTTAACGATAAGGAAAATAATAAGAAATCTGCAAAGTCGTTAATACCTAATGACTTTATAGCGTGTACCCAAGTTTGATGAACGTTTAAAAAATCTTTCAAGCTTTGTAGTGTGGCTGATGATGTCACTTTAAAATTTAAAATTTTATTTAAATACATAGTAGCTACGCGTCTTTTATTTTGATACCTTTCGTGTAAGGTTTGATAAGCTAAAGAATAATGATCATCAATAAGTTGAAATTCTGATATTACTGACAAAGCTTCTCCAGACAGTACTAATTTCAAATATTGAAATTTTTGAGATATGCGTAATGAACTGTTGTTATGTACAATCGAATTGTATAATGAAATAAATTCAGGCCATTCTTCGATATTATCAGAAAAGTTAGGCAGCAATATCTTTGGAAGCGTGAACGTGGGCGAGGAAGAGTCATGAGCAAAAGATAAAGATGTTTCTGTTTGTACTGGAAGCTGTTTTTTAAGTTTAATGTAAGTAGCTCTAATGTAAGCAATAGTTTCGTCAAAGGCGCAATGAGGTTGATACAATTGGTTTTTATCTAATTGGTCTTCGGGTTTTAAAAGCGTGTTGTATTCAATAATTTGATATTGAAAACTTTCGAAATATGCCTCGTACCTATCTAATTTAGCATTGTAGGCTTCCAATACCTCAAATTTTTCAATTGTATAATCTCTTACTTTGTTGTAAATAAAGGTCACGTTTGCAAATAGTTTTCTATAGCTTATCTGCAATTGATTCGACGTTGCTTTTAGCCATAATCGTATGAATTTATATCGTACGTAAATGTATGCACAAATAAATTTTGAATGATTATTCTAATTTGGTTTCAAAATTAATTTAAGAGTATTATTTAAGGATGCAAACAGGTAGCAATGTAGTTTATGTAGGATTCAGAGGTTACAGAATAAATTTTATACGGCGCGGAGGACCAATAATGTTTGTGAATAAGGTTGCGCTGGTGGTCGCAAATTAGTGATATTAAAGCACTTACGAGTAATCCGCACAGGCTCAGAATTGTGGCAGCCTTCTTGGTCAATCTGGCCAGATGACACACGTGAAGCGAATTCACCGAACTAATATTTCACTTCCGCGGAAAATCGTGCATTAGGTAAAAATAAATACCAGTGTAGATAAATTATATTGATACTGACATATACTACATTACTTGTCAGTTGTTTTTCTTAAATACCGGAAGATTTTATTAGCGTTCGTTAAAACTACTTATATTTATCATATCTAAATTTAATCGTGGAAATATTTAATTTTAAAAATCGTAACATTGGCGTCAAAAACAAAGAAACGATAAGTACGGCGTTGCGTGTGTTCGTATAAAGAGTAAAATTATAACAGTTCCAGTTCGTTAAACTTGTGCATTTAATGTAATAACAAAAAATTGTTCGTTATTAAGATTTTGTGTTATACAGAAATTGCATTTTAAAAGCGATTTTATATCTTCTTAAACTTTTTAATTGTGTTATAATTTGTGCCGGTAACGGGTTTGCAAACAGTGAAAATGGATTCAAAACTATAAATTCTGAAATCAATAAATAAAAAAAAAGGCTAAAATTTTTAGAACATATAAGAAAAACTGTCTAAAAGTCCTTAGAAAATAGAAAAAAAATACTAAAAAAATCAAAGAAACTTTTAGAAAAATGAGAAAAAAAATTGCCGAAAATTTACAGAAAATGAAAGAAATGCCTACTAGTATTAGAAATAAACACTATAATAGAACAAATACAGATTAGTGTTGAAAACTAGAATAAAACTGTTCAAGAAACAATGCAATGCAAAGCGACATTTTAAATCCAAGAGAAGCTATAGAAGACAAAATAGAAGAAGTAGAGAAAGAAACAGAAGTTAAAAGTAAATTCAAGAACTATAAACGACATAACTGCTTAAAAAAAGAATGAACCAAACGTGTTGCCAATGTGAAGGAAGCCTCACGAGTAAAGATTTGATAATAGAACATTGGAAAGAAATCACTCGCAAGCTTAAATTTGTACCTCCTAATTTTGATAGTAAAGCTTCATGGTCAACCTACCACAAACAGTTTGAAGCCGCAGCTATATCTATTGGTTGAAGCAGCAAACAGAAATCGACGTCTTTAATAGTGATTTTACGTGGACAAAAGCTTGAAATTTTGCAGACTGCTTCTGACTACCTCTAAAGAAATTACAGTAAAAGAAATGAAGAAAAATGTTTTATTGAGTGAAGACGTTACTCTACTTAGAAGAAATGGAAAAGGAACCACTGGTTGTCAAAATATTAATACGAATAAAAAATACGGTGCAAGTAAAGATTCTGGATGTCAAGTCTAATAACGTTGAAAAAAGAAGACCGTGGCAAGCCAATGTACGCCATTATCTCAAATTGTGAGATGCGTGAATTTGAATGAAGCTGCATTGTCAAGAAAGTACCTACAACATCTATTGGACATTTTAACTTCCAAGTGGCAAAACCTCAACCTAGACTAGCTGGCTCAAGTTGATCTAGCAGTATCAAGATGTGTTTGCGCTGGAGAGTAGTTCCAAAAAAAGAACTAACGTAGTAAAGCGCAAAATTAATACAGGAGACGCTCAGTCGATACGACAACATCCACGCCAATTTCCTTTAGCAAAAGGAGAAGAAACCAAACCAATAATTACTGATATTATTAAAAATTAATATTTTTATCTTTGAATAGTTTTTGTTATTTTGTTAGTTCTTAGCATACCTTGCATTAAACTGGTAAGTTTTTATTAATTTGAGAAATACAAATAAATGCGAGAGAAGCAGTCAAAACTGTGTTTATTTTTTAAACAAAAAAATTGATATTATTAGTTGAATTATTCATATTTTTTTTTGTCTGTTAGGCCTTAAAGCTGATGGTAAGTTGAACTGCTGCACAGTATGCTTGAACTTCGCTTCGGTGCCCTCTATGTTAGTAAGGCAAAAATAGCAACCTGTGGCATGATCTTTCGGTACTCTTCACACTACTTATACGTTTTGCACCGTTCAAACAAACACAAGTCTTACAACATGTCAGGGGCCTATGACTTATCTTGATTCCGAAAATATGTTCGTAAGTTATTTCCCTACAAACATAACAAAAACAGTTGACATTATTTACACATTGTCACAAGCTAATAACAAGTAATTTGTTTGAAAGACTGTCAACGTTTTGAAAAAACATAATATCTAAACGACGAAAATAATGAAGATACTTTTTACGATTGTAATAGTTTTAGTTATGAATTGAATTGTATTCTCAATGTAATTTCAATGTTGCATTAAAGTTCCTAATAAGAATAAATATAAATCTAAAGTATTTGCTACAAAATAAAATAATAAAAAGTCTAAAAGTTTAGTGTTAGGTAATTAATTAAGATTAATTTTTTATCCAAAAACGATGTTTTTATAGATTTAAATACATTAGAAAGTATTCAGTGCACCCCTTCGTAAATTAAACTCTAAATCCACTTATAACTCACTGAAAAATGGATTAAGGCTATAAAATTAAACTTCGCCGTTTGCGCTTCTTGCTAAAAACATTAAGTACGTACAGGCCGCTATCATTAACCCAAAATCGAAAGCGAACGTAATATAATCACGACGAATTTCACTAGAAGGAAAAAAAGCATTACCAGACAATCCTTTGTAATAAAATAGTACAAAAAGTTTTTTTTTACGATCCGTATAATTGATTAATAGCAATTTGCTTTAGTGATTGATATATTAATTAGCATTTGCAAAGGATTTATAGCTTTTATACTTGACACGGTCCAAGCCTATGTTCGCTTTTGTTACACGACATTTGTCAATAGATTTAAATTAATTACCAGTAGCGATTTTCATGAGTTTGTGATTTTGTTTTTAGCAAATGCGTATTTTTATTAGTTGACGTATTGATTCTTTCGTTTAATAATAAAAGTGTGTGTGACTGGGTATGTGTTTGGTGTTTGAACATGCAGGTGACTTGAAGATAGACAATATGGAACGCCATCTTGATGTGATAAATTCTATTTACACACGTCATTTACTCATAAACGTAAAAGTAATAAATCATCATTTTCTGCGCCCTAATATAAGCTGTGTTGTTCGAGAACGAGCCACTGTTGTAATAATGTTTACCTAATACATATAGACGTCAATAAATTCTGGTAGACTGTAAATTGCGTAACTGTTCAACGTGTTATTAATATTACTAAAACTTAATATTTCTTGACGTACGTTTTTGTCTACACTTTCAAATAAAAATAAGTATTACTACGCGTGCATCGATTCTGTTTTATTCCGCGCACGTTTTTAATGTCGGATTATTTGTTTCCATATATTTCGATATATTAAGTCAGTTGAGTTTACATTTACTGTCTTGATCAAACTTTAAGTGGATGAAAATTGAGGAGCATGTAAAGTAGCTAAGGAAAACGTAAATGCAAAACTTTCTAACGCTTTTATTTAGTTTATATTTGAATGGTAATTCCAGTTTACTAAACAAAAACACGAGTTTTTGACGCACTACTTTGAATCCTTTCATAAAATTTATATATTTCTTAAATTGAATAAGCATGTCAGCTACTATTTAGTAACCGGTTCAATTCACAAATGTAACTGTGTATATTTCTAGTAATTACAAAATTTAAGTATATTTAACAATGCTTAGTTTTTCAACGAAATGTCTAAACTTACCTACACGGGTACAAATTGCTTAAAAAAAGAACCTTTTATGAGTTCGCAAAATAGAAATTAGATTTTCATTAAAAAAAGGTGTTTTATCTGATTCTAATACACTAACTTGTAAGTAATATTATTGCATTTATTTGTTACAGTAAAACAATCTAATGTTAAAAAAGCGCCTGCAAAGTTTAGAAGCAGAAGCCATTACTTTGGATACAGCTAGTCCGATGGCAATTTGAGCTTCATGCTATGTTAGTGGTACTGTTGTAATTAGCTTATACTACAAAATACTGTGCTACCAAGCTTACAAAAACCTCAGAAAATATGCGAACTAATTCAAAGGACAAATTGTGTCGACCAATCATATAGCGGGATTCGTTAAAGTACATTTAAAATCATAAGCATTTATTTATTAATTTTGTCGACATTTTGGTTTCTATTTACGTTGTTATTTTGGCTTTTCATATTACTTTTTGCTTTTATATTTGAATTTTCGTCTTGATTGTGAACAAATCTGTTCTTTTTAGAACAATATATTCCAATTTACCTTTAAAACATTTGTTAAGTATTTTTAGGTTAAAGTTATTTCTAATTAATTTGTAACACAAAAAAAGTTATTCATTTTGGTTATAGTAAAAAAGCAGCAAAAATTCAAATAAAATTTTGTATCACAGTTTAAAACCATGGAAAGCAACCCGAAAAGTCGTTCATTCGGAAGCACGAAACATTATTCATAATGTCATCGATTTCTTCGATAAACAGAAAGCAGATGGTCAATGGATATATCCAATCGAAAAAGCTTCTGAACTTGCTGCTGCTGCAACGGGGAAATCTTTAAGTTTTATTAAGAAAATTCGTAAAGAGTCTAATGTTTCCGGAGACTCAGTCTTAAGAAGTCCTGATAAGAAGCGTCGAACTGGTGCAGTGAACAAAATTTAGTTGGGTGATTTTGATCAAGGTGTTTTAAGAAGATCTGTGCATGAAATGTATACAGTCGATCATCAAGTACCTACAATGAAAGTGTTAGTGAAAAAAATGGAAGACAAAGTCAACTACATGGGAGAACGTGAAACTTTACGAAAGTATCTTTTAAAACTTGGGTTTCGTTATAAAAAATGCTGTAATAAACATAAACTTTTAATGGAACGAAATGATATTGTAGTTTGGCGTTCACGATATTTGAGAAAGTTGAGAGAGAATGATGCTAAAGGCAACAATAAACAACCAGTAACGTACTTAGATGAAACCTATATTCACCCATCATATGGCGTTAACAAGTGTTGGCAGTCTTCAGAACAACCAGGTGTTTATAAATGTGATCGAGATGAGCAACGACATATTATAGTGCATACAGGTGGTTCATATAGGTTTGTAAACAACGGTCTTCTAATTTTTAAATCACAAACTAAATCTGGTGACTATCATGACGATATGAATCATACAGATTTTATGCAATGGCTGGAGAAGCAACTTATTTCAAATCTACCCCCTAATGGTCTCATTGTAATGGATAATGCACTTTATCACTCAAAACAAATAAACAATCCTCCAACTCAAAGCAATCGTAAATAAGATATTCGTTCGTCGTTGGAAGCAAATGGAATTTCTAGAACAAGTGAAATGCGAAAAGCAGAGCTATTAATTTTAGTCAAGCAGCATCCTACATCAAAAAGTTATTTTGTTGATAAATTAATAAGTGATCATGGACATACTGTTGTTAGATTGCCTCCTTACCATTGTGATTTAAATCCAATTGAATTTATATGGAGTCACGTAAAAAGAAAAGGCGCAATGAATAATGTGGCACAACGAGGAAGTGATATCGAAAATTTAGTTCGAAATGCATTTTTTGAAATTACAAATGAAGAATAGCAAAAACAGTGTAATCATGTGTCACATCTTCGTGAAGAAATATGGAAAACAGATTGTTTAGTTGATGAGGTTGTTGAAAATTTGACATTTACAGTAAATAATAGTGATTCAGATGAGGACGGTTGGGAAACTGATGAAAGTGAAAGTGAATCTTCAGGTAATAATAATTAATTAATTATTAACCTTAGTGTCATTTAATAAATAAGAGATAATGCATCTTTATGTATTTTATACCGAAATAAGTGTTTACTTTTCTGCTTTGTAAATTTTTCAATAAAAGATTTATTAAAAATTGTGGTTATTGTAGTTTTAATTAATGATTAGATTAAAATGAGATATTTATACAGTGATCAGAATTGTTCATGTTTTATACAAATATTTTTTTAAATTTTTTTTAACTGCAACTTATGCAACCAATTATGCAGTCGAGTACAACTCGTTTGTTTGTTGCCTAATTTTAAAAATTAGCGCCGAAATACTTTTTCATCTGACTATACCTTGTACGATACGCGCTCCCCCAGACACGCCTACCCAGGGTTTTTGTAAGCTTGGTCAAACTGTATATACTATTATTTTTTGTATATTTCTTACTGTGTTGTGAAGTGTTGTAAAGTATATAAATATGACCTAAAAATGTTATAACTTTGATAACGCCACCGATGTAAAGGAACTGAAGCATTTAGCTTTCAAATAAATTGATAAAAGTGTGACTTTGGCGGATAAAAATTTTGAAGATAATAATAACAAAAAATAGTAGAATTCTGGTTTTCACGGGTGGCATTTGTAATGCACTTTTCTATTTTGGATATTTGGATAATTTCCGTTTTTTCGCTTTCGTCACACGGTGCAGTAGTTAATATTAAAATGCATTTAATTAATTCAATAGATTACTTAATTTTTCACTGATTGTAATTAAAAACATTCGCCAAATGTTTAGTGTTTTTAAACATAATTTGATGACTCGCTTCTAGCACGTGTTTTGCCACCGCTGACTTTGAAGATTGTTTAACATGACTACATTTTTAATGCTCCCTTATACGAATTCTCACGCTTCTACCCGTTTTTTCTATGTATGTACAATAATAAGGGCCAAGAATGCTATAAACACCGTCCGATTGAAAAGCCGTAACATCTTTCACCAGATTTAAAAGTTGACCCAATTTAAGAAAAGCAGAAAACCAAGTAACAATGCTGTATTTAGATAATTGTAATTTAGATAAGCAATTAAAACTAGTTGATACATAGATTCCGCTGTTACTCTTGGTTTCGCAATCGTAAATTTTCTAATAAATTGTTAAATAAATTTTTTATTTGAATTGTTTTCGACTAACACTTTGGTTAGATTATTTAACTCTTTTTGAAGATTTTGATATAAGCTTAAAGAAACTGGATAATTTCTAAGAAGGGTGATGATGAGACAATCCATTTAAATATCTATCTGTATAGGTAAGTTCTCAATGAACTGAATATGATATGATCTACATATCTATTAACTTAAACGTTCAAAAATGGTAAAGAGGAGTTCTTTTCTAATTTCATAGTAAAATGAATATTTTGATTAATTGAGTTTAAATGACATAGAAACTATTTGAGCGTAGAAGGACCATGTTGCCAAATAACGAAGGTGTCATTAACGTAAATTTTGCATAAATATATTAGTAATAACTGGTGAAAGCGGAGAACACATGGCGGCTTTTGATGTTTGTGAGAAACATTTTTCTCAAAAAGTAAAATATGTAGACGTCAAACATTTTTCCACAATAGGTATTATGTCGCTTAAATATTGTTCTCACTGAATAAAGATCTAATAATGTTAATTGAATCAAGTATCCACACGTTAGTAAACAAAGACTCAACATCAAATCAAACCAGAATGTTAGTCGGTTGCAAAGAAAAATTGTGCAATTTCTGCACAAAATCCTCCAAATTGAGTAAAATAAATCAGTCTTCTCTGCTAAAAGTTTTAATAAGCTTGCAAAATATTTAGAGATTTTATAAATAATTGAGTTTATAACGCTGATAATAAGTCAAAGAAAAATATTATTATTAGATATTATATTGAATTTTAAGTAATCCCTAAAATCGAGTTTTAAAATCTTCAGGTATTCAAAGTTTTTTATCGGTTTAATTAATTGCCTACTCTTTTATAAGTTTAGAAAGTTTTCTTCTAATAGATGAAGAAGAAGAATTTTTGGAAATTACTTTATACAACCCATCTGCAAGAAGATTGTAGATTTTGTTATCAGAATCTGATCTATTCATAATAACAGTAGCATTCCCTTTATTAGGTTTATGAATGACTTAATGCTTAAGAGATTTTAATGCAAAAAATTCCGAATTTGGAACAGAGCTGTTTCTTAAGCCAACTCAAAAATTTTCAAAAAAAGTTAAATCATCTAAATAAGGTGTTAGTCGCAAACAATTACAATTGAAAAAAGATTAAACAATCTGTTACAAAGTTTACGTCTGCGAAACCAAGAGTAACAGCGAAATCTATGTATCAACCAGTGTCTATCGCTTATCTACCCTATGTCGAAAGTACCACAGAACGTATAGAAAGAATGACTTAACAACATTGTTACTTGGCAGTGGCGGATAGAGCCACCGGGCATTCGGGCGAAACCCGAAGGGCCGGTCCCTTTAAGAGGGCGCACGGCCGACGGACCGACGTGGCAGAAAGTAGACCCAGAGTCCTGAGAGCTTCATAAAACAGTACTTACTTACCAATAAAAAAAATAACATATCAGCATAAACAATTTGTGGAATTTATATAATCGTTTGGATAACAATACAATTTTGTTTTAAAAGGAGACTTAATGCACACAATTCAATAAATGGAATTGTTATATATTGTCATGAGAACTAAATATTAACATTACATAATTGAATTCTTTGTAGGTATGTGTATATGTATTGTTTCTGAAATCCCATTGCCGACATTAAACACATTTACGATAGAATCAAAGAATTAACTACATCTCACAACGAGTGTGTTAGCGCTCATTTGCTATTCGACAAAAAGAAAAATGTGAATTCGCTTCTGTTAGGTAAGCAGAGAACAATACATAACGAGCAAATTTCAAAGAACCGTCATATTGTGTCATTCATTATCGACGTAATAAAGTTGATTGGAAAACGTGGTTTAAGCTACAGAGACAAGCGATATGAAAGTGCAAAGTTCCTTTTAGATACAGATCTGGACCGCGGCAAGAGATTTTGTTACTATAGATTTGAAGTATGATGAAAATTTACATTCATACATTAATGACATGTGTCAAATGGGAAATCAATCAAAATATCCTCGTCTAACGATATTGTCTAATACCATATTCGACATAATTGGAATGACTATAAAAGAAGGAATTGCTACAGAAATTGCAATGCAAAAGATGTTCGCTATACAAATTGGTACCACTCAAGATGTAGCCGTCTGTGATCAACTGTTTCTAATTATTTGGTACATTACACTTTTTCAAAATGGGGTCCAGAAGGGACTATTTTCTATAATGAGGTGCAGCTCTACTACAGAAGCTGAAATTAAAGATGTGGTTTGTAGTGCACTAGGTGACTATGGGATTGGAAGTCTCGTTGGAATCACAAGATGGTGGAGTAATGATGCTACATTTGGTTCTTTCAATAATCCCTTAAAGTGATTATTCACAACGATTATCATTGTCTATTACAAAGTACCTGCAAACCAAGTGGTTGGATATACTAAAAGTTAATAAAATGATGGAGAAGACTTGTGAGACACTAGGCAACATTTCTCGCGATTACAAAGCTATAAAGGCTGCTACTATAGATTTTGTTTTACATATAAACAATAAATTTGAAGAACAGAATTACGATTTTGTTCTTGATACTTCTCTAGCCGTACTACGATAAAAAAAATTGATGCCATGGGAAACTACAACTGACGAGTGCTTAATAGATGCAAATGAAAAATTTTAAATTAAAGTACACAATTAAGTCTTTCATATATTGACAAACAGCATGAAACAAAGATATCAAAAATATGGCGTAATTGTTGCTGAAATCGCATGGTTCCATTTTAACAACTTTTACCAACTCCTTGCTTTCTCCGCTTTAGCACTTGATTCAATGAGCAAACAAGTTATCAAATTTAATTGAGATGGCATAGCACCAAGAATTCGTAAAGAACTAATAGATTTTGCTTCAAAATATATTTCACTAAAGCAAATAATTCAGGAGAGTTATCTAAATGAAGAAGGCAAAATATATTCGGAATTAAACAGTGAAAATCTAAGAGGAAGGGCAGGATTGTTTTGCATCTACTAAGACATGCAGAAATTGCTTAGTCTGTTGCTAGTTGCTATCTAATTTTACAAAAATATAACTTATATTCCAAAGCATATAGCCTTATCTTCACTTGTTACAAGTAATGCGCAGTTTCTGAGAACCTTGTGAAGACGTATGAAGTATGATACAACATTTTACTATTAAGTTTTTTGCTTTAGAATTGAACGAAGAATGCTGCAGCGTGTAGCTTTTTTGTCAATTTATTTACACCGCTGCATTTTGGTTCCAAAAATGAAATTTTCGGCCAAAAATTACAGCACTGCTGGATTTGTACCAAAATTCATAACTAGTAATCAGCTTCAGAGTCACTTTCTTCATGTGAGCCAATTCTTAATCGATTTTGAGGACTACTGGCGACAAGCAATTCTAATGCCTCTGGTGAAAACCGTTTAAATTTTTTTTTGGAAGCTCTCTAAGGCTTGAAATATAGGCATCAGAAGATATAAGTACTCTATAAAATATATCTTCCATTGTTTTTGCTCTTGAAAATTTTCGGGAAAAATCGGCACAATACTTTTTAATATCTTTGTTTCTTGCCTCCTGAGCTTCCTCTGATAACTGTCTAATAGGTAATAATGCATTTTATATAACTTGCTTTCCATGTACTAACACTTTATGCACAGAAGTGGGCATGTAATACCACTGATATAAATTTACAAACAGTTCGGTAGTGTCAATAGCAAATTTCTCGAATAGTTCATAATTTATGTCAGAACCACTAAATATTACCTGTAAGATCACAGAAAAACGTTTAATTAATGTCTCGTCGATGCCCCTTATGTTTGCAGAAACTTGAGAATTTTCAAAAAAACGTCGAGCAGTATTGCCGTCATTAGAACTTCCAAACCCAGGCTTTGGCTTGTCAACTATTAGCCCCAACTCACGTTAAATTTTTTTTTTCTCTTCTCCACTGCGTTTATTATTTTATCAAAGAATCTGGTCCATGCATGTAACGTAAATAACAACGTTGCGATGACTTTGTTCCAGTGATCGCACTACATACTTTTCCGTCGATCATTGTAAGATTCATAATGTACGATATTTTAATTGATCTGTCTTTGAAGATACTTTCATAAGGCAAAAGGTTATTTATTTGGTTTTCAACATGCTTTATCTCAGTTTCTGTTGACTATGTTGTTTTTTGAAGAAACTGCATTTGTAGTGGTCTACAAAATCGTGGAGACGATGTTCTAGGATTTTTCCAAGTTATCACTTCTTTATCCAGTTTAAAATCTGTTTATACTAACTGCAAGAGAACTACCGATGTAAGAAATTTACTGGTATCCGAAATGTCGTTCACTTCAAATGTCTGTTTGTACTCACTTTGGCCGAAGCTTCCATCACAAACCCATTAAAAAAATGCTTTAAGTTCTGCAAATCTTCATTAGTCAACGCATCAATAACTTCTTCTTGAGTTTGTATTATGCGCTGAGCTGTATGGTCTAGTAATTTCTGGAGTTCTACTTCAGCACTACTTTCAGAAATTGTTATGGAATTCTTAGGAGGATAACATAATTTTTTTGCTTCTAATACCTTCTTATAAGATGGATAGAGCCAGCAGTTTTGCTCCAAACTTATTAATCGTAGCCCTTGATACTGGCTTTTCGAAAGCTTAAAGTCGATTGACATAGAAAGAGCTCCTTCACTGGTTAAAGGAGTTTCAGTTGTAATTTTAAAGTTTTTTCGGTATTTTGATGCTCTAGTAGGAGTACTAAAGGCAACTTCTTTGACAAGCTTAGACGCATCTAGTTGACCAATAGAACGAAAACTTACTTGTGTTGCATATGCCAACTCATGTGCGCAAATCTTCAGCTTTTCTCCTTTTAGACCTGTCGAGGGATGACAAAAATTCCTTTGATGGTCTGCCTCTAGTTGATGATGTCGTTGCAGTTGTTGCGTTCGCTATGATTGGAGACGTAACAAGTTTACTCAGCCAATCATTGTATTTTTGAAAAAATTCCTCGGTTCTGTTGACAGTTTGCAACTTCTGTCTTATTTTAGAAAATAATGCCTTCATGTACTCAGGAATTTCTATTGATTTACCACTACGTTTAGATATCACGGTCTTAAGATGATTTAACAGATCAGATAACCCGCCTCTTAAATGATATTTTACTACTTTATGAATCTCCTTTCTACTATAAACTACTACTTGACAGAAAGAGCCTGCAACAAATGATTTTTTTATATATTAAATACTAGTTAGTTAAATCATTAATGTGGGATTGCTTTTATTTTTTCAAATTAGTTTACGTACAAAGTTTAAACTAAATGTTTTTATTAAATTTTTGAAAAATAAATAGAATGGAAGTTATATTTTTTCTGGAGGTGTTATTGGCTGTATCTGAAGATCCTTATTTATCAACCAATCGGTTAGCTACCAATCTTCGATATTTTACAGTCATCGATCGTTTTAATTTTGAAAAGTATAAACTTTATAAGACACCTTTTACACGAGTTGACGGAAGATGATTTTGATGGAAAACTACAATTTTCTGAAGAAATGTTAAATATTTGCAATAATAACGAAAATTTTGTTAACAATATTTTTTTCTCCGACGAGGCTACGTTTTGCCTTAACGGTGAAGTAAACAGACATAATTGCAGATTCTGGTCATCGAAAAAACCTCATTGGTAGTTAGAGCTCCATACTCAGTGTCCCCAAAAGATGAACGTTTGGATTGGCATTCTAGGGTGGTCATATTATTGGTCCCTTTTTCATCGATAGGAATTTATCTTTGGCTCTATATTTGCAGTTATTACAGAATCAAATTATACCTGCTTGTGCTGTGCTCTATCCATACAAAAACAACGACCACTTTCTTAATGACAGCATTTGGTTCCAGCAAGATGGTGTCCCACCGAGTTATGGTTTAACCGTTCGTCAATATCTGAATAAAGTTTTTCTAAACAGATGGATTGGAAAACGAGGAAAGATTGAGTTGCCAGCCCGCCCACCTGATTTAAGCCTTTTAGATTTTTTTGCGGATACGTAAAAACAGTCTACAGAGATATGCCCAATGACATCGAAGATTCAAAATTCGAATTACTAGAAGCAATCAAGAAATTTCCTGTGAATTTTCAGAAAATTTTCTTAGTGGTTTTATAAATCGACTGAGTCATTGTCAAATGACAAATGGAAAACAATTTGAACACTTACTTTAAATTATTTAGTTATTAATTTGTTTTTAGTGATAAGATTTTGATTCATAACTTTTTTTTGTCTCAGATATACCTACTTGATATAAATACTTAAATCGGCGTTTTCTTAAAAAAATGTTATTAAAATAAATTTTAAAAAATGTTTCTTTAGTTCTACTTTAAAGAGGAAAAAATGCTCTATCAAATGGTGAAGTAAAAGTAATACGTTCTCATTTAAAAAAATTACGCGGAGCGGTGTAACTCAGAAAGAATTGCAGATAACAAAAATTTAAATATTTCCAATTATTATAGATACAAATTACATAAACAACTTTTGTATTGAACAATTTTTCTTAAAATGAATATTAACGACTCTAAATCGCCGTCTCCATACTTTTTAATAACCCTGTATATAGTATAAAATGTTAATGTTTCAAAAAATAAAAATAATATTTAAACCTAAAATAAATCTAAAAATTAATTGTCCTAAAACATTTTTTAGAATTGCTTAGAAACTACGTTTTTAAATTATCCAATACACGGAAAAAATGTATTTTATTTTTCTTACTTAAACACATTACATACGCTCGAAAAAAGTTGATGCTTTCGACCTTATTTAAAGTCTGTTTTATTAGAAAATTTCAACGTCAAATTATTTGCAAAGAATATTTTTAATACAGTTTGCAAAAGGCGCTTGATTTTATCCTTTTGAAGCATTACACATTAAAAATACATACAACAAACCCATACTTTCCTTTACGAACATAAATAAAACAATACCGAAAATAGTGTTTTGCCCCATGATTAAAATGTTGAATTATGAAAAATACCCTTTGCATTAGTACCGCACCAGAGGTGTGTGTTAGACAGCTGTTGTTGCCGGGGTGTGTAACGAGCAGATGGCAAATTAAATAATCAAGCAGCTTTGAAAGAACCGCTTCGGTGGCTGTGTACTCTCCGAATTAACATTTATATAAATCATGTGCGTTTGTATTTTGCATAATGAAAACCTCCAACTTAAAGATCAATTAACAGTTGAAAACAGAAACTTCCTCTTCCACTTTAATTTCAAAAAATTTGATAAAATTGTAGATAATAGTACTAAGCTGTTTTGATATTGTGGTTTGTAATAGACACAGATGTCCGGTCAGCTGTTGATTCACCAGGTGCTATTGCACAGCTGAATTTACCCCTCGCGACAATGCAACAAGTACGAATCTAGGGTCACCCCCCTTTATATTAATACACTATGTCAAATGTTACATTAGAATTCTAAATTATTGATCATATTATAAATTTTAGATTGTTGTCTGATGCGTCAGTTGCTTTACGTTCATTATGTTCCATTAACTATTTATTCAAACTTGGAAACTAAATACTAATAATTTACTAATATATTACCTAAAATAAGATAATGTTAATGTTTATAATCACATTTTCTTAATTCATATTTTCATTTTGACAGTAATTAGATTTTAATAGTCGTGTAGGTATTTGGATTTTAACGTATAAACGCCAGAGACAACATGAATTTTTTTTTAATATTTAGTAAAATATTATGTATTTATGTTTACTGTCATTTTATAGATTAGTCTAAATATGTATTTTACTACATTTTTATAGTTTTATTTTATTTTCCTGTTGTTCTAATAGCATTTTTTAATATAAAAATCATCGTTCGAGTTTTATGACAACAGTTTAAATGTTCATGTTTGCGCTGTATTGTTTTTTAGTACCTCAAAATTTTAACAACTTTATACATACCAAATAGGATTTTTATATAGTAACTAAATTTGTATCAGAGATTAAAACCGACTATTAAATATAGAAATTATTATTATTTTAATAAATAAATACAAGATAACCTTTTAATTATTTGTTTAAATCCAAAGCAGACGATATTATGTAAAAATAAAGCATTTTGAAAATCACGTTTAAAAAACAATAATTAAACATAACTACTTATCGTGGGCGTTCAAGCAAAAGTCCGAAATAAGATAAATGCATTGGTATGTTTCTATTGGTCAATTTTATGATTTGACAAAACTCGCTAAGTCGTGTGTGACGTCACAACAGTGATAATCTGTCACTAAATGACAACTTTCCAGTTTTTTAACAAACAAAAGTCACTACGCGGACTTAGTGAAAAATTATCTTTTGAAAGTTTGTTGCATGAACAGGCAAAGGTCAATAAATGGGTTTTGCATGTTTATAATGTAAGCAAACATGCACATTTAGAAGTTTTGTACCATCAAGTAAAAGTAAAGCAGCTGTGAGCACTGTCGTGTTTTGTGGTTTTATTTAATAATAACAAGGAATGAATGAATCTTGCTTTAAAGGCGGTCGCAAAAGATGCTTTAAAGTGCAGTCCTGTCTTAAATGTAAGTGATTTTAACTTAACCTCACTTTTAACGAATTTTTCTTGTGGTTTCTGAATTTTGAGCTTACCCTTATTAATAACTTTGTACCTTTTTACACTACTTTAGATTTGTTATTTTAGTAGTAATAATTAGTTATAAAGGGTAATAATAAAGTTTTGTACCTAATTTTTGTTTAAATTGCTGCTTTTAACGTATTCGTCAGTTTTACCGCTGTATTATTATTTCTTTTACTTAGTACTTTTTTTATACGGTTGTAAATTCTTGCAGATACCAACATTTATCCCATTCACTGAAGACACAACGAGCTACAAGACTGATGACATTTTTAATACAAGACGAGACGAATCAAACCCCAGCGATTGTGGAGATTACTTTTGTAGTAATTTTGATGACAGCGATATGGACAAAGATTATAGTCCTTTTGCGAATACTGATTCAACTAATTCGGAAAATGAGATATTAGCAAAATCTCAAATTAGTGCGTTTCCGATAGTAGGTCACGATACTGTTCAGAACGAAGATAAACAATATAACCAATTGGGCAAAAAAAGCGTCGTTGGCAAAGATCTGATCCTTCGTCGTAGACTAAAATCAAAACCAAGAAGTTAAAAAACTTAGGTCTAGCGTACGAATAAGGGAAAGAAACCAGCAAAGGTTTCCAAAGCAAGTGACTGTAGTAAATGTCAATTTTAATGCACAAATAATTTTAATAAAGAGGACAGAATTAGAGTATATGTTCCACTGATTGGAAACTTGAAAACTACTGTAAAAGAAAACTTCATTTAAAAAAACATGAAAGCGGTTGTACCGCAGCGTCGGAGGGCAAGAAAAACTGACGGTATAAAGCGTCAAAATTCAGAGCAGGACTTTTTCTGAAAAGACGTGTAGAAATTAGGGTATGCCAAATATTTTTTAAACACAGCGGGGAAAGCATCTACCAACCAACAAATTAAGTGATGACGATGAACAAAAAATAAAAAACCATATTGAGAGCTTTCCAGTTACAGAATCTCATTACTCACGAAAATCTTCCTCAAGATTATTTAGATAGCAATTTATCAATTACAAAAATGTATTTACTTTACAAAGAATTTTGTGCTGAAAACAATGACTGACAGCATTAAAACATACAATCGGATTTTTGCCCTAGAATTTAATTATTCCTTTTATAAACCATAAAAGGATATATGTTCTATTACGGTATTATTATGCAAAGACGAAAAAAATGACTACAAGTGAATTATAAAAAACATAGACAAAGAGAAGTCATGCAAATAACAGTAAAGCTGTGAATAAGCTCAGAGCATCAGTTGATAACACTTTTGTGACCATCACGTTTGACCTACAACGCGTTTTGCAAATACCATGCAGCGATGTTTCTCTAATGTACTACGGTAGAAATTTATGCTGTTACAGTTTTACTATTTACGAAGGCACACCTCCAAATAATGCTTACTGTTACACATAGACTAAAATAAATGTAAATCGTGGTAGCAACGAAACAGGCACATGTTTAGAAAAATTCTTAAGCAATTTGCCACACTATGTAAAGGAAGTCTCACTGTTCTCGAATACTTGCGGAGGGCAAAACAAAAATCGAAACGTTGCCGCTCTATTACTGTACGTTGTTCAAACATCTTCACATCTTGATGTAATCGAACAAAAGTTTCTAGAATCAGGACACTCAATGATGTAATGCGATAGTATGCATGACTGGCCTGCCATCTTTCGATTCGTTCGTTCCAAAAGAGGAAAAAAAACGATTCATATTACATCTAAGAGCTTTCCTTTTGGGACTTTATTTATTGGGTTATCAAAAAATCTGATACAAAACAAAACATTTGGCGCCGATGGTAACAAAATTTCTTGGCATTAAGTAAAATGCTTTCGGTATAAAAAAGAAAATCCAGGTTTTATTATGTTTCGATACAGCCAGAAATATTCCAAAATTAATATTTGCAGAAAAGGGCGTCCAACAAAACTTTCAAAGACCTTGAAAAGAACTTACTCGAATAATTTGCTTATATCAGAAAGAAATATAACGACCTAAAGCGCTTATGCGACAAAAAATATGTTCTGCAAGAGTTTCATGCATGGTACAGAAACTTACTAACATCGAAAAACGTTAATGATATGAATCCAAAAGCAAGCGTGTTGAGTGACGCTGATTGTAGCGAAGACGACGAATAAGAAAATTTTTGAATTTGGTTTACATTGTTGAATGTTTTAATTTGTTCGCTTTTTAGGCAATGCTTAAGTTTTCTTTAGATTTGATTTACATTTCGAATTTTTAAAATTTGTAATTACATTTAGATTGTTAAAACTTGTATTTTGTGTTACAAAAATACTTACCCATGTTTAGTTTTAGTAACAAAAATATGTTTAACACTTAGTTTATAATAAAATAGTATTTTGATACAATTGTGTTTCTTTAATTGCATAAGAAGATTTAATTTAAAACTCATTAGGTCTATTTCCCAAGTATTTAAAATTTACAAAGTCCACTAATTAGTGCTAATTACCCTAATAGTAAAAAAAATATTTATATCAGAAGCAAGCACACTTTAGTAACTAGTTCCTAAAACATTATGATGGAACTACTCTGACCAATCCATCTATTTAAAAAATGTTCACTCAACCACTCTCTTACATTACGAGCAAATTGAGCAGGAGCTCCATCGTGCATATTATGACTTAGTTCAACAGTATCTCGTCACAAACTCATTACTCAATACATTAAGGTACCTATTCTTATTAAGACAATTTACTAGATAAATTGGCCTAACGACTCTATAATTTATTATTCTCAGCCAAAAGTTAATGGAAAACCTTCTTTGATTACGATATTTTATAAATTCTTTCAATAATAATTATATTATAAAATAATAATTTTATATATGAAAATAATTTTCAATTGCCAAATGGTGAAAAGTATTAAATACTGTAACACTGTTAAACATAGATTTATCGCTCTAAAGAATAACTCTGAAAAAAGTCGCCATCTTCTTGAATCAAATTTAAGATTGTGATACAAAAATTTAATCGTAGTATGCTGCCGTTACCATAGAAAGACTGAACTTTAGAAACGTGATATAGATGAAGTAGGTTTTCTTGTAGAACCAAGTAAACGGACTTGTTACTACAGATATTTAATGTTGAAGCTAACTGTAGGATACTAAACAAGAGATCTTCGTGTACAGCGTCTAGAATTTGTTCTTTTAGTTGTATTGCACGGTTTTGTCTTAGTTGACCTGCATCAGCGTTTGTCGTTATAAACAAACCAGTTTCTCGAAATTGATATTCCAGCTTTCAAAATGTTTTTCTTTTAGGTTGTCTTTGGTTTGGAAAAGTATGGTATACTCGTTTGCGGTCGTGTCATCAGGTAAATATCGCACGTTTTTAATTACATGTCTGACTAATTTATTATAATTACTTCAAGTAAAGCGTTTATTGTTTCGCAAAAAATAAGTTGAATTAGAGTAACATTTGATAGTTTTGCGATACTGTTCTACGCGATATAGTAGGCATCAAAATGTTCTAGGCGACAATAAGAGAAAGTACAAGACGACAAACGCGGTGACTTAAAAAAAACAACGCGCAGTTTTTTTGTATAAACCATAGTTTATTATTAGTGTTAAATTGACTCTATCTCTATTTACATAATTGTATATATTTTAAATTTCACGTTTTTATTAACACAATACAACAATTATGACTGCAATAGCACTAACGAGATGGGAAAATCAGACAAACAAAATGTAGAAGGCGTTGGCGCACTACCATGGCCTACGATCTTACACGAACGTTACTTCTCCTGTAAATTTAAACGATGGTGTTTTATCTGGTGTTATTCAACAATCTAACGACGGTTGAAATTCAATACAGTTTATCAATTTTGAGCCAACTGAGGTTCTTGATTAATTTTAATTTTCATTGCCTATAATATAAAAGAAGCCTGAATTTTTGATTTGATGTAGCAATTTACATTTTTTAGTTGATGGCCTAACAGTGAATGTCACAACGTTACCCTACCAACAGTTACCCAACTAATTAACCATGAGCCATTGTTGGTTCAACCGTTAGTGTCGCCTCGGTAAATGTTCATACTTAGTAAGTTTCAAGGTTACACTAGTGTTGTAGGAAATAAACGTGAGTGCACTTATTGCAAACGGTGGTTATATAAATTACTATTATACTATTGTATATTATTACTAAAGCCCGGATGTTTAGACAAAATGCCTAAAATCATTCATATCAATCATTTTTACGCATAAATGCCTTTTTTCCTTATAAGCGCTTATTTTGTCTTAAATTTGGAAAATTGGATTTTTTCATATAAGCATAACCTACCTACAACCAACTGTTTCTTTTATTTATACTTAATACCAAAAAAAGTGATTGTATAATTTCTATGAATTTGCCGCCTGACAAAAAATGATTTATCTAACTTTCAAAAGTGGTTTATGCAGGTCTGTATTTCTAACGAAAACTGAATTTTGTGAGAATGTTATTGTTACCGTTACTTTTAAACCCCTAGCCCTGTTGCGGCGGCTTGCTTTTTGTGTTTACTCTGCATTATTTTTTTATCTACAAACAAAACAAAATGGTCATTTAAAAATGCAGGAACAATGTCATTTTTATGTAAATGTGTGGTTTTTAAATTTAATTGTACTTTAATTTGCTGTAATAACGTTCAGTTTACAATGCCGAAATTACGGGCTTCTGTAACCGACAAGTTAAATAAATTCGTGTGAGATTTCGGAAGTGACATTTTTTCGACTGACGGTGATGTGTTGTTTTGCAGATTATGTAAAAAATCTGTTAATTTCGAAATGGAAGTTAGAAAACCCGTCTTTACGAATATTTTTTTAAAAGTATACTAAAGAAAAATTACCAAGCGAATCAACGGTGAGAAAGAATTATCTCGACAGTGCTTATAAACTGGTAATGATAGAAATTCAAACGTATATGAAAACCAAGAAGATTGGGATATCTGTAGATGATTTTAATTTTGCAGGCACATTGCTAATGTTGTAATTGAATCTCTTGAACAAGATCAAACCTCCAAGATCTACCTGTTAAACTCCAATTGTCTTGAAAATGCAAATGGTTTTGCAATTGCTCAATTATTCACAAATTCACTATCTTTACTTTGGTCAGATCAAATTCAACACGTGCTTATGTTTTTAAGCGGCGCCGCTTCTTATATGAAAAAAGCAGGAAAAGCTCTCAAAGTGTTATTTTCTCGTATGATTCATTTAACGTGCTTAGTTCATAGATTACATCGTGTATCAGAAAAAAATCGTCAACAATTTTTTAATGTAGATATGTTAATATCTTCAGTGAAAAAGATTTCCTAAAAGCACCATCAAGGATACGAATTTTTAGAAAAATGGCACCAGAACTCACTCTGCCACCACAACCCATACTGACTCGTTGGGGCACATGGATATCAGTTGCATGTTATGCTAAATAATTTAACAAAAATTAAAAAAATAATTCAAAATTTAGATGAAGATTTGGCGGCTTCAATGAAAATGGTAAAAACACTTTTAGAAAAGGAAAAACCTAAAAAACTATTCTGCATTTATTTCCGCTAATTATTCTCTACTTCCTAGAACAATAACAAGTCTAGAAAGTAGAGATTTTCTTTTAACTGATGCAGTGTTATAAAAGAGAAATGTGAAGCTGTATTTGCAGCAAATCAAGATTTTGAAGTTGTAAAGCCAACATTCTTTCAGATAATACAAATGTGACAAATCATGTAGATTATGAAATAATGGAAACTGTGTGTTTTAAATTCGCACCAGTTACATCAGTAGATGTAGAAAGATATTATCTGATAGAAGACAAGGTTTAACTATCGAAAACCTTAAAAAACTTCTTATAATTAATTTTAATTCTGGTGAATCATAAATTTGTTGTTAACTGTTTTTAAAATGTGCAATAAATTCAGTTGGTTATTAATGCCCGTTTCTAAATTTTTTAATGCCTTTTTGCCTGCTTATTTTAATATTTTTTAATGCCTAAACATCCGAACACTATTTACACATTTCTTGTCAATTAGATTGAATTTGTCATTCTTCTCGCTTTAGTGTAAGTTCTGATTGTAATTATTACACGTAGATATAATTATTTAATACTGTAATACTGTTTCTGTAGTTTCAAACTTGTGTATTATGTGGTCAATCTTTGTTGTATTTCACACTAAACAAAACAATTTCGTGACGAGCACTATTTTTGGCATGATACCACTTTTTCGTTTTCACCTTTCCACTTTTAGTTGCGTTGAATACATTTAAAAAAAAAATATAATTGAATGTTCAATTACCTACCTATAAGATAAATAAAAATAAAATGCTCATGTTTGTTTTAATAATTTCATGGCATTCTAGATTTTGAAATAATATAATTTTTGTTTATTCTATTTTTTTGGTTCTCAGAAATGGAAAATTGTAAACAATAGTATGAATGAATGCGGTATTTTTTTTCTATAAAACACTGGATTATACTTTTCCTTTAAAATAATTAGAAAAACAAATAATTCAACATTAAATGTTTAGCATTGAAACCTTTACAATGCGTTTTCCAAGTCACCACTATGTATATCGTATATCAGTTTCACATATACAAAAAAGTTGACAACACTGTTAAATATTAACAAAAAATATGCGTAGTATCTGTTGTGTATATCTTTGTGATATATTGTGTTAGTTTGTAGTTGCTTATTTATTTATTACAAATTTTAATAATTAATTTTATATTCATTTAACTGTAGTATGGGTGTCGCACGAGGTACTATACATACTGAAATGGTATGCTCCTTAGGTCAATTTAGGTAGAAAACGTCCTATAAATATAGGTCCAATTTGCCATAGTTACACAGATACAAGCGTTCAAAGTTTATAACTGATCACAAATTTTTTGACAATTAATTATTCTTAGTCAACTGGGAAACAAAAACCGAACAATATGTCATTTATTGCTTTCTTTTCTACTAATGTCACAGTCAATTTTATTAAATGAAGTGTAATTTAAATGCAAAATGCTTTCTCATTTTTCTAACGAAGAGTATGCTGATATCATTTACATTTATGGATTTTGTGATGGAAATGCGAGATCTTCCGTTAGGGAATATGAACGAGGATTTCCCAACAGGAGGGTGCCAAATCACCAAACCTTTTCTTCTGTGTTTCAACATGTACGGACTCATGGTTCATTTCCATCAGTTTCAACAAGATCTGACCGTCCTGTGCAGTTAAATGTGAATGAGCAGGAAAACATTTTAAAGATGGTTGATCGGAGTCCAGGGCTGAGTACTAGAAGAATTTCTTTTCGAACGGGACTCCCCCGTAAGTCAGTATGGCGAACATTACATGATGGGCTTTTGTATCCCTATCACATACAACAGGTTCAGAATCTGGAACCTGGAGATTTTGCTGCCCGGTTGAATTTCTGCCACTGGCTACAGGTAAATCCACAATTAGTTCCATTCATTTTATTTAGCGACGAGGCGCAATTTACTAGAGATGGAGTGAACAATACACGTAATTCTCATTTGTGGTCATATCAAAATCCACATGGCACAACAGAAACTAACTTTCAGCGCAGATTTTCTGTTAACGTATGGTGTGGCATGATTGACGATCAACTTATTGAACCTTTTTTCTTTGAGGAACGTCTGACAGGAGAAGCATATGCTAACTTTTTGCGGAATGAATTGCTACCGCTTATGGAAGAAGTACCTTTACTAACAAGATAATAAATATTTCTGCAACATGATGGAGCTCCTCCACATTTTAGTCGGCATGTGACCAAAAATCTAAATGTTGCTTACCTCAATACGTGGATTGGGCGTAGAGGCCCGCATGCTTGGCCACCGAGATCGCCCGATCTCACACCTTTGAATCTGTGGGGTCATGTGAAAAGTTTAGTATACGAGGTAAAAGTTAATACCAGAGCTAAACTAATACAGCGTATCCTGGATGTGTGTCAACAAACACGGAATAACCAGCAGGTGCTTCGAGCGGCTACTCGGTCCATTTTAGATCGCAGCCGTCGTTGTATTAATGCCGAAGGAGGTCATTTGGAGCATTTGATTTTGTTTGTTTGTTTTTTTTGTTTGTTTTGTAGTTCGATTTTCTGTTTTCAATAATAATAATTTTCAAAAAATGTGTGAGCATTTATAAACTTTGAACGCTTGTATCTGTGTAACTATGGCGAATTGGACCTATGTTTATAGGACGTTTTCTACTTAAATTGACCTAAGGAACATACCATTTCAGTATGTACAGGTACAGTATGTACCTCGTGGGACACCCTGTATATACATTACCAAAAAATTGTTTTCTGGTATTGGCGACACTCATTGAAGGAATACTTTTGTTTTGGCGCATGTTAATTGGTGTCGTTTATACACGCGTTACTTATAGCTTAATATTAAAATTCCAGCTAATTTGTTTGTATAAAACAAAAGTGAAGTTAACTTCTTATAGAAATGAAATTTTAACAAAATTGTTAAATATAGCACATATTTATGCTAAAGTTACTATGTATTAAGCTTAGTTTTAATTTACATGAACTGTATAGGTGAGTTTCAAAATATTTATTCGAAATGAGAATAAAGGATCTTATTTGAAGTGACAATATCGGTATTTGCAGAGATCGACTGGTACTTCACATACAAATCTATTGTTTTACAAGATTATTATTTATGTAGATGCAGTAAAAATTGTTGAAACTAGTAAGTTGAAACACATTAAATGCTTAACTAAATATTTCACAGTCTTAAGGACCCATTACAAACTAAAACTTTATCGTAACATATTTACTTGAATAGAAAAACCCTAATATAGAAAAAATCATTCTATCAATATTCTATTGTATGTCAGGAATTAGATTCTTATTTCTCTGATTCTTCTTACAAATTGATTATAAATAATCTGCTTTCTCATCGTCTGCGATACCAAGTTAGAAAATAATAAATTATTTTGTATATCTTTTATATAAAACTAGAGGCTTGAAGTATAAATTATAAATAATACCAAGTTAACTAAAATTTAATTGCTTTGCACGAAAAGTTAAAAGTAACCTTGTAGATGTTTCTATATTAGTTTTCAAATTTATTTCAGTAACTTTTTCTCAAATAATTAATTTTTACTTTCAAACTTTATGCTGTATAATTGTTTGTTATTTTGCAACAAAAATACCCACGTCGAATTGTTTTATTCAAGAAATGTAGGTCAGCATTGATAACGTGTCTAACATTAAATTAAAATTGTTTAATATTATAAAAAGAAGAAGAGAAGTAACTAAACAATATCGAATCAAAGTTTGAATACTGAATAATTAGTGATGCAACCAACATTACACTTGAATAAAAAAAAATACATTGTGTGAGTCATGTATATACTAAATAATGTTTGCTAGAATATAAGTAAAACTAAAACAAACATTTTTTCAAGGTATGTTTTTAATAATTCTAAGTCCAGATTTTATGTAATAGAGCATACTGAAATGTAACTTTTTGTTATGGGTGCTAAGTACTAACATAGAAACGTTTTCCAGCTTAATTACACTAATTATAAATCAGGCTGTATAATGTAAATAACATGTTAGTACCGATTACAATCACAAATTAATATATTTTGCTGTTTAAAATATGTACAATGCGTTAATAGCAGACGCCGAAGAACTGTATTGACAACTCAAAACGCAACAGCTACGTTGTCCCTCACTAGAAACTGATTGTTAGTGGTATAAATGTGCACAAAAAAGATATTCTAATTTTTTGCAAACATTATTAATACTTTAAAAACGTGCCTACTGTATGGATTATTTAAGCCAAGTTGATTAAAGAAGGGTTTCAATAATTAAATAGCTCTTGTAATACAGAAAATGTAAACAAATCAAATTTTAATGTTTTTATATGTTTTTGTAATTTTTATTAATACCAAAATTTAGTAAAAAAAAAAATAAACCCTAAACATTTTTAAAAAATACCGATTAACGTTAAATATGAAGTGTTTCTTATAAAATACACAGTGCAAGAAAAATTGTACTATTGTGTAAGATAATAACAGGAATTGTACTAAACATCAATTGTTTATTGCTAACTATAAAATAACTAATTGATCAAACTTGCATTGTTTCATATTGCGTTCGAAGTGAATTTAAATTATCTTCTAACCAATTTAATAAAAAAAGTTACTCATTGCTTGGACTTGGGTAGTGAAGAAAATACATAATACAGATCTCGTATGTAGGTATCATTGTTTCTTAAGAATTCTTAGCACCACGTAACATAACAAACTTAGGATTTCAGTAATTTTGTTTTGTTTAACTTGCAGAAAAAAATTGAATTATTTTTACCGTTTATTAAGTTCTTATAACAACGTATAAAATAACTCAAACTTTATTGTTCTATTGCAAATGTTTCTAAAGTAATTAGTACACGTTTATTACTAGCAGTATAGTTTATTTCAATATCTTTTGTTTTCATTACACAAACTTAACCAAGTAATTTCTACACAACTTAGTTTTTTTAAATAGGTTGGTACATATGATTAATATTTTTACTTTGTTTTTGTAGTCTTTTTTTAAATTTTAATTTTTATTTAAACAGTTATAACTTTGCTAATAGGTAACTTTTACATTGTATACAGCCATAGTCATTGGAAATGTCCCTAAAATGAGCACGTTCAGTCACATTCTAATAGTATTAATCGTATTTATACCTGTAAATATATCCTGAGGTTATGGTTTTTTCTTTGTGGTATAAATACAAAAAGGTGATTACCAATTCTTAATTATGTCTGTATTTCTCAAATCATACGAAAAGGCTTTTAAATATTACTCTCAAATAAACGTTTTATAAAATCAAAATTTTCTTTATATTTTTTTGTGCGAATTAAAAAACAAACACTTTTTTCTAATTTTGAATAACAATTTATTAACAAATTTTTAATAAACATAGGACTTACTATATCGTCAAATTTTTAGGTAATAAATTTGAATAAAAATGCTGAAATTATATTTGCAAAATTATTTATAAAGTATTTGTTACGTCTAAATTTTAACTATTAATGTAATTTATTGAAATGTGTGTTCTGATAGTCACATCACAAGAAAAAACCATAACCTTAGGATAATTTACTTTAATTTATTGCTCATTTTAGGGAAATTTCTAATCACTATGGCGTATTTAAAAATGTAAGATTTATAGTCGTTTTTAAAATTCATTTATAGTACTATTAGAAGCTCAAAACAATAGTTATAACAATTTCTTAAATTTTGAATCAAACATTTTTATACTTATATGAATTTTTAAAAATTAGAAATATTAAATAAACATAAAAAATTAAAAACTTATTTTTTTAAATTTATTTTAATTTGTTTTATCAAATATAGCAAATAAAATTTATAAGATGCATGTGTTTTTGATTCAGTGTCTGAAACTGTTTATAAAAATATTTAAAAACACTATAAAATTAATTCTGATAGCAATCAATCAATAATTTATGGAAACCGTTTTTTAATACATAAAAGATCCCAATACGATTATTATTATTATCATTTCTGAAATACACGTTTACCGAAACCATAAACTGCCATATCGTTAAATTTGCTTATTTAAAATATAAAACTTGTATAAATGTTTACAGAACACTTTTTGCAGAAACTCTGTGATTACATTATAGTCACGTAAGGCAATAAAGTTGCTATCCTGTGATATTTTATGTCATGTTGATTGAATGTGCGTCATTTTTATTTTATAGCAAATAACCTATTAACGTCCTCTGTTGATGTAATACCATTTTACTGTTTAATAATCAATAATTTTCAAATAAAGCGTTAAGTTACAATCATCTACTACTGTAATAAATTTTTTAAATTTTTATTATTTCAGCAAAGAAAGTACAATAAACATTTAAAGTTAGATATAACACTACTTGAAATTTTTAAATTGCGTATTTAGATGCAGCTCTAGAGAATAAGTTCGCTATATAAAAATGTTAAAAATTTCTACTTAGAATTTCAATGCAAAAATTGAATCCATTTAATGTCATTACAGTTTTTTTTATATTGCTTGTCTTTTAGCGTCACATACTAGTCTTTGCAGATTTTCATTTTTGTACTTTAAAGAATAATTTCGTTCTACACTTTCGAGATATTTACATTTTTATTTAAGTGTTATTGACAACATTGAATTTAATTATATTTTACGTCTGCATTCTTAACGAGCATGATTTTCTTAGAGTGTTAAGCTAATTATGTTAACAATCTCAAGTTTTGTTCATAACTTTTATAGAATACATTTTTATTTTTACTGTTGAAATTTTGTTTGGGACTATAATATTTACAAGTTATAGTTATAACATAATTCTAAGTAAACATTAGTAAACTTTTACAATTGTTGAAAGATGACGCTAATTTGTTTTGTACTATTCTAACGCACAAAACACAAAAGTTATTTTTTGTATGTGTATAAATTTTTGACATCGCTGAGTTATATTTTTTTCTGTACTTTTGTTAGATAAATTGTCTCGGTTTTTTTAACTGACAGTTCTCATTGAACGATATTGATCTACAAACGTCAACAAAGTCAATATTTTAAAACTCGATATGAGATGTTTCTTTGTCAGAAAACTCTAGAGGCAAGGTCTTATGTTAATTAAATTGTTTACAGCCGATAACATTTATATATTATTGTTTTAAAATATACAAAAAATTGTTAATTGTTAACTTTTAGTATTTTATAATAATACACACGTTTTATTATAAGTGTTTACATTACTTTTTGTTAGCTTACGTAATTCTAATAATAAATTTTAGTTTTCGGAATTATTCAGTAGTACACAAAATATATATATTGTTTGGTAATACAACAATATTAGCACATTTTCATTGCTTTATAGCGACGTACGTATGCGCCTCTGACAAAATTAATTATGTAAATGTTACTCATTTACAGAACGGAAATTAAGTTTTGATATCAACAATTGAAGATAAAATTTAAAATAGTATTTAATCACGATAGCCGCCGTTGTTTTACTAATTAAGTGCTTGCTTATACGCAAAAGTACACCGAGGACTAGAGTTCAAATCCTGCTAACATCTAAATTTTATAACAAATTTGAAACATTAGTAAAAATACAAATCTATGCAAGAGAGACGATCAAAGCAACTGTTTTTTTTAAACAAGAAAATATTTTGTTATGGTAAATAAATCATTTATTAAATAGTATATTTCATTACTAGGCTTGAAAGAAGGCTTCGCTTCACAAGGGAAACTCGCAAGCTCGCACGGGAAAAGCCCTTTTTGCCGTGTAATGAACGATATTTTTAATTATACCTGTCTATAAAAATAGAATAAAACATATAGCAATTTAAATACATATGTCTGAATCCCCCTTCATTAAAACAATGCATATCTAGCATTGCATGCATAATTGTTTTGACGTGGGCCAATATTTTAAAAGATAGATTTTGTAGAACATAATTTTAAAATATCAGAAAATATGACTCAGCAAGCAGCAGAAGTACGAGCAGAATTACTTCCTAAAAAATCTCGAGACAGATATGAAAAGGAGTATCGTTTGTTCTATGAATAGCGCGAACAAAAAAATGTAAAATCTGCGAGTGGTAATGTTTTTCTTGTTTATTCGTCGAAGAAAGCTAAACTTTTGAAAACATCTACCCTGTGGAGTCGATTCTCTATGATAAAAAGTTATTTATCTAATGTAGACGTTAGCAAGTAAGTACAAATCAGAGTACCTATACTTGCGTAATACTTCTATTTTTTTACTTATACACTGATGCATTCATTCGTACAGATTTCTACAAACAATCGCATTTATTAAACGTCAAGGTGTTGGTTGCGTACTTAAAAAAACCAAAGTATTACCAGCAGAACAAGTAACCAAATTCATTTGTAAAGCTTCAGATGAGAAATGGTTATTGACAAAGGTTTGTGTTTGACTGATATGTAAAAAATGTTCCGTCTGATAGTAATACTAACCATTTTCGTTCAGGTACTTTTGGTATTTATGGAACATGTCGACACGTCGGACAAAAGCAAATCGGAGAGTTCGACTAAAACTGTAAATATCAATAACAACTCTAATTGTACCAGTAATGTTGCATGTAATTAATTTATTGTTAAAAATAAAGGCTGTTCGGTTAGTTCTTCGTCTACTATATGCATTCCTAAAAAGCAATGTACCATAATTGGCTGTTTACAAGGAAAACTTATATCTTACATGTCACTCAATCCAGTAAACTTGAAATAGAATTTACTACAAAAATTTCACAATAAAGAATGTAATTCAACTTTGAATACAAATAAAGATTTTGACGGACGTCAAAAATTTAGTGTAAAAATGCAGATCGCCAACATTAATTTCATGTTATTATAAGAACGAAAACTGTTAAATTACATTGAAAGTATACTTTAGGAAAGAATTAACTCTAGCTGAAGTATCTAAAAATTATTGTTATACAATTAGTCGTTAGTATTGTTAGCTACAATTACAGTCACTAGTGTAATGTTATTTTTAAAAGTTGGCAACAATGGATCACGGGAAAAACTTTTCCCGTGCACTGCACGGGAAAGACGACCTTTCAGAGCTCATAAACAGGTACATATGTTTTCATTGTGGCATAATGAAAAAAATATTTATATTGAATTGAAACAAACACTTCTTACAATTTACTTAAAAACATATTTGCAGTTGTATTTTTTTTTAAATGAGATTAATTTAATTTTGCCATATTTTATTACTCAATTTGTTTAAGAGAATAACAATTAGCGATTTTAAATAAACTTTAAGAAATGTTTTATTAAAAAAAAAATAAACGAAACTAAAGAGAGGTATTTATTTTAAATTGAATAATTGCAGGTACAAGCATATGTTGTGCAACTAAAATTTTTTTGAAATTTTATTTAATGAATTTACACTTGATCAAATAATCTCGATGTCTTTAACAAATGCAAAATATGATACAGAGCATTTTCTATTATTATTTATTATACATTATTTTCCAAGCAATCTAGATTTTTGAGAAAAGAATTAAACATTTCACTTAAAAGTGTTTCTTATCACCAACATAATGTACAGTATAGCAATTTTTAACAAACTTTAATAAAAAAAATACAAAAACTACATTTTTTGATTCTGGGTGATTCTCGTGTGGTCGATTCCTAGCTAGTCGAGCTTTACAGTCGAATCTACTATTAATATTACAATACTACAACAATTTTGAATTGACGCCGCCAACAACTTCTATAATTAAAATCGTAGATAATTACAAAATAGCAATTTTAATTTAATTTAATCTTATGTATTCGATTCAACATCAAGTTACAGCTTTTGACGCTTGTCGCATTTTGGCTTCCTTACATAGCTCTATATTTCATATGTATATTGATTTAATCTATTTAATCACATAGAAACCGTTATTTTTAGTTTACTAATGGAACTTTTTACCAAGTTTATGAACGATAAGTTAACTAAGTTTATAAAATAATCCAAATACAGTGCACGCCGAACGTATACTACTATATAAAAACACATCTTTTATAGTAATCATAATATTGGTTTATGATATCAATTCTCTTCTCAGGTTTGTTAGTATTCATGAACATTAACCTGGCACCGTCAGTAATCCAACTAATTTCTTCTTCTGGCTTTTCATTTTTAACCAGTTTAAGTTACCTCCATCTACACACTTGTTCTTGAGTAGTAACTTGGCTGTTTGGACAACAGTACAGTATACTATTATTTTGGGGTAAAAATGTCAATTACCCTCAGTATCAGAATAAACGCTATCACATTCTATTTCAAAATTTCCCTATACATATTTGGTTAATCACATTTATAGGTAACATCGTTTCCGCACGTAAAAACATAACAGCATTTATATATTTACAGTTTTGACAAGATGCTTGGCATAGAAAGTATTTTTTCTACCTCCTTGTAAAAATTTAGTAGAGTTTTTTCAAAGCCATTCAGCTATTTTGTAGAATCATTTTGATCCAACTTCTTCATGTCACATAAAATTTACAGCCTCACTGTTGCCCAAATTTCAACTTTTGTGTGTAATAAAGCTTGCTTATATTCAATGATACAAATCCATTATAAAACTGACAAATGATTTTCGAGATTTATCTCTGTTTTTATTAGCATTTTTTTATGTGTTTTTGCTTTTTGTTTTCTAGCCAAATGTATATTTATTTCTTCTTGCAATGTTTCTTTTTTCCGAATGGTTTTCTTAAACAAAATGCGTACAAAAATTACATTGATATTCTTTTAGCTTATGATAACCAAAATTAAACTTAGTAGCAGAAATATTTTTACGAAAACTGATCTTTCTCAGGCGTTGCATCAAGTTTTGAACAATATTGCTTATAGTCAGATAAGCCAAAAGCAAAGACTTTTTTTGTAAAATTTCCCCAATAACGTAAAGATACTGTGGGTAGTGACGTTATATGAGATCTTATAATGTCTTTTTCATTTTTAAATTTCTTTTGTGGTTGAACTTTCTTGCCCTTTTTGTCTGTCTCAGTGGTACCAGTACTTGTAATTTTTAATTAATTTATACTGACTGACGAAGAAGTTTGCTAAAGTTCGAAAGCTTGCATTGAAATTGTATTGAATAAATACAGCATTTACCCTAAAAAAATTTTAAAATACTTTTTATTGAAACGTAGATGCAATAAAATTTAGCAGACTTTCAGTATACAATTACATTATAGACATTTGATCTGTATAAAAATTTAACAAGAAAGGTCTTATCAACGTACCTATTGGTATTGATTTTAACGTAGCACATAATCCATTATCATTGCGTTCAGAGTCTGGTTCTATAGCAATTTTACTTAGAACTGACATGGATAGCTGACAATTCAAAAATACATTGTCTGAAATCAAGAAATAAATTAATGAAAAATGTGAGTGCTATGAAATTTAGTTAACTTCAGTATACAATTACATTCTAGACCATAGACCTGTGTACAAATTTAACAAAGGTTTTTGTAACTTGTTTCTGACACCTTATGGTTAATTATTTCATTTTCATGAAATTGCTTTCAAGCTTCTTCTATTTGTTTGCTTCTAGATGTCATTTTGAACTCATGCACTTATTAATTTTAACGTAATTAAGTTTAACAGTTAAATTTAATACACCAATCAGTTCAATCTGTACGGCAATGATGCCAACTAAAACTGGCAATGATTGTTCCCACAAATCCATACAAAAATTATGTTAAGATTATATTAGAACCTTTATAAACCAGTATAAAATTTGAATTTCTTACACTCCATCGATGACCATAAGTCTTCATTATTCTTACGTAGTACTCGTTTAATTTTGTCATTTTTCACGTGTTTACATTTGAACCATGTTCTTAAAAAAATGATCTTCACTGTCTTAAACATTCTTCTTTGCTGTATATTGTTAGCAGGTTATAAGTGTTACGTCTCAGTTAACTTGCTTGCGTTTTGGTTTGTATTTGTTTAGTAATGGTGATAATCTAGATATAACAAAATCGTATTTTTTTTATTTTTTATTTTTTTTGGCATTGTTGTTAATTTTGTTAACCTAGGTCAGCTTAATGACTTAAAATTAATAAAAAACAGTTACACAACGTTACATTGATCAACTTTAGTGGAAAAAAAACCATATCAGTAATATTACGGGTGTTCTTTTTTTTGGTGATGATATTTTACCTGAGCACGTATAAAGTCGTAGCGAAGTACTGTAATTGCGTCGCACCCAAGAAAATTTTGAGTGGGGTTCTATTAGCCTTCACTCAAAAATACAATCCATTGCAAGCGTCTACTTAGAACGTCACTGACATCGTTTTGTTTTTATTGTTTTCTTATATCGTTGATTCTGACGAGTTACTGATTGTTCAAGACATTCTGCGCACCTAATTTAGTGGGGGAACATATCATTTTTTGAATTTGAAGTAAGTTGAAGACAGAACAAATTTAAGTTTGTCACGATACAGATGTTATACGAAATTGTAAACATTTTTAAACTGTTTCAATTAAATTTAAATTACAGTCCACTAAGAATTTTATTATTTACGGTTTGTCCGTAACATGCTGGTCCTATCGATACCGGATTTTAAACGGCAGTTAAATTAAAATGATTAATTAATCAATTAAATTTTAAAAGTATTCTATAAATACTAAACAACGTCGTTCTACAAGAATAATCAACAAAGAAGGTGGAATTTAGTAAAAGCAAATTAACGAAGATTAAACAAATTTGGAAAATTTTGAAAGCAGTTGGAAGTATTTGTCCTATCGTCGTTATCACATATCGCCATTCGAGGTCGCATACATCGAAGTTGTTGAAGCGCTTGCATCGATAATAATTGAAGAAAACCAGATCAAGGTTGTATTTTCCAATTATTTTAAATATAATTATTAAATTTTTAATTCTTGTAAATTACAATGGCACCAAAAGGAACTATTGAATGTGCAGTGATTGAATTAAAAACAAAAATTTTAAAATGTATCAATCAAATTAAAAGAATTGAAAGATTTGTAAACGAACATAAGTTAGATGCCCCGTCAACTGAATTAAGAGATAAATTACTTATTAGAAAATCGAGTCTTAGTGAATATTTTGAGCAAATTAATCAATTAGATACAAAAATTATTTGTTTGGATGCTAATCAAGCATTAACTGATGATGAAAATGACGATATTTCAAATATTTACTATGACGTC